>JACEVL010000133.1:1150000-1670000 GCA_020284085.1 Aporrectodea caliginosa | reverse complement strand
TGCTATAAATGTAGAGATGTGACAGAATCGAGATTGCTTGAAGGCGTTTAATTGGGACGAGTGAATATTATAGCAAAGGAAGTTACAGCAGTCGAGTTACGGGGAGAAACCGAAGCGACTTTTTATTTTATATTTATTTTATTGGCAATTTTATAGTCAATCATTATATGGAGTCAGCGGAGGTCAAGAATATGCATGTGGCAAGTGCGATTTAACTGGGTGATATGACCAGCGAAGGTTAAGGTTTTGTAGAAGCTAGGTGATTCCCAGATAACGGACTCACTGGTGGATCATCCACTGTGAGATTCGAAGTGGCCTTGAACATGAACACGTGGTTAGGTTGTTGATGGATCAAGGAGACCAGTTCAGACACTTGAACATGAGATTCGAAGTGGCCTTGAACATGAACACGTGGTTATGCCTGACACTTATACTTTGACGCTGAAATTATGATTCTTGACAGCGATCTTACTAAAAACCACAATCGACTAAATTAAATGTCTTGTGTATTATGATAACAGTGCTATAGAAGTCATCGGATCAGATTACATTAGGTTAGATCAGATCATCTTATATCCACCAAATACTGAAGATTTTATGCAACAAACTGGTCTAAACTACGTAAATATTTTTAAGTTTCGGAGAGACCTTGCCTCTGACCTCTCACCGAGGCTTTTCTCAAACACCCCATTAGGGTTTCGAGCCCAGAATTAGAGCGCCTGCTCTCGCAATGTGTCGCCCCCATCTTCACAGTGGTCGACACCTGTGTCCAACATCAACGACATAAATTATGTGGGACACACAAGCCCATATGACAATATTCCCACCCAGCCAGTATGCCAACACAGAGCCCATTTAGGACCCATATTCCCACATTGGACCCTTTAAGAGCCCATATGGGACCTATAAAATGTCCATAAAAATGCTGAGAGGTCATTATGGACCTCACATATAGTACCTAAGACGTTGCTGCTGATGTTATAATAATAACATACTTTCTGAAAGCCTTTCTGTTGTCGGCCAGTGTTACTTCTTCGTCTGCTCCGCTGCTGTAATAATCCATCGCCATTTTCGGCAAAGACCTTCGAGCGAATCTCTCGAAGTCCGCCAGGCAAACCATTTCGTCTTTCGTACTCATATTGTAGGATATCCACAAACAGTTGTCTCTTGATAGATCCCTCTCGATCGATTTACCAGTATCTCTTTGACAAGGACACTCTACCTGGCCAGGTTCTACGGTTCTTCCCTATAGAATATATAAATAAATAATATATATATGTGTGTGTATTTATGTGTGTGCGACTGTGCGTGTGTCTGTCTGTCTGTCTGTCCGAACCTACAGCATCAAAGACGCCTAACGTACGATATAGGCCTACTTAAGCAATCACAATGCGCTTTCGACTTTGAGCGAAGGTTAACAATGCAATTCACATCAACGTAGCTGGGTCAAATTCCATGGCCTCCTATATACATGTATTATGCTAGTGACTGTGTTAAGTGCTGTCGTGTCTTCGCAAAGTTCAGACAGCCTTGTACCTTTAATAGGGGCCTACATGATGGCTAGGCTTAATTAAAGTTGCAGTCTCTAAAGTTGCATAATTACAATAATTTATACGCCATGACACGCGTGGACGCACCGCTTATTCAGCTCATCTAGGCCTACATTAATGCTTCGCTGCTTTGCATAGGCCTAGCTGGATTCCGATTTTAAGGACCAAATCGTGGACATTATTCACATTAATTTATCAACGAGTTTCGAAGTTCTCAACGATATGGCTTCGAAATATCGACCTGCCCAATACTTAGTGCAGCGCAACTGGATGAAAGTGGTACTACAATGTACAAGCAATCTCTAATACTTAGCTGTTGTTTCAACAAGTAAACTAAACAGTTCACTGAACCAGCACCTAATTCATCGACTTACAATACCTATACACAAGGACTGTTAAATCATATTTTCAACTCATAACTATCACCAGAGCACACACTATAATAGATCATATTCCTATTTTCGATCCCTGTTCTTCTCTTATCCACACTGCATTCCAAAGTAGACCTATACCAACTCAAACTGGTTCAACCGGTCTGTGACGCCGCTCACTAGACGTATAGGCCTACTACCTCAACGACTATTTCTCATTCCTTATTAGCTGTATGCCGCCATTGTGCAACCGTGGACCGTTCCAAACGCTTTCGCTATACAGTGCAAGGGACGTGTACCTTTCCAACAGTTTCAACAGCTATCCAGCGCCTCTCCACTGCAACGTCAGCCAATCCACGCTCACAGCTACTACTATTACGACTTTGACTGTAGGCACATATATCTGTACGATTTCAATTGAAGCTACCATGGATTAATGCTTTATGAATTATGAACGCGACGCTGTAGACGTCACTTCTTAGATAAGATTCTGATTAGAACCCAGGCCTAGACACGTGTCACCTGCAACCAGTGGCGTACGGAGCTTAAATGCCGCCCGGGGCGCCGGCCCAAAATGCCTTCTTTTTTGCTTTTCGAAAAAACAGATCAGATTCCTCTCCTCCCCATGCTAGATACAATTATACTATAATTGTCAGAAGCCGCCCTGTCCTGCGCCCGGGGGCCGCACCCCCGCCCCTCATTACGCCGCTGTATGCTATTATTTTTCTTCCTTTCCTTCCTTCTTTGTCTCCTTTTATTACTTCCTCTTATACTTTTTCAATTATTTCTGCATTCACTCCTTTTATTTTTCTTCAACCCTATTTTGCCGCCCCTGCTCAAGTGCCGCCCTGCCCCCCTACGGTACGCCACTGGAGCGAGGCCTATAGCTGGCACCGCCATTCCAACGAGGCAATCCTATACTTTATACGCTGACGGACCTGCGCAGGATTTCCAACATGTAATTTGGCGCGTGACGAAACTTAGGTGTTTGGACAATAAGACGTGCTGCAGAGCTCAGGATGGGGTCAAGGCAGGTCAGCCGTGCAGACAGTAAGCCAGCGTAAAGGGACAGGCAGTAATCAAGGGGAGTTATGATGAAAGAATGTACAAGAGAATGTACATCAGCGCCAGCAGATATATAGAGCGAGTGACAGTGCGACGCTGGCGCAGCTGATAGAAGCAATAGCGAATGGGGCGCAAAGTTACTTGGGTGGGTGTGGATCGTGTCCGTGTGGTTGCTTTTGTCACGTATTTTTCATGTGTTTGTTGAAAATAAACATGAAGACTCTTATCAGATTGATGATCGCCCGTTTAAGCTAACCCCATAACTTCTATAGCGCCACTACTTGAGTCGATGCTATCTATGAACATCGGTCTGGGTTGTTTCGGTTAAAGTACACCGTTTCTTAATAGTTTATGCAACTCAAAACGAAACTCGGTTCGAAACAAAATGCAATAAACCGAGATAAACCAAGTTTACGGTTCGTGTTTTTCAGTGTGAGGCTAAATTGTGATCGTAATTTAAATACTGCATACTCCATATTTCAATTTAATTTGATGTAGACCTACATTATAACATGAAAAACGCAGTTTAGATGTAAGTAGAATAGGAACACTGAAGTTGTCACCTAAGATTACTACACATTCTACACTCGTTGCGATTGTCGTTTTTTTTATACAAGTCGCTTATGTCACAATACCCAGTTATGACATAATCGACAAATGATGTAATTCTCAGTTGTTCTCTCATCAGTTCGATAAATTCGATTCATTTCTGTGGAAGGCTGCAGAGGGAAAAGAAGACGAAATGTGTCGAGAAACACAACAAAAAGACCAAAAAGACGACAAAAGTGACGAAAGATGTCGAAGAAGAAAATGTATGTATGACAGAAATTTTATCATCGCCATTTCAACAACCGAAAATAATCGGTCAGTAAGTAGGGCCTAGTGAAGTATGGTAAAACATGAAATTATATAATTATGATCAAGTAAGAAGTGAGTATGAAAGTAAATTATAAAAAGAAGTATTATGTTGTTCATAATTTTGCTCTGTTAAATATTTATAGCGCTCTTTTAAAGTTAAAGTACCATTCAGACCGTTCTATATTAAACAGTGAGACGGAAAGATCAGCAACTCCGCCACTGATTGCACTCTGTCAGTGCCAGTCCCAAGCCTGGATAAAGGAGGAGGGCGACGCTAATGATCTTTGTAATCGCACAGTGTCGTTAAACTGAAACTACTAGGCTACTACTAAATCAACAGACGACAGAAAGAGAAACAAACATACAGTCTCGAAAGCCATTGCAACAGTTAGAGTGGCCGACGGACAGACTGTAGTAGCCTATGGACGAGTTGACGATAGAGAAGCAGAAACACAAGCAGACAGTCGATACATAGAACATGGACGCCTGTATATTACAGCTAGACCTAACCTGCAGAGCTATCTATTAGGCTACCGATCGGTAATAGATGGCTCGATCTGGGCCTAGCTATTATAAAGACGTCTATGCAGTATGCATAGACAGCTAGATGCCTGCGTGTCGTCTCTTCGGTTCCCTGAATTCCCATGTCTACAGAGAGTAGTGATCTGGTAGTGATATTCTTTATTATTTCAAACCGACAAACGCAGTATGATTACAATTCAGTAACCAGCATTATGACGTCATTTTCATATAAGTCTAATTTGACGTCATCAATATGTGTAGAGTCTGTGGACCATAGACTCACTTTCAGTGTTACCACTCCTATGTTTTTCCTCCAAGATCTATGTTTTTTTGGCCTCGTCTATGTTTCTATGTTTTTTTCCCCAAAATCTATGTTTTTTTCATGGAAGCTAAAAAGTTAATTTTTTGGAGCAATTTCTATTAAAAAAGTACTTTTTCAGCAGTTGTTATTGCGATATGAGTGATATTGTTGATATTTTTGGGAATGTGATGACGTTTTTTTTTCCTGATACTTTATGTTGAAATGTTATGTGTTTTTTCATTTTTGGGAGGAGATTTCCGAAAAAATTTGTAACATTTGAACTTTTTGATGAACCTCCACGCTCAACAAAAGCTCTGATTTGACACGCAATTCTTTAAAAAACCGTGTCTATGTTTTTCTATGTTTTTTTATGACGGGTGTCTATGTTTTTCCAAAAATGTTGAGTGGTAACACTGCTCACTTTAGTGTAAAGAAATATGAAGTGCATTGTGACGTCATGGGTATTATTTGGCTATATAAACGTATAGATTCAGAATATAGTGCCAAGGGGCGTTGGCTGCGTACGTTGCTCTGTCTTTTTTTCATTTAGGCCTAAGAAACCATTCTGAAACTAGATGAAACATACCTAAAGACGAATGATTGTAGGTTCTGAAGATGTTTAAAGTGGAAGAACGAAGACGAATTTGCAAAATTTTAATGTACGTGATTCAAAATTTGACGCTTGATGATTTGATTGCAAGGGCCTTAAAGACGTATAGCCTACTTCAAGCGGATTACAAAAATATCTCTTAGATGATTGAGTTCATGTCTAGGATAATAATGCCAATCTCTGTATCTGCTGATCGTGTTAAGCTAGATAATTTGGTTCTCTATTCTTAATTGGAGAAGCCATAATTATTTTTAAGCCGACGTTTTATGCATTTTCAGCGTTCGTCAGGGCAGCCATATAAGGCCTACAGCATTATTGACACATCATCTGCAGGCTCCATTACTGAGTACTGACATCTTATGGGTATGGTATGACCGTGTGTATGTGAAATATAACTTCGTTTTATTGCACAAATTTTGTGATCGTAATCGTAATCGTAGCCTGGAAAATTTCAAAAGTGTAACTTTAGTGCTAAGCGTATAGGACATAGGGCCCTCAAGCTTATTCACGTGCGTCACTTATGTGGCGGGGGCCGATAGCGCATTGGATAACATCTGGCGTAGAGAGCGAGAGGTACCGAGTTCGAGCCCCATAGGGCATATGCTTTGTAGGCTGCTATAGCGCCGTGTATTGCAGGCTGTCTGTTCTGTTAGTAGTTAAGATTATTTAAATTGCATAACATGTAAACGTACAGCGCAGTGCGTTTGTCAGGCGCTTCAATAAACAAAAGATTAGGCCTATTATTACTTCAAGTCAGACAGTTTATCCAGAGACGTTGATGGAGGGGTGAGAAATTTAAGGGAAGTAGACTAGAGAAACTTAACGAAAGTGAGGAGACCGCAGATCGGATAGTTCGTCTATAGATATATCATGTAGCAGCTGGACTTGGTTCTCAATGGAAAAAGTCCAAGGAGTAATGGATAAGAGGGTTTGAGACAAAAGATGGAGTGTACGATAGCAGGCCTACTCGGCTAAATAGATAGCCTAAATCAAGACTATAATAGGCATAGGCCTAACGATCAAATCACTATATATGTAATGTTCGCGTTTTTCTATAGCGACCGTATATGGCCTCGACCCTGCTCATTTTTCAATCAATTAATTGGGTGAGATCCTTCAACACCGCTCGCCTGGATGGACGCCACGCCATTTAAGGTCCACGTGCAAGGACCGTACGTGCTAGCACGAGATTTAAATCTCTGAAAATAAGCGAGCATCGGAAAGTGAACCGCGAACCAGGGCTTATTCTAACGTGCAGCTGGACACAAAGTGTGTAGTTGGAAAAGAAATTTGTGCAGTTAAAAATCAGATTTTGTGCAGTTACTTTTGGTAGACCTTATTGTGTAAACCAACGAAAGTAGCTAATAATTTAGCTATTGGCAAAATATAAGACACGTTTAAGTGCAGTGAATTAACTTTTAAGCTTCTATTGACTGTTTGTGCTACAGGCATAAACAACCATACAGATAAAGACTTGGAACATTTAAACCAAGCTGCTGGCTCGCCGAGTCCGCAATAAGCCACATAACGTTTAGTGAAACGAGATTAAACACAAACCGTAGCCTAATTGCAGTTGCCAGTTTGTAACATTAAAAAAGTTAAAGACGAAACCGTGAGTCGTCGGACCATAGGGCTTCCTTGCTTTGGTGGCTGCAACTTGGCAAGGCATAGGCCTATACAAGCAAAAAATTGCAAGTTCCAACTTCCAAAGCTATTCCACACATGGGCGGGCATAATTAACTTCAGAGATCAAAATGCATTTGGTTTCGCAACAGTGGCGGTGTTATCTTGACCAAGAGAGTCGTCGCTTTCTGCCTGTTCGCGTCCAGAAACTGCAAATATCCCCTTAAACCAACTTCGTTTTGTTGCTTTTGTTGTGTCTTTCATTCTATGCGTTCTTTTTGCAGCCATACAAGCACGGAAGCCCTATAGGGTCCCATTCGATTATTGGCGACATATTGTGATAAATATACTAGTATTCATTTTCTGAATCCAACCCCGGGCGCATGGGTTTACCCTGCCACAGAAAGATGACCGGAACTTTATACCACGGCACCTCTATAGGAACATGTACTAAGATATACTGAGAAGGCTTCGGGAGGGTTTGCCGGTGGGTCCACAGGTAGGCCCCGTATCCTCTGAACAAGCTGATAACTGTTTTCTATTTCTTGTCATTAAGTTGTGGCTGTGTCAGCTTGATTATCTTTCATTAAACGAATATTGATTGATTGATACTGCTTCCGCCGATAGATTTTAAAGCTGAGCTTGTGCTGATGAGACGCTCAATGTCAGAGCTCTGAGGCTTGGTACCCAGAAGACGGGCCAAGACCATAGTCTCAGTTTCCACACATAATATTCAAATTGTTCACAGATAAAGATTATTTAGGAACTTTTCTTGAAATCATCATTGAAAAATTTGAGGTAGACAACTTAGACAAGAGACCAAAATGTGCTCCATTTGGCATCAAAAATGTTCAAAATTCTGTTGGCTTCTGGGGCTCTGCCCCAGACCCCGATGGGGGAGCTTACGACGCTCCCCCGTACCCCCTAGTCGTTATAGGGGCTTCTTGCCTTGGGCAATCAGCAGCTTCGCGTCGAAGTCACATTTTCCGTCTCGGACGTTCTAATATATCATACCCAACTTTTAGACCGTGGTTGTGCCCATGCTCCGGACTCCCTGATTTGTCCCTCATGTGCAGTTGAGAAAATTCCTTAGAATAAGCCCTGCCGCGAACCTCATGCTCTCTTTCACAGAGGCGCATGAGACGCGCAGCCAACGATCTTACCAATGTAGCTAACTGGGCCAACAATATAATATAAAGCGGATAATGCGCCCTTCGCAACTGTCTTTGTGACTCGAGATCTGAACTCGTCGGCATCTTGAACGGTAAATTTAGTTACATAAATGATCTTTACGAAACTTTTCGCAGTCTGTGCGTTTGATTTTATGTTTGTTCAGATTTGTGCATGTAGGCCTATGTTTTGTTTCTGCCTTCGGGCGTAAGTTTGTTCTTGATTTAAACTTTAAAGTACTGATAATCAGCTTCGAAGGTTAGATCCTTTGATGGTTCTTGTTGCTATCGATCAATGGAAGTCGAAAACAAGAATCCTCGGCAACCTACAGGTTTCAAGGAATAGGCCTAGAGAACTCTTTTGTAGAATCTGTAGATGACGCTATACAGTAAGGTGAATGGAGACTGTAGATGGTCGCTAAACGATATGACATTGTCGTCTATCATATTATGACGTCATATTTACAGAAGGCTATTCCAACGCCTTTTTGTCGTTCGCCTTTTAAAGACCGATAATCACGGCTTCTTTATAGCGTCTTGCGACAAGTTGAAACGAAGCCTTATGCCCTAGTACGCACATCGCTGCTATGCAATAGTTCAGTCGGTCTGTAGCCTAATCCAACGAATCTGGTTTCGGTCCTGCTGCTGTCTAAATTCAAGGGCGTAGCCAGAAAACAAGGGGAGGAGAATAGCAGCGGCAAGAGAGGTAAGGGTTAGAGGGAGAATCAGAAGAGGTTTTGTGAAAGAGCAGTGTTTTCGGTTTTGAGCGAAAGACCTGTGAAGAGATAGCAGGATGTGAGGATTTGGCGAGTTCGAAGGATGGATCAGAATTAGTTACCTCCAGAAGTAATTCTCGAGGGTTTCAGTTCCCTGAGGGACACTAACAGTGCAGACAGAATGATCCGATCGAGCAGTAGGGACCTACCAATGCCCATTTGAGACCGATTGCAGAGGCTTTTGGCAGTTCCAGAGACACCGAAGTTTTCACTGGATTTAGAAAGTAGTAGCATGGTGATCGACTGTGCCAAAACAGCATTCAAGGCATACTGAGAGGCATGCATTTCAGGTATCATTAGATGAGAAGATGTTGTCCAGCTTAAAGGCGAGAGCAGTTCCAGTGGAATAGCCTTCACGCTAACATAACAGCACAGTTCAAAGTATTGTTTTAAGCATTCTAGGGCTTGGATCTTCAGGTTGGGGTTCGACCTTGTGTTAGAACTTAAATCTTTAAACAGGATGGGTGTGTGGATGAATGAATGACTTGGTGGGTGAATGAGTGTAAGGATGGATAGATGAATGGATGAATTAATGACTTGATAGGTGGATAGATGTATGGATGGAGGAGTGGATGAATGGCTGAATGGTCTGGCTCGTGGCTGCTGCTGTTTGGTGGATGGATAGACAGACGGACAGATGGATGGAGTGATGGATGTATACTATGGAGGGTGGAGGGTTGATGGATGGAGCTTCGGTTCATTTTCGATCTTTGAGCAAGGTTTAGATGTTCGGATAGGTTTATATATCAGGTTACTTCGATGGATAAATGGATGAATCGATGAATGGATGGATGGATGATGGATGGATGCACAGATTGATTGATGGATGGATGATGGATGGATACACGGACAAAGAAACCAGTTGATTGGTTCGTGCGCGGGTGAATGAATGGATGAATGAATGACTTAATGGATGGATGTAGAGATGAATGGATGAATAGACTACTGATGCATCACTTGATGAGTGAATGAATATCTGGATGGATGGGTGACGAGTGGATGGATGGGTACATGGTGGATAGATAGATGAATGAATGACTTGATGGATGAATGGATGTGTGGATGGATGGACAAATGAATGGATGAATTAATTAATGACTTAGTGGGTAGATAGAAGGATGGATGCAGGTGGGGTGGTCCATGGGTGGAACGATGAATGAATTAATGACCTGATGGGTGGATGGATGGAGGTGGAGGCGGGGTACATGGGTGGGTGGCAGAGATGTAATTTTAGATTTCTGCTAATTACTGTGACCGGTACTGAATATATATTATGCCGCTTTATGCGTTTCACATTTTGTGGAAAACTGTTAATTTGTTGTAAAACCGAAGCTTCTCATTATATGTACTAATCATTGTTTTAGTAGTTTGTTCTTTAAACTGCATAATACAACGCAAGTTTAACTGACCATCGCTGGTCACAGAAAGTAAATATTAAAGAATAACTGAGCTAAAGTAAGGTCAGCTGAAGTGATCAGGTAATAAAATACAGCCCGTAAAACAAAGTTTTTTACTATATCCATCTAGTATCCTATAATGCGTCTTATGAAGCAGTTACCTCTACAAATATATAGTCCGCGTTCATTTTACAACATAGCGTCCGTTTAATGAGGCAGCGCGCCCGTTTCTGTTGCGGCCAATGGCAACGCTGGCCAATGGCAACGCTGCGTATCGGAAAAGGGATTCCCCGATTCGAAAAGTTGAGTCCCCGATTCTATAAGCTAGCCTTTTTGGGGGAGCTGAAATTTTGATAGAATGAAGTGTCTGCGAGGTCGAGTCTATCTGCCAAGTTTCACGACGATTGAATGATTGTAAGTGATCGAATTAGTCGTCGCAAGATTTGACTTTTTAGCCTGTGGCTCAAACATTCAAGCAAGCAAGCAAGCAAGCAAGCAAGCAAGATTTCCGCAAGTTAAAGTAGATGGATAAAAATAAGCTTAATATAATTATGTAGGCACTAGGCCCCTATGCATTCCTGCATGCGTGCATGAATATCCTCTGGCCGAGATAGAATTAAGGCATGCAGAGGCGTAACTTTGGTCTAGAAAGTGGGGGTACCAATTTTCATATCAAGTGGGGGTACCAATTTTCATATCAAGTGGGGGTACAAATTTTCATATCAAGTGGGGTACAAATTTTCATATCATTTCCTCTTCGCGAATGTTGAATACTGTAACGGCGCCGATTATATTCCGTGAACAACAACAATGCAGATGACGCTCAGTAGGCCTAATTGTCCTGAGGGCTCAAATAATTCTTTCTCTTAGAAATAATGGGCATTGTTTGTTCTGGCTATGAAAAGTGGGGGTACCATCCAGTCACAAAGTGGGGTACGGGTATCTCTCGTACCCCTCCCCAAAATCACAACTATAGGTACACGGGATTTGCGTTTGGCTGTGGGCTCGCTATTACTAGGCTACGTTAGGAGACAATAATTATTTACGTCCAGCTAGGATTCTCTGGGACATAAAAGAAATACGAGTAGGCCAGATTTTGCCATGGTCGGTAATTTACTTACTTACTTGGAAAATAAACGACAATACTTATGACGTATAGGCCTAATGCAATAAATACGCAATCTTGCGATTATTTCTCTGATGACGTCATCTTTGGACCCATTGTTCGGAATCGGATTGTTTCGTGTCTAAGAAACCAGTCGAAGCGCATTTGCAAACTCGATTTCGAAGAGTTTGGTACTGTATTGTATTTTCGTTTATTTAATCAATAGGGGCAGACAGAACGCTGCTCCTTTAAGTTACAGCAGGGCCGTAAATCCTGGGGAGAAGGGAATTCCCTCCCTCCTTTAAGCTTGGGGAGGAACGTGAAGGAATCCCTCCCCCACTTGCTATAACTTTTGGAAACATTAATGCTACTAAAATAGCATTGATGGAAACTATATACCTTAAGACGGCCAGAGCTGGCATTGATCTTGGGGAAAGGTCAGCAAGCTATAGACGACTGCCAAGTCTTGTAGGATGATATACTGCACGACTCTCTTGGCCTGACTCTACTGAAAACCACAACAGGTGTATTTCTCCAGAGCCGGAGTAGGGCTGGTTTGAGGAGGAATGTGACGCGCAATATTATTATCATCCTACAAGACTGGGCAGAGTGGTCAGACATAAGAGACAGGAACCTAGTTATTGAGACAGCTGTGATATATATAATATATATATATATAGCCTATATATCAAATATACATACATACAGATACGTAAATGCGTAATATGCCGTGTGGGCTTTCAGAGTGGGAGGAGACAGAGAGACTAGTTACTAGACCCGTTCGTCTCAAGAGTCTAGTGTACAGAGGATTATAAATTAATTTTAAATAAATAAAATTGATAGACGTCTAAATAAAGAAAGTGCTGTGTTTAGCAGAACACCTTCGAAATTATTTAAACAATATTATTATCTGTCGTTTTCCAAGTCGCCAGCTGGATTAAGTTGCGATGATAAGACATTACAACTATAAGTAAACAGTAGGCCTAAACGAATATAGCCTACATAGGGCCTGCATTATGCATATACACGTATAGCCTACATAAATATAGGTACAGTGCAAGTGCACACTAGTTTAATTGTTGAGACTACATTAATAAAAAGTTCGCCATAGCCTAATTCTGCGCATCAGAAAATATGACAAAATGACCAGCAGCATTATAAATGGCCAAATTCCTGTGAATTTTATCTTTTTCCAAGCAAAAACTTCGTTTTAGTCGCAGTTTTTGCTTGCAATTTTTGTCATCTGGAGATTTCTTTAGCGCCTACAGTGCCAAGTCGTGGGAACCAGCTTATTCACAGGCGCTCATTTAAAAAAACAATGGATATTAACAATATAAAATTAACAGGCAGAGGTCAAGATCCAAAGGGTCCGGCAGACAGGCAGCTCGTGGCTAGTTAGTTGATGGTGTTTAGAATTGAAGCGGCGAGGGAGGCAATTAGAAGAGGACGACATAAGCTCTCTGTCTGGACATAAGCTCTGTCTTGTCTTATACATGATTAGTATTGTTGCTCCCTAGTCCCTACAGTCTGAACCTATACGCAGCAGTTTTAAAAAATAAAAAAATTAACATTAACCTAGTGTGTGACTGAACCCAGTATACATATATAGTGGACTTCTTAAGAAAAGTATACACGCCCCCGAAGGGGAAGTTTCCCTCCCCACATTTCAAAACAGATTTACGGCCCTGAGTTACAGTGGAAAATGTCTCATTTCAGACGAGATGAGACATTTTGCACAGATAGCCTGAGATAGGCTAGCACCTAAAAATGTCATAAGAAAAGTTGAAATTCGACGAAAGAACTGTATTGTTTGAAGATGAAATTCAATCAAGAAAAGAATGATGACAAGAAATTGTCATTTAGAACAGATATTCATCGAAAATGTTACACAGAAGAAGTTGACGGTCAAAATTCGATGAAAGAATTAAGTGCTTTTTTCAACCAAGACTCAAGTGATGCCAAGAAATGGTCATTTCGAACTGAAAGGCATCACAAACATCAAGCAGAAAAAAGTCGATCAAGTTCGACGTAAGAATTGTTAAACCTAAGAATTACAAAAAACTTGGAACAGAAAATCATATATCAGACAGAAATTCGAAATTAAACTCGAGTAAAATATTGTTTAGGCCTACACTGTAAAACACAAGAATTCTTAAAACTAAATTCTGACACCTACTAAACCAAGGAATATCATCAGACAGATTCCAGCCTTCTTTACCCAAAAACATACTATACATATGTAGCTGTAACCGTGTTTGGACTACAGATAAAGAAATCTACCGTAGGTCAGAGAGATGATCATGCAATATCCTAACTTAACCAAATATCACACTGACAAAATACAAATCATGCACACTGCACACCCAATTAACTGGTTGCCAGTGCATTTAATTCTGAACAAACGCAAAAGAGGTAGTCCTATTGAAGGCGAGTTGGTCAAATCAAGGAATTTATTCAGAAATTGCACACCCAATTAACTAGGCTGCAAGTGCATTTAATTCTGAACAAACACAAAGACATATTCCTACTGAAGGCAAGGTTGTCAAATCGAGGAATTTATTCAGAAATTATCCACAGAATTTGAGTAACATTGCTATGAGAAATTGTCCACATGGATCTTAATGGCAAACTCTGGTCTTGCTTTACGTTGGTTTATTCCAACTGCTTCTTCCGCGTCAATGCTTCTTCTGCGCTTCTCTTCTCTCCTGGAAAACATATAAGTTTTCGTCAGAAGCCAAGTTAAAATGCATAAAATAACCAGTCTGGTCACAAGCCACAAACGCTATATATAGCATGACTAGCTTAGGAAATCAAATTTAGACACAAGCGCAATTTGGTAACGAGATACCTGCAATTAGGTTAGAAAAGCTACTAAATGAATGTTGCTTCTACAGCTACATGTATGTCAACCAAACAACCTTGCTTTTCTGTCACAATTACCACTCATCTGGCAGCTTAACTGTGCTTCGTGAAAAATCATAACTATAATTAAACAGCTGAGACAGAGAGAGATGCAGCTACACATAATTATGCAAACTCAGCTGTAAGAACACCTTGTGTATGTACATGTATGTATGAGCACTTGTTATAGCGACCCTTCAAGATTCCTACTCAGATACGGACCCGGCTACAGCGCGGACACTGAATCGGAGTTGCACGCCGAAGCGCATGAGCAATTGCATGTGAAGGACTTGCCCAGGGTCCCTACGCAGCGCCTTGAGGTGGATTCGAACCTGCAACCCTCCGGCTGCAAGGCACCGAACATACCCCTACACCAACGCCCCACCACCTTACCTACATCACACTTAAAAAGTGACCAATAGTGAATTGATTAGGTTATAGAATTGTTTCATTTCATGGCACATTGATTTATCCACGCCTCGGATTCACATTTCGGTGTGGCCGTGCGCGTGTTACAAATTTAATTAATTAATAATAATAATTTACAATGGCTTTGCATGATTGGCTACAAGAAGTGAAACTGGCACAGTAAATATAGAGATTATTAAGTTATGCTTGTGATTTGGCTTTGGTGTACCAACGGTTGATGCCTTGTGCATTAGACACCTTTGTTATAGAAGTTACTAATTAAATTAGTAATAATTATTAGATAAACTGCATATATAAAACAACATTTTATAAACTTCAGGCAATTGTATAGCCTAACGCTGTAAATGCATAAACATGGAACATATTTACTTAAATTGTAAAACTTAAGAACAGAGTAAAATAATCAACACATTGTAGGTCCCACATAAAGAGCACAAACTCCAAGATCAATGCTTTAAGATAAAAGTGTAATGTCTAGTCATGAATTAAAGAAAATTATATAACCACTGTGCTAATTCATTCATAAATTTATATAGCACCCCTTCCAGGGAATCTACTCAGTGGCACTCCCGACTCGAGCACTGCCAAAAAGTAGTTTTGAATTAAAGAAAAACACTTCGGTAAGAGTCTCGGTGAGCAGGTGTAGCTCCTGGGGAGCCCATTCCAGACCACTGGGCTCACCACGGAAAAGGCTCGATTCTGCATAGTTGCAGTTCGTGCAAATGGGACAAACAGCACGCCCTTCTCTGCAGAGCGGAGGGGTGGCGACCTCGAATACCCAAGGGGCTACAAAGTTCTTGCAGGTAGTCTGGGGTGAGACCCAGCTGACATCGCCACACCAAGGACAACAATCCAGCTACTTGGTTGTACAAGTTTCAGACCATTTAGTAGAATTAGTGCAAATGACTGATTTTACTGAAAGCAAATAAGTTGTGCAATAAAAGAATGAGAAGAGGAATTTGTTTACTTCTTTCTGATTTCCTCAGCTTCTTTCTTTAGTTTTTCTTTTCCCTCGTCATCTTCAACTGTTCCAAAGTCATCTGGACTGATAGAACCTCCTTCATGTAATATCTAGAAAGTAAATAATTTAATAAATTATTGTTGGAAGAGCCCTGATAAGTACATTACAAGTTGTTAACACAGATCATCTTCTGCAGGGCAGATTTCAATGCAGAAACTCACAAGGTTTGCTTTGCAATAGTGTTGGGCCATTGAGTAGTGTTCCCTATAGCACGTCCAAAGTGGAGGAATTCACTGTTCATCTCTCAGTCATCAGATCAAACTTTAAACTTAGCTGTTTGAACTCGCATACCCACAGTGGCCTGATTGGTTTTCCATAACCTACCATATTCTTTGGGCTTATTCCACACAATATGATTTTTGATCTCACTTAAAGTGACCATTGACTCTTTCCTGTAGCACTATGATAAACTGCCATTGAAGTCATAATATTAGGTTAGATTAGATGTCGCTAACATTCTCCATTGCTATATAATATGTGGACGAAAACCGAGAGTGGTAATGTGTTCAAGTAAACAAATTCTCCTCTGATTAGTCATTACTGCTACAGGTGCTTTATAAATGCTCAGATACAATACAATATGATACTGCCGTAGTAATATTCAGGTCAACAGGGTCATTGCCTTTTCTATATACTTACTTGGTAGTATATAATTTATTAGTAGTGCATAGAAGCCAATGGTTTGGAAAAATTTCTAATTCATAATTAGGGATGTTAAACGATAATCGGAAATCCGATTATCGGTTTCGAAAACAATTATCGGTTTTCATTATTGACAAAACGATTATCGAATTCTGCCTCTTATATATAAAGCCTAGCCTTCCACAGCCAACGAGGTAATAGTAGAACCCCCACAGCGACGTATTATTGCCTCTTATATATAAAATGGAGTCTTCCACAACCAACGAGGTAATAGTAGACTCCCGTACGTGTACGTATGTTACGGTACGTAGCTATTATCAGTTTTCAGTAACTTGCATTATATGATATATATTACATTTTCTATGAAGGCCAATAAAAAACGATAATCGGTTTAAAATCGGATTTCTAAAACCGATAATCGGTTTGCCAAAAAACCCGATATTAACAACCCTATTCATAATTACACAATTCGATATTGACTGGACTTAATATATAAAACTTGTAACTGTCTTTTATTAGGAAGAAATTATATGGTTATTTAATATGGTTATGTAAATCAGAGGATTTTTATTTGTAAAAACTTGATTGATTTAAAGCATGATAATTATATTTAAATCAATTAACTCTGTAAAGTAGCAAGCCAGAAAAAATAAAAAATGAAGCTAACTGTGAAGATTCCATATTTTATTACCACAATAATTAATAGTTTCTATTTTTGCCAAAAGGTTTTTGCCATTTTTCTGCCAAGAGGTTGTTGCCATTATTGCCAAGAGGTTGTTGCCGGGACGGTTATAGCCATGGCAATAACCGGTTATAACCGGCGGTGGCAACAACTTGCCAACCCTGATTTAACTAATCATGCCCATCTCTGACTCTTTCCTGGAGCACTATGATAAACAGCCACAGAAGACATAACATAAGGTTAGATTAAATGTTGCTAACATTCTCCATTGCTATATACGGACTAAAAGACAGTGCAATGTGTTCAAGTTCATTGTTTGTTTATCTCATCAGCATTTCCATTACAATACGAGCATCAAATTGCCTGTCAGTTATTTAAGATGTCAAACGAAAAAGTGCAAGACCTGACATGAGATTATATTTATAACTACCAAAGTTAACGGTTTCATCCCACCTTAACACCAACGACATCTCCATCCTGCAGATAAAATGGTGCATGTCTTAAATCCAGTTTGGCTGGTCCTTTCTTCTTGCCCTTGCCTTTCTGCTTTGCCACCTTCTGCAAACAGGATCAGTAATGTCGCTTTTAAAACTAGGATGACTTTGATTGAAATTTGCACTGAACAGTTTAATTGCAGCCATCATTGTCATTATCATCATCGTCGTCATCAACTTCATCAATTTCTGATGTCACCATCTGGCAGCAATGCTGTGAATAATCTAGCCTTCAGTCATTTCTCAAGTACAGTTCTTTTCTTGTGATTAGTCCACATCTTGTATGTCTTCATTTATAAATTTTATTAATATTTTTACATTCTTTAACAGGATGTTGATAGATGCCTAAAGCTGAATCCTAAGAAACACAACATCCCAATAACCCTTTAACAACGAGCATGTACTAAAATGTATGGGAAACCATAGGCAGCTCGTCGTTAAAGGGTTAAGTGGTTTGTGTAATTAGTTAAAATCCATTTCAAGTGGACAATTTCGAATGCAGAACGTTTATAATTATAATTAGTTGTACAGTGTTTAGAACCATATACACCAAAGCGTGGATATTCAATAGGTATAATAAAGAATATAGTTACTTACTTAAAATGAAAACTAGTAATACTTTTACACTACAACAGACAAAGCGGTTATAGCACGGCAGTTATATGGAACGAAGCCCACGTCCTGCAGAGACTATTTCCACCAACAATCAAACGCCATTATAGTCAAAGGCCGCGCCGTCATGACTTCATTTTGCCAACAAAGGATGATAAAAACTTTATACCAAGACTCCAAGAGCCCCTTATCGAAACATAACTTGAGAACTTAACCCTGTAATCAGTGATCCCAATGCCTAGGCCTTTTCAACCTCTTTTCTTTTCTTAATGCATTTAACCTGTATGTACTGAGCTGCAGTATGCCAGCATGATTGGTTCTAATAAACATATATATATATATATAGACAAAGCAACACAGATAAGACTGACCTGATTATCAGCAGCAGCAGCAGCACCTTGGTCAGTTAGAATCGTCCATTCGTACCTGTCTCTGAGATGCTTAGCCAAACGCAGATTCTGTTCAGGTAAATGATATAGGTTGGCCACTGCCCTTCGAAGCTGTGCCAGATTTGCGCCTTGGGACAGATCCCAGATGAGTTCCTGCTTCTCCATGTATCTACGTTCATTGTCGTATCGCATACAGACTGTCAGCAAAATCTGATTCTGACTGCAACAAGAAAAACAGACATGTGCACAGAAACAAAGAGAGAAACATGCACACACTTTTCAAGACAAAGCAAAACAATTGCATAGGTACACTGAAGACAGGTACACTAATCACTCATTACACACAACTAACAGTGGTTGCTGTGGTAGAGTTTACTTGGATCCACGATCATTTCGACTGAAGTGAACTGACAAATTCAAAGAACACAATGAAATCTTGAAGGCGTCTTTTCCCATAGAATAGCTATAAACGAAAGGAATTAATGAGAGGAAAGTTGAACAAGAACTTGAAGAAATGAATGGTCAAGTCTATGATATGGACTGTGATACTATATGGATAAAAAACATGAACCATGAGAGGAGAGGATATAAAAGACTAGAGGCCATCAGGATGTGGATATGGCGAAGGGAGGAGAGAGTCAGATGGAAAGAATGAAACACAAATGAAGAGAAAAATGTCATTCGTGTTACGGTGGGATGAAAAATACAATACAACATCACATACTACAAATGATAGACAAAAAACATACCTACCAGAAACAATCAAAGGATGCTAGACCTTACTATCTACAATTTAGTTACAAGGATTTACAAGAATTTTTCCCATGAAGCAACGAAAGCAGTCATTTTAACAATAAAATTACTTTAATTCTTCTTCATCAGTCAACACTTGAATTCCGATTTCGCAACCACTGACCAATTTCAGCTTTCTGTAACAAGAAAATACACAGACAGATCAACAGGTTGTTATTCGGTCTTTTATTAGGCTTTAGTAACAACAGAAAAAAGAAAGATTCTTTGCCAGTTCACCAGTGGTGACTCTTTAGTTATCTGAGCACTGTTCACTTATTGATTAAATTTTCTTAAATGTAGTGACTTTAACAGAGCACTTCTGATTGTGCACTGTGAGAGGCGTTATATAAATTGATAGATACAATACAATACAACGTCAGCTACATCAGTGTTAAACAACAGCAGATCTGAAGGAAGTGTCCACTCAAAAGGAAGATTCAACACGTTTACCTCAAGATGCAGAACGAAAATGATCACAGCCAGCCAAACCTGAGATGGGACAACAGAGCTCCCCCGCATGTAGGCAGGGGCATCCTGTATCAGCAACAGGTTTGAGTCTGGTGGTGCCACACCAGACTCAAACCTGTTGCTGGGTTGTTGTGGCTGAGTCTGCCACTTCACATAACATGATTGTTCAAACCCAAAGACAGCTTCTTTGAAGTTCCTACACAGGTATGTACTGGTAGACAGTACTAGACACGTGAGCTACCTATCATCATTAACAGTTGTTGATCCTAGTCAAGACTCTTACAACCACTCCTGTGTCCTTAGTCTACATCTGCAAGATACCTGAACAATTAAGCAGCACCATTACGAACCTTACAAACACATAGCTATATCTAACAGGTCTAAATAGGTTGTTTTAAAGGAAGATGAAGAGGTCTCTTGAGCATTATCTTTGGTGGTAAAGTTCTAATTTTTTAGTGGAACATTGTTCCAGAAACATGAGGTGCATACTGTAGCGTCTGGAGGTGAAGCCGGAGAACAAGACCAAGCTGCTTGGACTGGAGCAACCGGAGACGAAGGAATTTGACGGTGGGAATGGAAAAGTTCGATAGCCCATCAAGCGTCATTATCTGTTCCTTCAGATCTGAAAGCGTTGCCAGTTTTGAGATGATGATGGTACCGAGTGGTCTGTACATCATCTGGCTACAGGCATTTTCTCCTTCTTCACTGTTCTGAAATGTTAGCCACTCTGCAAGTAAGAAACAAATTATAATTAACCACTGTCTCTTACACTTGACACTAAATTAATGTACCTGTGAAACACAGCTGGCATATGACCAATATTATAAAATTCTGAAAAACTGCCTGTCTCATTGCCAGTCCCAAGCCGGGATAAAGGAGGAGGTCAATGTTAATCATCTATGTTATGAAACAGCAACTAACCAGTATCGTGAACTAATGGGAATACACAGATAACCTATATTTAGCTGTTTGCTGATGTTGATGTTGTCTGTTTCTATGACCCAATAAAAGTTTGACAATCTCCCCTTACAACACACAACCAAAGCTGTCTACTTAACCAGTGAGCATCAAAAGTGGCTTTGGATTATACTATATAGCTGGCTGAAATGATATGGCAGTAACATATTATATTTATTGTTATTATTACACAATTTTTAATGCATGCAAGGTCACAAAGAAATGCAAATCTGAGGCGTTTAACATATATGCTAAAATGTGTTAACCATTTTATAGACTTGTAGACTGACAGAAGCAAAACAACCGTTGCCTGTACCTTGTAGTTTTGTTGATAGCTGTTGTAAAAACCCAGGCGGCTGGTGGCTGCTAGGCATTTCATTTGGAAACAGATAGACAGAAAGTTGAAGAAAACCCTGCAAATAGGAATACAAGCAATTGAAAGATCATTACCATTTAGCCTATATCTAACGTTGCAGCTAAACCAAATTTATACCCAGTGTTAATATATTACAACTCTAGCAAAAAAATACATGCATTGTTGCTCTTAATTTCCATCTCCACTTCCATATGATGGTTTCAATCTTGTAATTATTATGTTTTCATTATCATTACTCTGCTCATTTATAGTGCGCCATAAATCCTGCAACAGCACAGGCTCACAATATTTAATTCATACAAAAGGTTGAATTGTTCCACCATGAATCGTTCGGTTCAGTAAAAAATGGTGCATTTATCATCACCAATGCTGTAACAGTTTCACTCTATAATAATAAAAACTGCTGTAACCAGGTAGAGTTCACAATTTAATCAATCTTACTCATCAAAGAATTAATTAAGTCATCTATTACATTCTATAAACAAAACACTATCCCTCATTAACCAGCTATAGTTATATATTCAATAATAAGTCAACTTATCTTGTTTACTACACAATTAACCTAGCTATTTAATCAACAATTAAATCCAGCAAGTTCATTAATCAATATCACTGTTGTATTATGAACACACGTATGTCATTCATGCATATACGATGAGTTTTTGCTACCTTTGGTGGCATGGAACCAAATTCCAGTGAAAGTTGATCTCCGTGCTTCAGGCGACAGCCTTCAACAGTCATGTCGACATCATCTAAGATCTCCAGAGGTTCACCATTCCAGTCCAAACGACACAGATGCCATTCTGAAGACTCAAGAGAGGCAGCACTAATCGCCAACTCCAGCAGCCGATCAACTTTTATCTTCTTTTCAACCAATAACTCCAAACTAGTTGTCACTTTAGACGACTTAACAACGGAGATGAAGAGCATCACCTACAAAAAATAACATCACCATAACTACCATCTAACCATCTACAGTACCACCATTACCATACCAATAACAGCGTTACTATAACTGCCATAAGTTTCTTTGTTTCCACGATTTTTTTCATCAATGTCTAAAGCATTATTTTGATCACTATTTTTATCCACATCATGATCATTGTCATCAACGCTATTTTCATTATCATTGTCATCACCACTGGAATTGATGTTATCATCAGCATCATCAAAAGAAAAAGCAGCATCTAAAATCCCAAAAGTATAATAACCTTTCTGCCTTTTGGCAACTTTTGAGTCATTTGAGCATTGTTTGCTCTGTGATGAACTTTTTGTTCTTAATGAACTTTAACAAAACTTAGGCTAGAATGGCTGTACTCCAGTGAGCTACTCAAGAGGTGCTACATATTACAAGCCGAGATGCACGCATGCACGCACACGCACAAACCCCCCCAGCTGTACATTTCAAAAGATTCTCTATGATGTCACCTATAATATTCAGCTAGCAGATGAAACATGGATAGATGATTAACACTCGTCATGCGAGAGAATGGTTTTGTTGAGGAAAAGAGGACTGTACCTCGTTCTGCATCGGTGGCATCCCTGGTTCCAGAAGAAGCCGTGTGCCATCAGTCAATCCAGTGGAAGAGATTGTCTCATGCTCATACACTTACACAAAACCAATTATGGCAAGGATTAAAAGCCAAGGAAATCATGATAGGCATAAGGCATGCAAGTAAAATCCTTATAGCACAGATCAAACAAACAGGGTTACTTTGCACACAGAATCAAGATATTTTCTCATGTTTGAAATTTAGTTCAGCAAATTTTAAAGATTTTGTTCATACAATAATAACATAAAATGCGATTAGGGCTGTCAACGGGCCCCCGCACACCCGGGCCCCCGTTCGTAGGGTCAAGCCCGGGCCGTTAAGTCAATACCCGAAAACCCGACCAAAGAAGCATAATAACGGTATGCAGGTGAAAGTTTTAAAAGCTGTGTCGTTCCACGGTTGAATAACAGGCCATCTGTCGCGTGGGAAGCTGTGGATTTCAGCATGAATGAGCCAGCTAAAGTGGCCGATTAGTCATCGGCGGAGGGCGCCTGATTGCCGGCTATCATAAGACGAGCCATGGACTCCTATTTAATAAGGATTATTATGCAAGGACAACCTACTGGGACACGCAAGCCAATGATGACAAACTTTGACTGAGGTCTTAGTGCAACGACCGTTTATATATATATATATATATATATATATATATATATATATATATATATACACAGAGCTTCCTACGTTATGAAGCGTTGTTAAATAAACTTTACAACTGGTCCTAGGTTGAGCTTAACGACCTCTTATATATATAAAGTGATGCATATATTGAATAAACTACGGTCTTTGCGCAACATAATTTTCGGTTCAAACATTGATCACTTGTAGACTCGGTCTTTCGAGATATCGAGATCTCGTTATTTGCAGTCAAAGATTTTAACAAGGCGTCCCAGTTTCCGGGAGGCCTACCACACCGAAGTTAAAATTCCCGCCAGAAATTCATCCCTTCTGCTGTCGGTTTTCGTGGGAAGACCACCAAGAGAGACCAATTTCTGGAGCTGTGTCGCGTACACATTCCACGGCGGCGTCCTTTGAACAAAGGCGACGACCAACGACTCTCTATGGTCAGTGTATCTGTCTGTGTGTCTCCGTGTCTAAATCCTATTAGGTATCGCTCCCCTTCCCAATTTAGCGACGCTCTGTGACTCGGTAGTCGGCGTGAGAAAAAGACGAAAACCGTGCTATTTGTAGCTTTTGGACGACGGATGTAATCGAAGCGACAATTTCTATCCCACGCTTTCCTGTCGATCGGCGATACGAGGCGACGAACTAAGTGGACCGTGATCGAGGTATTAGTACCGAAAATCGCCGTTAGACACACGCCACAGGTCTTTCAATGTAATTAATTAAATCAAATTTTGTAACTTCGTTACACTGTGACTCAACTATTTTTGGCTTTCCTCAAGCATTTTACCACTGACGGGCCTTCGGGCCCCCGTTGAATATGAGCTCGGGTACCCGGGCCACGTTTTTCTAACATTTTGACAGCCCTAAATGCGATTACTTAGTAAACATACGAAATAAAGATACCTTTCTTCAGATGAGAGCTGCTGATAAGAAAATCATGAAACACTACTAAGATAATTTTGCTCAGGCAATAATGATAATCTCGTAAGATTGTTTTTCAACAAGAGTTGTAAAGCATTAAAAAGCAAAAATCCTATAATTACCACACTTTCTGCTAGAAAGTGGTTTTTGGCAACATTTCTTGTAGAGAAATTTGCAAAGCCTTAGCGACATGATCGATTGTTGTGAACAATCTTAATCATCTGTATGAGCTTTCAAAATCATTTGCTGCTATCTACAAGTAATAATCTAAGCTATCTAATCGTAACAGTAAAATCACCTACATGGGGGTTTCACTCCTAGGCCGTTGTCATCAGCACGTAACCTGGTCAATGTAGGATCCATCCCCTGAATAAGGAGCTGAGAAAGAGCAACTGCCTTCAGCTCTTCAATGCTCTGAGAACGAAACAAAATAAAGATTCAAAGAACTTGCCATTAGTTTAACGATTTTCTGCTCGTCTTATATTCCAATTGCAAAATTTTACATTTAATGTAACCATCTCTGGATCTATGGTAATGTGTCAGCCTGGAATTGCAGATGTTTATTTGATAATCAATCACACTTTATCCAAAAACTGGTTTTAATCAAAAGAGGTCGAAACTGTAAGAGATAGGTTGAAGCATGAGAACTTAGTTACTTATTAGTAATTACTTAATTACATTTACTATAATTTTGAGGTGTCAAAATTGATAATACAAATTAAAAGCCAGATAAGCATGGCCTTCCTAAAATCACAAATATCATTCTTATCATTAAAGTTGCCATAAACCTGATTGTTGTCACTTAAATGAACATCATGACCATCATTATTGGAGGGTTCATGATGAAGCTTATTTAAGACAACATCATAATCATCGTCATCATCGTTATCTTAACAGTCATCATTTTTTATAATCTACAACCAGAACAATAAATGTAACAATCATCATCAACAACAACATCATCACTGACGCATATGACATCATCATCTTTGGAAACATTTTTATTCTCATACGTTGCTAAAATTCAAAATCACTCACACTTTCTTTATCAACTTTCACATTGACTGTCTGTCCACTGGAACTTGTGCTTGCATCCTATACACAAAACAAGCCAATCTCGATTATTAGGAATTCCATCAAATGACCTAGAAATAGTTACTTCCATATACTTCCAATAATTCCATACAATTTAAATACATCTGTACAATATGCATCGCTACAATATTACAAAGGCAAACTTTGGAACTATATAATAAAACCCTATAGCTTTTCTGTAAGATTTCTTCTATCTGCTATATCTTTACATTGTAATCATAAACTCAAAGTTTCTAAAGCGCTACTTGAAAGCTAAGCACAGGGCACCAGCTTATTCACAAGCACTGCATCATGTCAGAGTGGTTGTCCAGATATATCCACTGGAGATCTGTGTGGTTGCCAAGGAGACCACAGAGAGGAAGCAGAAGAGCTTCTAAGGTGGGTTTCATTGAAGATGAGAAAGCTTGGAAGGCAGAGGATTGGATGGATTAGGGTAGGAAGGATTGGATGGATTAGGGTAGGAGGAAAGAGCTACCTACACTTGGCTCAGCATCACTGTTCATGGACTCTCAACATATATCAATTGTCAATCAGGAATGAGATTTTTAACTACCTTTTCCTGCTGAATAAGCTAATCTATCCAATCTAAAAGCTTCAACAGTGCCATTATCACTATTCGTTCATTCATTCCGAAGATTTATATAACGCCCCTTCAAGGTTACTACTCAGGAGCGCTCCCGACTGAAAAGGATGGTTTTTAGGCTACAGTGAAATGCATCTGAATGAACTCTAGGCATAAGGCATAATGTTAATGGGAGCCCATAAAAAAACATGGGGCCAGCAACAGAGAAGGCATGATGCTGTCTAAGAGCAGTTTGCACACGGGGAACAAGAAGTTCACCATGTGTGGAGGGGCAGAGAGCTCTATGTCCCTGCACACCCAGAGTACAGCGACAGAGCTCTTGTAAATACACAGGAGTGGAACGATGCAGTGAATGCACAAGGCATCAATTAACAGACAACCGAAATTAAATCATAGTAAAAACTTGTAATTCAGAGCTGTTTATAGATGAACATCCTTCTAAAATGAGTGCCTTTGAGAGATTCAGAAAAGGTGCTATGCAAATCACAGGTTGTATATGGAATAATTCTAGAACTTGCATTTTGTGAACTAAAATAATCCTTTGAAGCAACTCACCAAACATCGATTTTCAACTGAAAAGCTCAGCTTTTTCGTATTAGTGGATGATTTCACCTCTGACATAAATGGCTGGCTGAAATATCATTATTAATATTATTGTTACTATTATAAAAACTTTAACGTGAACAAAACAATACAGAAATATGACTCTGAGGCCTGGTTTCCAGGTGGTAGCATGTTCATCTATCCACATGTCTATATCAAATGGGAAAAAAATGAGTTTTGAGGTGCTTCTTGAAGGAGGATTAAGAGCTTTGAAGAAACACTAGTAGTCAGTTCTGTTGTGAAAATAATGATTTCAATTTGCCACCACAGTTACATTATTGGGCGTGGTGACTGATTTCTAGCGCATCAGCTGAAACATGATGAATCTGCATTTTAATCCGGATACACCACGAGAAATAACTATATATGTGGTACATCAGGTACTGTGTACAGTACACTGTACACAGTACTGTACACATTACTGTACACTGTACACATTACTGCTGCCTGTTGCTTTTAAGGAGGCACTCATAGTACATGAAATTTTTCACACTGTTTAACAGTGCAATCCCAATGACGATATCAAGTGATGTATTCAGGAGTTGAATGCACGGTCACTAAGGTGCAAAGCTGAGATGTTCACCATCACACCACCATAAACTGCCATTAAAGAATATTGCAACACAGAATACAAATGCAATACAAACCCAGATGAGCCTGATACATCCATGGCATAAAGATAGTTACAGTTGTCCAACTTCAGCTCTGAAAGTGTCTTCATTTCATCACCAAGTAAGCCGTCTGCTTGTATGCCACTGCTACCATTCGAATCTGTCAACAAGAAACACTTGAACTGTTGACCATCATGAACATCTAATCGAATGTAATGACTTCTAAATAATGCTATTAACATAACATACAAGACATAAATATAAATGGTGAAACCACAGTAACCCACTACACTTCACTGGAGTAGCTCAGTCAAAAAGCAAGACAGGTGAGGGAAACCAGAATAAGAACCAGAACACAACAAACATATAATTAACTAATACGTCCATATTTTGTCTTACTTAACAATGGCATGCATTAAGTGAATAGACTGAAACAACACCATACCCGCTTCTCCTAGCAGTGTGAGTTGTAGACGCTGGCAAGGGATGCCAGAACGTGAACTGATCGCTTCCTTTAGTTCCCCAACTGTCAGATTTTTCGCAAACCCACAACTCAACTCAATCTCGTTGGAGCACAAGATGTTGAGCAGAATAGGCTCATGGTCAATACCAGTTGCCACAGATTCACCTCCAACCTAAAATTTTTAGTTATTACGGTAACTTCAATCATACCAGTGTCTAATGCACAAGGCATCAACCGATGGTTCCCCAAAACCATGCCATAACTCAAGTCAGCATCGATAAGACCAGTTCAAAAGACAGAGAGACAGAGAGAGTACATTGTGGATAAGCAAAGCAAAAAAGGCCAGTCAAATTGAAAACGAAATGACGAATGTCTGTTAAGTGACGGAGCAGAATGAACAATTACAGGAAGTGAGTTCCAAATCTAGGTCCAGAAGCCAAATAGTAAAATGTCACAACAAGCATTTGTTTCAGTAGAGATCTTTGTAAAAAATGACCAGCCAGTCGTATTTAGACACAGGCAGATCTGCTGTTTTGAACACTAACACACTCTGATTGTATTAAAAATTTAGACAACACTACAACGGTAAATTCAACTTCAAACATTAATCCTTCCATTTCAAAATAAACTAATTTGTGGGATTCATTGAAACAAGCATATAATCCATCTTGCTAAGGGCAAAGTCTATGACCTTTGACTAAAATAAATGATCTCCCAAACTGAAAACATTTAATCATAATACAACTGGATGTCATTGTTGTTCCATCCACAATGAAAAATAAAATCCTCCAGAATGAAGAAGAGACATTCCTGCAGCAGTTAATTTGAGAAGTAGGCATTTAAGCACAAAAAACCAGGAAACTGAATTCTGCCTACAAGGCTGCCAGTCTTTTAGTTCTTGCAAAATGAACGGCATTTTCTTGGCAAGAAATACACACTGACCTCACTACCATCCCAAATGAAGACCTTTGTTGAGTTTCCAATTCCATAAGATGCAAGAGTGGCCTCCAAATCATCTACACAAAGATAACTTAGTCATCAATACACAACATACCTTCATGAGATACCCTCAGATATCAGGTATGTATGTTACCGGTATATATGTATGTATTGTATATATGTATGTATGTGTAAATGTGTATACATAAAAAAGTCCACAGGATATATGTATGTATGTGTAAATGTGTGTATATAAAAAAGTCCATAGAACAAGAATGAGTGTTAGTGAACTTAAAATACAAATGACATAAAACCATAAATATTCAGATTGCAAGTGGCAATAATATTAAAACATAGCTAATGGGTAACTTTCAAAATTTGCTGGTCTTGTGTTTAATCCTTTAATTAATGATGAGGAGGCACCAACAGCAACTGGGAAAACAATTCAGTTCGTCATTAAAGTGTTAAAGGCTACTTAGTTAAAATACGAACACAAAAAATAGAAAACACTTTTATGGAGTCATTTTCATGATTATTCCCAATTCATCCTTGCTCGAGTTGAAGAATTGCTACTCAGAAAAACCTCATTCTTTCCTTAATTGTCTGCAGTTTAAATCTGCTGCAGCTTCCACATTCAAGGTCGTAACATGACACCGGAACAAAGAGACTTCTGTCACTATGGCTGTGCTTTAATAAAACCCCACAAATGTGGGCTTAGAGAACTCAAGCAGTTGGATGAAGATATTTAATATACCCGGTAGGGCCGGTATGCATTTACTTGAGCCTGCCTTGCACAGTTCTCCGCCAAGTATCATTAAGATGAAACGAATACCTGTTAGATTTTGGTACAAATGAAGTCCAGCTGGAAGTTCTTTAGCAATATGAATTACACGACTATTTCCAATGAGGTCGGCATAATCCTGAAACGAATCATTTTGACACAGTCTACACTAATCCAATTTAGTAAGACTAAGACTTGAACAACAGGACCTGTTATCACAAAAACTGTCTGTACTATCACAGAGACACATATATGTAGGCCCCTACCATCATGAAGATTCAAAACGAAAACCACTCAGCACTTCACAACATACATTCTGCTAACTCAGCCAGGCTGAGTTAACAAAATGTATGTTCTGATGCATTATCATCATTGCAAAATGAGCTTCACTGAGTGGAAAACCATTTTAACAAAAGCAGTCACACTTTGTTAGTGTTATTCTGCTCAGTGCAGCCCAACTCAAGCTGTTGTTCCACACCCATATATCACGAAAGGTTAAAGAAGTTGGATTCCTGTGGTCACATTTGCACTTCAGCTAACATATACTTCAACCAAAAGAACATGCTTCTGAGAAGTTTCTACAGTCATATATAAATAATCATGTTATAATTATCTTAACTGTTAAATGAGTTATACTTATTGTAACTCAGACCTTTTCCTATCTAGCACAAGGCTGTGTAAACCAAGGTATGTAACTATAACAAAAATAAATGTTAGGAAAAACATCTATCCCAATGAAATGAAAATGTTCTAAGTGGCTTGTATCAATGAAGCCAGCATAGCATAACAAGGTTGCTCAGTCATCAAAGATCTGCGAACCTAAGCCTAATCTCTAGATTACACTCCTTTGGATTATTGTGTCAGAGATAGACATAATGGGCAACAAACATTAACGTGATTCTGAATTAGCTTAACACTTTATCAACACGAGTGTACTGAAACCAATGCATCCCGTCGTTAAAGTAATAATGGTCTCTAAACAAACAGTGAAATATTGGAAAGCTTACTTCTGTTGTCAACATTGACAAGAGATCTGCAACGGTTTTCCGTTTGTCAATTGACAGTTCAATGCAAGCGCAGGCACCTGTGCATGGCTGCAAGGCACCATTTGAGTAGAAATAGGATGAACCAAAGTGCACTTCCACAGAAATAACATTCATACGAGTCTGGTGCACTGACCTGTGTTTACAATCATTAACAAATGACAATATTCATCAAAATTGGCTGCACTTCGAATTTGCAGCATTGGATAATTGCTTTTCAAAGTAACTAGTTACAGGAAAGAAAAATGCAAATAGTTACTTACAAATGGTTAATTTAAAAAAATAGCTAGTAACTGATTACAGTTACTTAAAAAAATTAACAACTTATTTTTAGTTACAGTAAGTGGGATTGTTAACTTGAATTTTCAGCTCTCCTCATGATGAAATTAAACATCAAAATTAAAAGGAAAAAGTTCAGAGAGATGAGCACAAATGGAAATGTCTGGGTCACTTTAATGCAAGTGAATTTGCAGGTTGATGATAAAACACATTTAATAATATTTTTAGTGCCATAATAGAACTAGATGATGCAAACATAACTTGATTTAAAAGTAATGCAAAGTAGCTACATTTTTCCATTACTGCTACCTTAAAAAAGTAATCAGGTATCAGTGTGTGTTACTTTTGGTAAAAAGTAGATAGTTACCCCAAAAGTTTCCGCAAAATAGTAGTTACAATAACGCGTTACATGAAATACGGTAATGCACAACAGAGAATTTGCCATATGCAGGCTGTTTCTTTCTTGTTGTGTGCATTGGTTACTAGCATACCTTGCCTTTATAACCTCTGTACATACCACATTCATAGCTTATAAGAAATTTTATGCAGTCGTATATTAATCTAGTGGTCAGATGGCACAGTGTATTGAATGAAGAATCATCTGGATTTCAAGGCACATGTATCAACAAACTCTCCATTGTTTAGTACCTTTAGTTTGACTATTTTCAATCATGCAAAACAATTTACAAGACTTTCTACATGTCTCACAAAAAACAAGTTTCTCAGATAAATAAACAATCCTGGATAAAAATATCCTACACCTCATCATGATGAAGTGAGATTAATATCCAAGGGTTGGTGTTCAGCAATTGCAAAAATCAATGAAACTGTTCAACCTATTATAATTATAATTCCTCACAACAGAAGCTTTACAAAAATAATTAAATCTGCTATTACAGGACCTATTTGTAATAATTACTTACACCTGAATTGCAATTACAAAACCTAAAACTACAGTTCAAACAATAGCACTCACTGAGAAACATCAAAGAATAAAGACCTTCTTGTTGGTGTTAATAACAAAAATGCATTGAATAAAATGACAATTCATTATGGAGGTTGATGTGAAAGCCAGAAAACAATTCAACAAAACTATGTCTTGCCTCATTTGATCGAGTTCGGAGTTTTCCTTTGCAATATCACAGATGACTGGTTCGGGAATTCCAAAGCTTGGATTCTGACTAGCTGTAAAATTCAAGATACCCAAAGTTAGTCTTAGAAATTCTTCATAAGAGCTGCATATACCACTTAAAAAACACATCATACTGCATCACTCAGGAATGTTGAAATGCTCAAGTTAGGATTTTAGTTTAGTAGAATCTGCATGCAAAAACCAATATCAATTTTAATATTCACTGCAAAATGTACATTGCTAGTGTCCTTTGCTAAAGTCTTTCTTAAACAGTTTTAATACTACCAACAGCCTACAAAAAGTGAAGATAAAAGAGGCCGTAATACATATCTAATTAGTAATCCTCACAGTACCTTATATTGCAAACTGTACATCTGTGAGCTGTAGGCTGCCATTCTGTTTCAAGGGAATGAATATTTCAAATTTGACCAAATTTGCTGCTAGGCTTCAGTGCAAATGAATACAACTGAATTGTATCTTACAATTTAGCTGTAGGCACTATAAAATAATGGCAGTTGAGAGCAAACTCAGTTTATATCGCTTATTTATTATCAGTTTCAGCAAGTTAAGGTGAAATCCAAGTGAAAATCCAGAGAATCAAAAGAGCAAGTAACACACGCATTATTTAAAATAGGAACTTTTTACAAAATTCAAAGTGAAATTGAAAGTACAAATTAATCATTAAAAGTAGAATGGTTTATCAACATGTTCAGATGTATACATATACAAATATACATATACACATTTACCTGCTTACCTACATACATCTATACAAAAGAAAAAGAATTAGTTGACAGAAACAAAGAATTTCAAATTCTACTGGGATCAGAACGTACCTCCGTGTGGTCGAATCAGCGATTTGCTTCTGTAGAAGAGCATGTAGGCGCTTTCTTTTCCTGAGAACTGAGTTTCTAGGTCTTTTGGACGTATCGGATGAATGTGAAGATCGTCAAAATCAAACCAACAGTAACCTGAATCAGGAGTTGGAGAAAGTGGCCTAAAATAACAACACTCCTCAAAGAAACCAAGCCTTTCAACAAAATTTTCTATCACAGTCTATGCAGCAAGAAGCGCCGAAACGAAAACACATCTACATGCCAGCCTTACTCACATGTCCATAATTTGACTTCTGGTAATCTGGGTCATGTGAAATAAATCACTCTTACCCACACAAAGTCATGCATTACTGCAACATGGTGGTTTATTGGTAGTGCATTTCGCAACCTAATGATTGTGAGTTCAAGCATACTCAGTGGATTCCATCTAACGACTTTGTACAAATTGTACACAAAAATGCTCACCTCTATCACCAAGCAGTATATTTTTGTACCAGCATAAGCTGAGAAGTATATGGGAAATCCTGAGAAACATTGACCCCATGCTCAGATTCAGTTCAAAATTCTCTTTCTTACCTGTAAAAATTTCTTGGGTCAAGCTCCACGCTACCTCTGGGATCTAATCAGACTGATAAGTTTCAGCTACCTCTGGACATCCTCTCCTCTCTTTAGACCGTCATGACCTTCTAGATCCTCGGTCTCCGACTGCCACATAACAGCACAGCATCGTGGCTATGCCTCTGTTGGCCCTTTGCTATGGAATGACCTTCCTACTATAATTATTTGTGCTGTGATCTTATCTGGGGGTACTACTGTTTCTGTTCATTCTATTAAGACATTTCTTTTCTCGAGGAGTCCTTCGCACCGGAAGCACCTCTGATTAGGTTGTACCGTGAGAGGTGCTTTATAAGTCCATAAATAGAATAGAATTTTAGTACACGCTCATCGTTAAAGTGTTAAATAGCTATTTATTAATAAGAAGTCAACATAATTTTCCTAAAAATGTATTTAGACTGAACCTGTTTGACTTCTTGTTTTTCATCTTCTCACACCCGTCACCTTCAGCAGTGTCTGTTGAGTCGTTTGTTTCCTTAAGACTGACCCAGTTGGCATCAGCGTTGTATACAAACAGGTTGCTGCACTTGGTGAGAAACTGTTCACACAAACAGGCAAGACCAGACTATTGATGACTTGCTACTCTAACTCACAGCACAAATGTTGTTCTATATAAAATATCATCATATCATACATTATATCAATTATTTTGCACCCTAAAGGTTGAGAATGCTGCACCATATGATAAGGTTGAACCAGTGCATCACAAGATGACAACTCAGCCAGTGAGCCACTATGTCACACTATATAAAAGAACAAACGGTAGAGTCTCACTTTCGTGATTGGTCCATTCTGTTTCTTAAATCTTTTGTTCCATGAAACACCTGTCTGTTTTATCAGCTCCTAAAAATAAAGCAGCAAAATTTTCAAACAATCGTCTCAATTTAAAATTTAAAAATCATGTACACCAAAAACTACATTGTGTACCTTAATAAAATGCCCAAAATAAATTTCCTATACAACGAACTGTAATAAATGCATTGCTATAAAATCAAAACAGAATTGACTGTCTGTTCATCAGCTCCTGAAAATAAAGCAGCATATTTTCAAATAATCATTTCAAAATTATGCAATCTAAAACTTTACTGTGTAATTCAATAAAATGCCATACACAATGAACTATAATAACTATATTGTATAGCCTTACAGAATGACCCTCAAAAAACTATCACATAAGCAAATCTCTCTAAGGGCGCATTGTCAGAACTCAGCAGATTTAGTGATTCGATGATTCCCTGCTTCTGTGCAATGGGAAGAGCCACGCTTCCATTTGACACCTTCTTGAAACAGTCTGCTACAGATAATTTTCTCAATTTCTACAAAACTGAGTTTCGTGACAACTTCCACTGCATGAATCAAAGCATTTCTAAGGATATCCACAATGCAAAGATTTATGCACTGTGCCCTTCACATGTGGATCACAAAGTTTTAGGAGATTAAATTTCCGTCACTTTGAAAATTAAAAAAATTGTACAGGCAAAGCTTTTTGCTGATCACTGTCGTAATTGAAATGAATGCTCACAGCGCACAAGGCATCGACCGTCATTCCCGACTTTCTATCGGCTTTCTGCAGTATCGTCTTCAACACAGCCTCACATGAATTACATTCAATCATATCTAACGGTGAACTTGCTCCAGCAGGTGGCACCAGATGTATTTTCTCCTCATCCTGTACAAAGAATTACACCAGAAGAGAAAAGTCAAAATATCTAAAGAACAGAATGTCAACAGAACAAGCAAGATTAAGTTAAAACAGATTAAATAAAGGTTCATTAGCGTAATCAAGGTCAAAATACTTTTCAGTGAACTTTGATAGGGTCAGAATCCGCACCAACAACTGGACAACTTTTCTGTACAGGTTACATCAAGCAGACAAAGAATTCAATTGTTATGATGGATCAAATCTACTTTACCACCAAACTTATGCATAGCATGGCTAGGTAATAGATATATTACTTGAATCATCTGTAGCCCCAGAGATCTTATAGTTGATCATCAAAGTCTGCCCATGATCCTCCAACCTACTTTCTCCCCATGATCCTCCAACCTACTAGAATAACTCCCACTACAGCCACCCTGATTGATAACATCTTCACTAATTCTCCTGCCTCTGTCACTAACTCTGCTATAATAATATCTGATATTTCGGATCACTTACCCATTATAACCTGGATTGAGAATAGTTCTAAACCCCTAAATAAATTAGGTAATCCTCAATTAGTAAGGACCGTAAATGATACTACCACCTCTAACTTTAGACTATTACTAGACAAAGTAGACTGGTCACCAGTTGTATCACTATGCAGCAAAAATGAATCTGACTTAGCATATGTCAGATCAACGCAGTGATTTTGCATTTCAGATTTTGATTAAATAAAATTAATACAGCAAAACCAAAATTAGATTTTTGACCGGTGTCCGAATATGGGTCTTTCGACCCAAACGGTCCTTTACCGGACTAGGGTTAAACTGCATCTCAGCTCCTATTGCACCTAGAAACAAAAATAGATACCAAAGAAATATGCAGCTCAGAATCCTTATTTTGAGTAACTAAAAAAATATGAGCAACTGTAACCTTGTGACCCTGACCCAGGTCACTTTGTACTCTCATAATTTTATGAACTTTTACCATCCAAAGATCTCATTGTTCTGAACAATTTCAGAGTGGGATCTCCTATAGTTTATTTGTTATGATTTTTTGAATGGTCAAAAAAGGGCGTGAATCGCGCTGTAAATGAAGGTAGACTACCGGGTATGTTAAATAATGTCTTTGATAGTGTGAGAATATCATTTTTAATAAAAATTGATAGCAATTCAGAACTCTGTTAAATCAACATTTACAGTCTTTCAGTACTAGCTAGATATTCTGTCTTTCCAGTGCTATTGTAGCAGCTTGCATCTCATGGGCATTCAGCGCATATGCCCTCCCAGTGCTTATTCTTGGTTGAAGTCCTGCTGTCAGTACATCACACGAGATATTGTCAGTAGATCACTTGGACATAGATAATAGAAAAATTGAACGGGACCATGTGAATGCAGAAAGTTTATTTCCACTTCATCCTGTTCATGAAATGTCAGCATTACACCGTCAAGCCACCAGTGGCCATGATATTGGTGGTGACATAACACTTCAAGTGCAAATTTCACAGGTTGTTGATGGTTGTATCGACAGACTGTAGAACAGTGGTGTCAAACCTTTTTGAATAGTGGGCCAGTGGCAAAATTTTCCAGTAAGTGATGGGCCAGGATGTCAAAGGTGCTTGAGAAAACGGGGGGTAGGGGTGTGGGAGGGGCTTGGTGAACCCGTTCCACAGAAAATATTTGACAACCCTGGTTTAGTCCGTTAATAATGGTGCATTTTTTAGCATACAAACAGTCAAATTCAGCTAATAAAATCTTAATTTTGATCCTCGTTATCAGTCATGAACATCACGGTAATCTTTAGGTAAGGCTTTGTGGGCCAGAAAAATACCGTCAGCGGGCCAGAAATGGCCCGCGGGCCGGCTCTTTGACACCCTGTGTAGAACATCAATAGACTCTGACTGAAGAACATTCAACTCTGGACATCTTCACTTGTTCTGTTGATATGGGAAGAATGCAGTGGAGTTTGTGAGTTCCAGCAACTGTAAGTGGAGACTCAAATCTGCTGCTCAACAAAACTACTTATTGCTCGTATTCCTTTGTGGTTGCAAACCAGAAATTGATCGATGCTTTGTGAAGAGGAACAACTGATGTGGTGTCATAATTTGGTTGTCGTATGGCCTCTGCAGACTGGCACGTGCACTGTGCAGCAAGGTGCGTAATGGTTCCACCTACTCCATCGCATGGACCCTTGCCAAGAGATGTAGCAAAAAGTGCCATTATGTCAGGAATGGATGTGCGTAGGCTTGCAAATTTGGTTATTTTGTACAACTTTTGTGTACTTTCTGATTCTGTGAATTATTCTGAATTGAAACAGATAGTTTCACACTAATATGGGTGTAAAAGTGGTTGAAATAATGATATATTTTAACATTCGTGAGTGATCTACTGCAGTACTTTCTATATTAATTTGAGTCTACACTAAATGCCCATAAGATGCAAGCTGCTACAATAGCACTGGAAAGACAGAATATCTAGCTAGTACTGAAACTTGGAGGACTGTGAATGTTGATTTGACAGAGCTCTGAATAGCTATAATTAAATTTTTTATTAAAAATGATATTCTCAATATCAAAGACATTATTCGACATAGTCTACCTTCATTTACAGCGCGATTCACGCCCTTTTTTGACCATTCAAAAATTCATAACAAAAAAACTATAGGAGATCCCACTCTGAAATTTTCACCAACTGTTCACAACAATGAGTTCTTTGGATGGTAAAAAGTTCATAAAATTATGAGAGTACAAAGTGACCTGGGTCAGGGTCACAAGGTTACAGTTGCTCATATTTTTTTAGTTATTCAAAATAACTAGTTCTAGATGCCTTGCCCATATAGAGGATTCACACAGCTTTAATTTGGTATCTTATTTTTGTTTCTAGGTGCAATAGGAGCTGAGATAAGCAGTTTAACCCTCGTCCGGTCAGAGCAAATCGGACCGGTTTGGGTCGAGGTTCAATGACCCATATCTCGGACACCGGTTGACCCAAAAATCTAAAATTTTGGTTTTGAGAGTTTCTCAGTGGGTTCTAACGCCTTGCCAAATTTAATCAAAATCTGAGATGGTGATGCAAAATTTTATTCAAAATTGCGTTGATTTGACGTGGAATGCCCCCTTAGCATATGCTTTATTTATAAAATTAATACAGCTTAATTATGACCAAGCTTTTCCTTTAAGGCCCAGAACCACTAATAAAAGAAAAGCAGCTCAGAATCCTTGGATGACTCAAGGACTATTAAATTCTACAAAAAAGAAAGAAAAACTATACATTAAATTTGTAAAAATCCTACTCTGGCAAATAAAGCCATATTTACCGCTTACCGTAATAAGTATAAAGTAATACGTACTAAACTGGAACAAGACTATTATAGTAATGAATTTGCTAAATATAACCATGACATCAAAAAACTTGGCAACTAATTAAATCCATCGTTAGTACTGAAAATAAGGATACGATTATAAAAGAAATAGTAATTAATGGCAATAAAATAGATGACTCTGAACTTATAGCTGATATATTTAATACCCATTTTACGAACTTACCTAAATCTCTAGCACAAAATATACCTCTATCAAAAAATCATATCAAGATTATATGCCGGCCTCTTCACTGAATTCCTTTGCTATGCTACCGACTTCCTCCTATGAGCTAATTGCTATCAACAAAACCCTTAAAGATACTCACAGCACTGGACCTGATGACCTCAATCCGCATGTATTATCGCCACTTATGGATATACTAGCAACTCCACTAAGCGAAATAATAAATTGCTCGATTAGAACTGGAGAGGTGCCATCTGATATTAAATTAGCTAAAGTAATACCGATTTATAAACAAGGAAATAAAAATGAGGTTTCTAACTTCAGACCTATCTCTATATTACCTTTTTTTTCCAAGTTGTTTGAGAGGGTTATGTATGACAGGCTGTACTCTTTTATTAGCCAATCTAAAATCCTTTACCCCTTCCAACATGGCTTTCAGCCTGGGCATTCGACATATATGTCACTAATTGATATACAGGATAAAATCTCTCAAGCCACGGATAACAATGAATATTCCATTGGAATTTTTCTCGACTTGGCCAAAGCATTCGATACGGTTGACCATAAAATCTTGTTATACAAACTTGAAACTTATGGAATCAGAGGAGTTGCACTTGCATGGTTTTCAAGCTACCTAAATAACCGACGCCAGCAAGTTTCTTGTAATGGCAAGCTATCAAGTCTTCAAAACATAGTCTTTGGGGTTCCTCAAGGCTCAATACTTGGGCCTCTACTCTTTTTAATATACATCAATGATCTTCCCAATTCTGCATCTCTTCTTCATTACATTCTCTTTGCAGACGACTCCAATGCCTTCTACTCACATGCTTCATATGACCAATTAATTAAAATAGCAAATAATGATCTAGAACTAGCTAATGACTGGTTTAAAGCCAACAAACTCTCGCTTAACCTATCTAAAACAAATTACATCATCTTCAGGTCTAACAAAAAACCTGTTCCAACTCCTGACAATGCTCTGACAATTGATAATAAGTTAATTCCTCAAGTCTCTTCATCTAAATCCCTAGGGGTTTACATTGACCAACACTTAAAGTGGGACATACATATTGCCGAAATTGCTAAAAAATCTCTAAAAACACTGGAATAATTCGCAGGTTATCCTATCTGCTTCCAACACACATACTCAAAAATCTTTATTTTACACTTATACATCCTTATTTAAACTACTGCAATTTTGTCTGGACTTCTACATATGACACTCACTTACTAAAACTAAACATACTACAGAAAAAAGCCATAAGAATCATTACCAAATCTCCTATCAACACCCACACTGACCCACTGTATTTGCAACTTAACCTCCTGAAAATATCTCAGATTAAATTTGTTCAAACTAGTATATTTATGTACCAATATGAGAATAACCTCCTCCCACAAGCTTTCTCAGCCTACTTCAAACCAAACGTACTCGACAAGGCCATTAGAAATAATAGAGTCTACATAAGCATATTTGCCAGAACAAATACCCGAAAGTTTTCTATCAAGTACCAGGGTCCCCTCATATGGAATAGCATACCAAATTCTCTATTAAGATAACTGGTCCAACTGTTTGGAACAATCTTCCTACCGACATCCTTAGCGCGTCTCATCTCCTCCTATTTAAAAAACTTCTGCGTGCCCACCTACTAACTTTAAATATATAACTGCTTTTAATCTTTTGTTTGTTTATTAAAAGAACTTTTCAGCATTAGACAATGCTACTTATGTTATCATTTTAGTTGTTGCTTAATTCACTCCCAATCCTGAACATTATGTTATCAACCTCCACCTAACAGCACTGGTACATAGGTGGCCCTGCTTAGCGGGACTCTGGTCCCTTTAGGTCCTCCTTTTGTATCCCAACTTAGTATTATTTGAAATATGATGATTTGTTACTGTACTTTTTTTGGGAGCAATAAAAACCTATGTTATGTTATGTTATGTTATACCAGAATGTGTTCGTGCAACCATGAGTCTAGCCTCATTTAAAATTCAAATCCGTGCACACACAATAAAAAATGTTAAATAAAAAATGTTAAATAACATTGCAATTATTCAGTTCTTTTTTGGTTTTATTGTCTTTTGTTTTACCTTAAGGCGGAGGGAAACTACCTCAACGCAATTATTTCTGGACTCCCAAGCTACTGCTATTGTGTCTGTGTTAAGTACTTGTCACTACTAAGATTTGTTGATATTATTTTGCAATTAGGCCCCCATTCAGCGGGATTATTCCCTTCGGGTGAGCCTATTGCTCCCTTGTTTATTCTGTGATAATTGTATATCAAATGATTATGCTTTGTGTCTAACCACTGTTAAATATTACTTGTTTTGCTTTTTGTTATTGGGACCAATAAACAAATTGAATTGAATTGAATTGAATTGCCGATGTATCTGCGCCAGTAACTAAAACTAAAACGGGTGATTTGGCCTCTTGGGTTCAGGAAGTCAGAAGTCTTTACGTTTTTAGACAACAGTTAAAAATGTACTTGCCACGAAGCTCTGAGCATTTGCACTGACAGTTAACAGTGTGTGTAAAGCATCCTAAAAGTAGCCTGCTACTGATGATGCTATAGAAGTTGTCAAAATTACAATTACAAGTTGAAGCACTAGACCTTGAAGTAAACAGAAAACATGACACCAATACACTTTCAATGGACAAAATTAAATGTTTGAGCAGCAAGACTGGACACTTTCACCAAATGAACCAGGATTCATTTCTTTGATACAGCAGTAAGAAGCTAACTAGTGTTTGTAAATCCTGAACAGAAAATGACAAACTACTAGCAAGCATTTTACCGTACTACCGTATGCATATGTATCACTAAAGTCTAATACATACAGTCAAGTTACATTGCTGAGATAACAGGTAATCATTTTGATGCTTAAATGTAACTTACCGGGTGAATCCATTTGCCAATGTTATCAATATCACGTATATACGCATGGTAGTGTCCACCATGTGTGCTACCCCTAAAATATAATTAATACCCATAGGTTACTCGCTTTCTGTCACCTTCTCAACTCCCTCTTAGCAGACAACTCTACTGGGCTGAAAATAAGTGTGGTGCCCTTGTCTCTATTATGTAATGAGAATCACAGACATCTTAACATACATAACAACAATACATAAATGAGAACTTGTAAAGCACAATGTCAAGGAAAAACTCATCAGTAGCGCTCCCGAGAAATCAGAATATGTACTCCAAAGATTATGCATGGCAGAAAATCCATTAAACTGATGAAAACCAAAACACATGCAGGGTCAGCTTTTCACACGCCGAAGCGCAAACGTACAGTTACGTATAGGCGTTATGTACTCCGCTGCAAATGAGTCAAAAAACAGATGCAAGTGGAATACAATTAGAAATATCTTCATCAAACAGCAGAAAATGACATACTCAACTGGTAGTACTAAAGGAAGTCACTGATAAAACTAGCAGACAATCTACGAATTGGCAGTTCAACACTCTAGTCACTAGAATACCATTTAACTAAGCTAAACAGTATTCATAGTATTCAATGAATATTTATCAATCTACTATTACCTGTGAATAACTACAGAGAAGAGTTCATAGTCTGAACAAAAGTCTGAGCCTCCAACCTAAAACGCACAAGCACCATGTATTCACACACTGGTTCTTAAAAGCTTAAGTTTTCAATCTCAAAACAGCAAGCTCTAAGTTAAGTCCATTCACGACAGACACAAGCATGCAAGCCAAAGTAAGGTGATATAGAATAATACAATCCTGATCAAATATATTAACTCTAAATACACTGCATGCACAAGCCTTTCTTTCAGTAAGGAACACTCTTCATCCACAAATCCTATCGTGATTTCTCCTCTTCCCTTTTCTCTCTCTGTGTGCTCCAATTCTAAACACCAATCACTGTAACTGCCTAACCCTTGCATCTCACCTGGATTTGAACCAGACCTCATCTGCCTATCGATTCCATTTTTGACCAAGCACCTCTGAATAAGCTGGTTAACACAACTTACCCTTCTTTGGGTGCCAAAAATATTCTCAAGATTCAATTACAACTCAATTATAGTCATTTAAGCACAGTAAAATGGCTACTGTCATTTCACTTATCATTTTAAACATCAAGAAAACTGTTCAATGCTAATTTAAAATGCTGAAGCAGCAATGATAACAACATACAGCTAATTTTACAGAAGACTTACATTTTCACAGTATTTGGCCATGTTCAACGTAGTTGGGAAAATAAATTTCCCCACCTCCTGTGAAACAATCAAATAAAACAGAAAACTTCAGTGTATGAATTAATAAATTATAAATTAATTACAAAGCTAATGTGTTTCAGTAAAAAAATAACAGTTTTATATTTGTTACATTTTCACCCGGGGGCAGACAAACACCAACCTTATACACAAACAGCAGAGAATCACTTTACACTAAGCAAGGAAAGAAAGCCATACAAAGGTAGCAACAGTATGACCAGCAGATAAGACAAAGACTAAAAATACAAGGAACTCGTGCAGCAGCTGAAAGCACATTATCCTACAATTGTCTTGAACAAAGGTATAAATCAGAATGCAACAGAATGGGAAGGTGATGTAGAGTTAGCAGAGTATTAAGATATGATGGAAACTGAAATTCTGGGTCTTAAAGGTAATGCATACAATCTTAAACTTAAATATCTGAACAAATACTAAATTTTAAATATCTCAGCAAATTCCAGTTAAAGAAGCATTAGAAGAATTTTGCAGACAAACACCAACCTTGTATCTTTCCATTTTGACAAAGTCAAAATTGAATCGAAGTAACGAAATTGTTAGCACAGGTGGTAGGTGACGTAATCGAGCACCCTGATGAAAATATAACAAATATCAAATTGTTATTTCAATAGTTAAATCAAAATCAATCAGAAATCTTTAAAACCTCTACACAAGCACTCACCAAGTAATTAATATTTGCATTTCAGCAATAAATTATGCAAAAGTCATACAATCTATCTTAAATCTCATCACATAGACCTCCATTATGCAAATTACGAGTATGTATTGCCATTGAACATCGACGCAAATATTGATCAGTATTCAAACAGGACTGAGAAGATCTCAGATTATATTACATCTCAGATTATATTACATCACCTCAAACATTCCTACAATAGCATATTTCAATGGTTTTTCAAATTTAACTGAATGGGTCAGAGTGTGGAAGTCAAACTAGATTTTCACATGGAAGGCAACTAATTCCAAATGCATGCATGATTCCATACAATCAGTAAGAGTGACAAGAGCTTACAAATATACAAGACGTTTGAGAAACAGGTGCTGAACACCAATGAACATTTCAATCGCCTGTCTAGAAATTTAGCAGAGCAGAACAGCTTAATCAAATTGTCCACCTCTACACAGAACCTATGGAGCAATATCAGTTAAATGAGGATGAATGTAGTAAGTTGAACCTTGACAGCATTGGTTAGCTTTGAACATTTTGAACAATGATATTTGTTTGAACTGTTGAGTGACTCGACTTCAACAAACGATCGCATCAAGCTGTCCTCAAGACCTGAACAGCCAGAAACGGTCACGCAGAGATCTAGAAAGTCCTCCTAAATTACCACACACAACAAATATCTGAAAACATTGGAAAGGTCATATGCATACAGCACAAGTATAACTGGAAGTCAATAAATTAAGTATTTCATATAAAGCAAATAAACACAATACAATTATACCATACATGCATACATAGTCAATACATCTTATATGTGACCTGCTCTGGCAAAAGGAGGCAGAAGTCACAAATGATAAAAGCGAAGAAATTAACTAAAACGCCAGTCAGATGTAAATTTTTCGATTGTCGTTTTTTGGCATAAATCAATAAATAAGATCTTATATTATGTGAAAAGAATGTTGATTTAATAATATTTAACCTATTTCTTAACAAATTTAATAACTTTGTGTGATTAGTAAATATTTGCCGGCAAATTTAAACTCGTTTTTAGGTCCAGTTTCAAGAGTATTTTTTGACCTTCATTCTGTTAGTACATCCAAATGTAATAAGTCATTGGAAAGTTTATGAATGCAGCTTGCTAAAAATAGCTTGATTTGTATAGTTTACCGCAGTGATTTCCATATATTTAAGGTTAAAAACACTTAAAACTTTGCGATTTACTTAGGGTATTAAACACCCATCGTTAGCAACGGAGTCACGTGACTGAACCTTGCCTTCCTATAGGCTGCATTTTCAAGGTCGTGCATATTCAATCACTGTTTACGCGGAGATAACTAAACAACGCGTGGATAGAAAACGATTTTGATCTTAACTTTCTTGAGATTATTAACTTATTTCAATTTAAGAATGAGTAAAACTGAGATGGAACGTAGAACTGTGCGTTTATTAAACGATGCGTCAGCGTGTGGACTTAAAAATGAAAATCTAGCAGAGCTAATAGACGATTATTTTAATGCCGCCGACGATAAGATAAGAAACTTTGCAGGCGTATTTCTCAAAATTGTACTTCTGAGTAGGAAATCATTATAAAATTCATATCTTCGGAACCCATGAAGATATAGAATAATAATTTTGTCATCATTTTAAAGAAAAATTATTACTTAGCATTTTTAGTCCAAAATATAAAAAACTATTTTTTTGGACAACAGCCTCCTTTTGCCAGAGCAGGTCACATATAAACAATTACATATATGTGTTTATATATAATCTATGGTCATACTACTAGATCTATTAAAACTGTTGAGGTTAAATCATTTTCTATAAGTTTAGACTGCATGCTGAATATTTTTTTTAAAAAAGTTCTTCATTTCCCATTACATATAAAAAATGCCTCTTTTTCTTTAATAATGTAAACTCTATGTTTAGCAATTGGTTGACAGCATATGCTGATCGGATTTCACTCTATAAGTGATAATCTTTAACTGTAAAATATCGTTCAAGGCTATCAATCGCAAGTATCAGTAAGTCACACTGTTTGCAACATGAGATGCACTGGTGACACTGTGTTTCAGTCAGTTGCTATAATAACACAGACCCCCTTATATTTCATATCCTCATACTGGAAAATTATGTTCAGCTAATGTTTGAACGAACTGCCAAGAGACAAGTCACTCTTTTACATCCTGCCACACTAGTGTCATCATTTTATCAACATGCACTAACACTGATTCATCTCTAGTCTTTAGATAAGGTCATCAGGTCTCAGTTGCAGTAGGTCAAACCCAAGTAATAACGTGTCTTGTGCCGTCAAGTACCGTATTAAAGCAAAACACATTGTTTGTTTCGTCAACTTCTGTCAACAATTAGCATTGAGAGCAGCCCTCCACCCTAGATGTCGACTTTTGTTGACAATCGCCCTCAGCCCTTAATGTTCACTTTTGTCGACAACAGGTTCACAAGTGTTAAAGTCATATGCTAAAGTATAAGCTATGAGACTAAAGGTGTGTAAAGATCTGATTCAATCGAGATCTAGGATAAGTTATATACGATATTCTTTGCAAAAAGTTTCGGGCTAGGAGTTGGTAAGAATCTTACCTCTCTTTCACTTGTATACCCACATTCTTCACACTTGATCTTTAAATCAAAACCAAAAGCTGATATCAGTATAAACTCAGCTCCACAATAGTAAATGTCAATTGTCTTGCAGTATTTCCATTACTTCTTCCAAAACATTGAATTCTGATGCAATTTCTAAATGCCGCATGATTCCTTAATGGTCTGTTTAACGGCTAGAGAGTACAAGTGGAGAAGAAATCTGAAACAAATTTCTGCTCTGGCAGGGATCCAAGTCCAGACCTCTAAACTGACAGTCCAGCATGCTAACTAATAGATTATCAGGCAACATGAAGATTATATAAGCAACCATACTTTCGTAATCGTTTTAATAATAATAATCACAGATTTAGATAGTACTTACTTACCTGTTCAACAGAGACTCACCAGAGGTGTTCAATTACATTACTTTATGAGTACAGTGTCCAAGCCCTGAAACAAACTTTTCTATGAACCCCAGGAAGCTACTTTACCTGATTGACTAAAGTTCCATGATAAAGATTCCTAATGAGTTTCTCGCCCGATGTTCCAACCAGCGAATCTTCAATTGCACAGAAAAGAATTCGATTTAATTCCTGCACATCGTGTTGTTCTCTCTCCTAGAAATAAAAACAACTTTCAACCATTTGAATGCCAGATATTTTAGCTCCAGTTCTAGCCATGGCCAGATTTTTTTATGGTAAAAATGTAATATTCTCATCAACCACAACAGATAGAGTTAAAATAAGAACATGAAACTTGTTTACTCATAGATTTTTAGCAAGGATATATAATTTATTTGTTTCTTTGTGCTTGTATTTTTCAAATATTACTGCAAAATGTGATGCTGTGGTATATGTGTCTCAGCAACCATCTCAGCTAACAATTTTGTAGTAAGACTACAAAAATATATCAGACACTGATGAATCTAGCAAAACAACAAGGGGTCAATCCTTACTTAGTGAAATTTCTCATCCAGCCTTTATTGAAGGTGACGTAAAACCTGGTCTTGGGTATCAATTTCACTATAATCTCAAAAAGTTCTATAAATCATGAACACTATTTACAGTACTATTGGACCTGATGCCCATAAATGAGTGATATCCTTAAAAATTAGCTCTTCATCTTCTCCAAGAATCCTAATTGCCGATAATCACAAACCAAATCTATTTCGCCATTGTTCACCATCACAGTTGTAAAACGTGATCATCAAACGAAACAGATCGTCGACTTTCAGGTCCAATATCACTGCAACTATCTCGCAAATGCATCAACAACCAATGGGAAAACTAGCTTATTAATCACCCTAATTAACAGACAATTTGTTTATGTAGAATACGTAGGATGAATGCTGGTTCCTAACATCCAATTGGTTTAGCATGCGTACTATAATGTTGCAATCTTGCACCTATGTTACCATGTTGAAATTCTGCACCACTAGCACACAAATTTATGGTTAATATTACATAATCCCCACAGCAAATCTTCATAGCATGTGAACAGTAAGTGTAGGCTGTCATTATTTTCACCAACTAATGCCACTTCCACTGCATGTAATTGGCTTCTAGTCTTCAATAAAATACAGCCCGTAAAAACAAAGTTTTTACTATATCCATCTAGTATCCTATAACGTGTACTCTGAAAATAGTCCGCGTTCATTTTACGTCATAGCGTGCGTTTAATCAGGCAGCGCGCCCGCTTTTGTTGCGGCCAATGGCAACGCTGCGTATCGGAAAAGTTGAGTCACCGATTCGAAAAGTTGAGTCCCCAATTCTATAAGCTTGCCTTTTTGGGGAGGTGAAATTTTTATAGAATGAAGTGTCTGCGAGGGCGAGTCTATCTGCCAAGTTTCAGCACGATTGAATGATTGTAAGTGATCGAATTAGTCGTCGCAAGATTTGACTTTTTAGCCTGTGGCTCAAACAAACATTCAAGATTTCCGTAAGTTAAACTAGATGGATAAAAAGAAAAGAAAACTGACACATAGAAAGTAATAACTATCTAGTAGAGAAACTAACCTCATTGTTGGTCCATCCAAAGCTGTCTGTTAGTTCAGCTGTTTTGACTCCCTGAGCATTCAGCAGAAGCAGTCTTGCAATCAGTTGCTGAAGATGTATTGGAATTACTCTCACCTACAAGGAAATTCTGTTCTCATTACAAAACAATAAATTTCCCAAACAGAATCAGCTTATTATTCATGCATAATTGCATATACTACCATTTTAAGTAAATTTTTACTTTATTAACCTGGCACATATTGTTTGGTGCCTTTTTCAGGTTCACGTGGTTATGTCCACTCCCTGGAGTTAACTTACAAGGTCACTGTCATCTCACTAAGACAAGTTATACACCAATTCATACAGCCAAAGGTCCCACGTACATGGGCAAGATGGGATGCTTTCACTCTCTGAAATTTACATCTGAACACTTGCCTTGTATTAGGCTAGGACAACAAGTTCTATTATCATGCTTTGCCCCATCTGGCACAAATTTCTGTTGGCATCAATGCCTACAACAATGTGAGAACTTGATGTGAGCCTACCAGTTTTCAGATATTGCACTAGTGATACTTGTACATCATCATTCAGAAGCAATGTTTCAGCTTCAAGTATTACAGAGATTTGATAAACTGATTATATTTTATTATATATCACACAATCTAAGAATGGCAGTTGGTGCATTAATGGACAATGATGAACAACGTAACAAAGACAATTAATCTGACATGTACTTCATACCCTGAGCGGATATGTTCACTGGGCCCACGCTGGTCTAGACTATTGCTCTTCTCTTTACACTGGTCTTCCTCAAGTCCGCTTGTCCTCTCTTGAGAGGGTCTTTCGGTCTGCGGCGCGCCTTGTTGGTTCCATTCCTCGCTGTGGTAGTGTATCCTCCTACATGCATCATACTCTACACTGGCTTCCCCTCCGGCAGCGTATCCTATATCGGCTCTGCTCTCTCGTCTGGCAAAGCGTCTTGGGTTCAGCTCCTCGCTACTTGTGCACCATCTTCACTCTCTCTTCTTCTCTTAAGGGTCGCTCAGCCCTCCGTTCCTCTTCTCGGGGTGACTTCTTGGTTCCACATGCCCGCACTGCTACTATGCAGCGCCGAGCATTCTCTGTTGTTGGTCCAACAGCGTGGAATGTCTTGCCATCTTTCCTTCGGTTATCTCCTCGCATTCACTCGGCTTCCTTCTACGCCCAATTGAAGACTTTTCTGTATGATCAGGCCTGGCTTGGGAGCGCCTCTGAGTAGAGCCCTTGAAGAGGCGCTATATAAATTTTATGATTGATTGATTGGTCATCAGTTGCCACCAATGACACAATGTGGGTCTGCCATGGCCCTATGAGTGTAGCCATAAGTTTAGTTAATTCACTCCTGACTCCAGAGAACAGCACCAGATAGATGAATGTAGGGAAAGAGAAGAACACAACAATCAAAAACAGTGTTGCTGGTGGAACGAATGAGGGACAAAATTATATTGTGCACAAAGTAGTGCATCAAATGTTTTATAAAATAAAAAAGATCATGTTCGCAAATTATTAAAATAACATTACCTTTGCACCAGGTTTATCTTTGTCTTTCACACTCCCCAGTTCACTTTCTCCCACTTGAAACAGTGCTTCTAAAGTGTAAATGGACATGAAAAGAAAGTGATCAGCAAAATATATCTAACACTTTACACATAATTTTCTGTCAGGCTAAATGAGAACAAAAGAGTGCTAGAAGTAAAACATTTTCATGAAGCAACAGAGAAACTAAATACAAAACTATCTCAAGTTTTGTAGCAATATGCTCTAAATCATGGGAATAGTTTGCTGCAAGAAATATTGTGAAGTTTTAGAAGTTATCACAATAACATTGGAAAACGCAAAATGAGGGGTAACTACTGAGCTGTGCAGTAATTATGAAGTGAGATAATGTAGCTGAACTGGAGGAATTTACACTTAAGTTGGGAAATTTCTGTATCTTTGTGCCAGTTTTTATGGATAAGTATGACACGTTTATCATCTAGTGATAAAGGTGTGATGAAGTGATACACATGAACAGTGCAGGGCCTACTAGGGTCAAGTTGGTTAATGCAAACATATAAACAGTCGATTGCATACTTAAAGTTGACGGCATTGTGGGAGATATAATGGGGAGATATTGACTAAAATAGCGCTATGATATTAGCAAGAATCACTTTAACACAGGGATGGGCAACTGGCGGCCCGCGGGCCGGATCCGGCCCCCGGGGACCTTTGAACCGGCCCTTGGCATGTCATTTATATTAGCACTGTACCTGGCACTTTGGGGACCTTTTGTCCGGCCCTAGTTTGGGAACCATTAATCCGGCCCTACACAAATGAATTTCTGTACATATAGACCGACATTAAAACATCTGTTTCTTATTTATTAAAAATCCAGCCTCTAGTCTCTAGTCAACTAGTTTACTACTCAGTCATCAATGTAATCTTCTCTCTACATAAAACAAGACCACAAGTGGGTAGGTTCGCTAATTTAGAAACCATCTATCAGAACTTTTCAAACGAAGTTGCTACTGGGGAAATCTAATATCAAAAGGCAATACTGTGCATTTTCCATGTTTTACTGATTCTGCAACAAATAACTGTATTGAAAGTAGAGTTCCAGTCCAGGTTTGCTGATTTACTGCTCACGAACTAGACTTAATTGTTTGAATCTCCCTTTTCCATCGATGCCAATTCAGCACCAAGCTCCATGCAAATGGAATTGATTGTACTTCAATGCACCAGTGAGTTGGAAAGGAAATTTCGTGAGGTACCTCTGATTCAGTCCTACATAACTTTACATTTCTCAGGATTCTAGCCCTTCATTCAAATTTTCATAGCCTGAAACTGCATGGATGCACTGTTTCCATGCACGTTGCACCTATACCGGTATTTGTGAACATGTCTTCCCAAAGATGAAACTAACAAAGTGCAAAAACAGATGCAGACTAACTGTCAGATGACAATCTCTCCAATGAATATCGAATTGCCACATCGAACTTCAAAGCAAACATTCCAGATGTGTGTCGTGAGAAGTGCCAGATCTCACATTAAATATAGCACACTAAACAAATGGATACATTTTACAGACCAACAGTTTTATGTACTTTTACAACTGAATAAAACTTATTTTTTTAATTTTTAGTGTAGGACTGTACATATTAGGATAATTAGATTTCCATCATAATAATTATCTTCATTTGCTTTAACGGTTATTCTGTAATATTTAGTTTTAATAAATTATTATAGTTTAATTTTCTGGGGCAAATGAATCTGCAAAAATTAGCTCGCGATTGGCATACGGCCCCTGAGCTGCCCTTCAAACCTTAAACCGGCCCTCTGTTAAAAGAAGTTGCCCATGCCTGCTTTAACACATAACGCATATTTTTATGTACAGACGTCAGGAACACAGCTCTTATCTGTAGCATCGCATGTTGTTTCATTACTTACGAAACTTAGCTGAATAAGGAAGACATTCTGCTAAGTTACCTCTGAATTCGGGCGTCAGTACGAGCGTCTGAATGAGAGCGTTTAAGTAGCAGGTGGCTCCTTGATTGAAGATACCACAGAGACCGTGTGAAGGCCGGGGTGCCAAGGGAGCAGCGCTGCCATCGTCCGCCTTCTTTCCACCGTCGCATCGTGTATCATTACGTCTATCACTGATGTTAGATTCATCATCGAATAAGTCTCCAAATAAAGACATGTTGCTGCAGTCTCCGTCTCATTGAAAAACAGAACAACTCGAATCTGATATGTATTTAAACTGGCGTAAACATTGCCACACATATGCGCTTTGCTTATGCAGTTTTCTGCGCTCGAACTAAAATCCGAAAATGAAATGATGTAGCGCCTTACCTAGGTCCGACGATTCAGCAACGGAAACCGGTTTTTCGTTGCAAATTACTTTGCTTTTTTCCTTGTTTAATGTTTAACGACCTCTGTGTGGTAACAAAGTAAGTATTTCCCATTAGCATCGACCTCCTCCTTCATCCAAGCTTGGGACTGGCCCTGACAGAGTACGATCAGTGTCGGAAACCGGTTTTTCTTTGCAAATGAATTTGATTTTTTGCTTGTTTACTGTTTTACGACCTATGTGTTGTAACAAAGACCATTGGCGTCGCCCTCCTTCTTCATTCAGGCTTGGGACTGGCACTGACAGAGTACGGTCAGTGGTTGAAACCGGTTTTCCTTTGCAAATGAATTTGCCCCTTGTGTTGGAATGATATCTTGAGAGTCACGTGTTATGCTCTGGCCAATGAATTGAGCGCTTATGCGGGGAATTTCCGATATTCTCACAACCTAAATATAGATTCGTTGAAGCGTGGTCCAAGTTGTTTTTGGGCGAACAGTAAGAAAATAAAGAACCAGTTTCAGTTAAACAGAAAGAGGATAGAGGTTTAGTTAGGGCTGTCGACAAATAAAAGAAACGAAGACAGTTGTAGTTTCTTTGCGGCATTTAGTTGAAATGAATGCGGAGAACGCATATCGAAAAATGCTGTTGGAGTTGGATAGGGGTTTGCGACCAGCAGAGTTGGAGGCCATGAAGTTTTTCTGTTCGGACCAGATTCCAGCTAGGCAGAGGGAAGAAATAGTTCGGTCGGTACGTTTGTGGGAGGTTCTCGAAGAAAGGGAATTGCTAAGGCCAGATAACACTGTCTTTCTGAAGAAACTGTTGCGTGATGCAGCCGGAGCTAGGGAAGATCTGTTAAATATTATCACCCGGTACGAAGAACAGTACACAACAACGCAAAACGATTCACCAACTGCAAAGAGTGAGCCTTGTTTTCGTTTTTCCTACATCTTACTTTAAACGTAGTGAAGAAATGTCCACTAGAAACGTAGGACAAGTTGTTGAAACTTAACGTCATCAGTAAGACACATCGTAATCGTAAACTCAAAATTTGTAAAGCGTCACTTGAAACCCAAGCGCAGGGCTCCAGCTTATTCACGAGGGGTTGTCCGAAGGAGTTCCGAGTCCGGTTGCCAGAGGGTAAGAGGGGCAGAGTAGCTGTTGAGGTGGATGTCGTTTAGCTCGAGGATTGGTAGGTGGAGGATCAGATGAGTTGGGGTAGGAATATTCTTTAAAACGTGAGACTTCAGTTTCGAGTGGAAAGCACAATGGGTGATAGATAAAGGAGCCTGATGCAGATGGTGGTGTGTGGTTGGCAGTGATGGTGGAAGAACCGAAAATTTTTGGAATTCAAAGGAGAGACCGTGGTGCAGTGCGGGATATGGCTCGGCTGGAGAACGTCAGATGAGTAGCGACCAGAGGTCGAGAAGACTGAGACTGGAGGATGATCGGGTAGAGAGGTTTGGCTGGATGGTGGAGTTCGCTCATGACAACAGTTCCATATGGGTTCGTCAAGTCCTGTATATGGCCCTATTATATAAGCCCCTATATTGTGGGATATATACTCACATGGGATTCATGCATCCTGCATATGTTGGGGAAACATGAAACTGAGTGGCCAGTTACTTTGTTGGTGTTTGTCCTAACTGTTGGAAGCCTCAACCAGGAGACTAGTAGACAAATCACTTTAACGATGAGGTGCATTGGTTTCCCATTGCTGTTAGAACACTCTTGTCGTTTTAAATGTTAATGAATGTGCACTATTTTGCTTAAATCATCAAAAATTAACTTAAAAGCTGTTGTCTGTGTAGATCGTATTTTAAAATTTAACTTGTTAGCCCACAGGTGGTTGTACGATTGTAGGTCACCACAGTGGCAGACTGACCATTGTGCCTATGTGCAATGGCGCATGGGCCTCTCTAGTTTCAGCATAGGGCCTTTAGGGCAGAAAGACATGAATTATACATCAATACACAAATATTCTAAATATACCAACTCTCAAAGCATCTAATGCTGCATTTTATGGGTCAGGTTGGGCCTGGGGCCCTTTGTACGATTTAAATGGCAAGGCCTTCAAAATGGTCCCAGTCCGACTCTGGTTCACCAGTAGACCTGGGAGTCGACCCCAATAAGTCGACCCCAGTCGACTTGGGCATCCCAAGTCGAGTGAAGTCGTTTCTGCTTAGCGCAACTGACCCCCAAGTCGAATTTGTACAGAAAAGTGACAAGTTGTTTTCTACACAAGTCGACTTAAACCGACTTGGGACACAAACAAATCTAAATTTATCTCGCCACACTAATGATCTTGAGGCCACGATGGCGTTTAAGCAGTTGTATAGTGTTTTTAGTGTGAACAAGCGTTTTTAAGACCTATTGTGTGTTAGGGTTGTGCCATGACAATACACCTGTATATATGTATAAACATGATCTAGTTGAGCGGGCGGTCAGCGCCGCTTGTCTTACTTAAACATTGACTGAATATAGCTTGTACTGATCGAGCACGTGCAAATAGCGCGGGAAAGGTTAGAAATGGCTGATTACAGTCGATTTGAATAATGCAGTTGTCTTAATACAGTAGATAGAGCTGTATATTGAGAGTGAAGTGTTAAGAAATATAGTTGATTTATGTTGACGATGTACACTGAATTGAAGTGTTGAAGATGAAAGTTGATTTTCATCTCAAATGAAAGAGTAAGAAGAAATATTCAAAAACGCAGAACGGTACTGCGATATTATTTTGTATTATCGACGCCGGTTGCGGCGGTTGGGCTAAGCAGTTACTTAGGCCTACTTATTTTATCGGTGTCGCTTTATCTATATCATGAGTTATAGATATGCGCCGGTGGCGCATTGGATATCATCTGGCACAGAGACCGAGAGGTACCGAGTTCGAGCCCCCGTTGAGCGGATATGCTTTGTAGGCTGCTATTAGCGCCGTGTATTGCAGGCTGTCTGTTCTGTTAGTAGTTAAGATTTAAATTGCATAACATGTAAATGTACAGCGCAGTGCATTTGTCAGGCGCTTCAATAAAGAAAAGATTATTATTATTATTATTATATGTTAAAGCGTCACACGTACGTTTAATAAAACTGGTGAATCGAAATGTTAATATAAATGTTAGCACGTCTGCCTTATCAAGAGCTGAACGCGCGCAATCAATGAACTTTTAGTCGTCAGTGAATTCGACCCAAAGAAATCTGGATCTCATACTAATCAATCGATCGTTTGGCGCTACTTTGGTGCACTGCATTAGTCGTTTGCAGACGGAAAAACTGTCCTCTGTTAACCCATTAATGAATTACAAAATTGTTCAAGAACAAACACAAACAGCTTAAAATAGGTATAATAAGCAATTTTATTAATCAGATGTTGAGATCTCATTACTCATTAGTACAAGAAATTAATGCTTGCCAGGCAAACTGGCATGACATTTTTGCATTATTAGCCTACGTAATCGTAATTACCATATCAGAAGTCGACTTTAAGTCGGAAGTTGGTTCTTTTTCTGTCAAGTCGGGTCAAGTCGTTTTGACTCCAAGTTGTCGACTTCAAGTCGACCTCAAGTAACTTTAGGGTCAAGTGGGGTCAGATTGGCTGACCAAAGTGACTCCCAGGCCTATTCACCAGGGTATGTAGAATTAGAAGGGGGTGTAGGACAATAGAGTGAGAACCTGGGTGTTGGCCATTTATATCAAGTTGTCAATGTCCAACTGTCAAAGATCAACTTCAAGTTAAATTTACTTCAGAGACAAATGAAAAATCTTTTACAGTTCCCCACGTTTTCTGAGATAGTTTCACTGACAGGTGCGATATAAGTGGCTAAATAATAGTAATATGACTAATGCTACTAGTAGTACTAATGAATGGCAGCTTACCAGGTATTAATTCCCCAATCTTCTACTGTGTTAAAGCAGATATGAAACTGGGAAGCACAATGAAGTATTGTCCAGCTTGGTCAGAACCTGAATGGGTGGAAGTGGAATACTATACAGTCTGGGTAACTTGGCCAACCATTGCATTATGGTATTATAAAAAATGTCATTTTGCAAGTTGATGTAAACTATCTTGTTTGTGCTTCAGACAGACAAAAGTACAAACCAATCAACTTCTCTTCAATTCCAAGACCATATTTCTGACTAGTTTTCAGCAGCATGCCAACAATTTGGTTAACTTTACGCTTGATCTGTGTTGAATAGTAATTTGATTTTTGTGTTTCTTAGATTTTACGAAAGACTTTGACCTCATACTGAAAAACATCAACTACAAGAGGTGGCGAACATTAGCTAGAAGACTCGGTCTCTCTGACACTGCTATTGACAACTTGGCGGAAAAATATCACGGCAATGTTCAAGAACAGATTAGGCACGCATTAATTTTATGGTCACAGGATGAGAATGCAACAAGAGAATCACTTATCAGTGCACTGAAAAGCTGTGAGATGAATATGATTGCCCATCAAATGGAAACTTCTTTTATGTAACTGATGCAAATGTTGAGTATAAGTTTTAATGCCTATCTGATGTTAACAGATTTTGATCAGACAGAAATCTATTGACTTTCCTCCAAAAAGATGACCTGTAAAAATAAAAATATGCATTGTTAAAAACCTATCATTTTCACTGTTGGCCACAACTACGATTTAATAAAACAAAGATTTGTACGATATGAAAGGGAGTGAAATATCTATGTTTCAGTTACATGTATAGCGTATTTACACCTCACCTTCCATAGTCGCTGTGAATAATTGTATATGAAAGGTTGCATACGTTGATAGTTGGCAAATAATTCCAATTGGAATTAGACTTTAGTGTGTGACAATTGTGGTATACTGTTTAACATTTTGGAATTCAACTGTTGAAATTCTTGATCGTCTTACTCATGATGTGCATGTCTAGTTAACATTCAGCACGATACTGTAAGATGTGACTGGATGCTTACTCATAATGGCAAATGTTCTGGCCCACAATGGCCAACATGTCATCATTCAGTCACTGGATGAATATAGAATTTTCTGGCAGTAGGTCAAGTGCTGCTTAAAGCAATGGAACACAACTTAATATGAATAAGTGTTTCACTGATATCTCGTCTTATAAAATGCACGGCATGAAGACTTACAGGGTATGCGGAAATGTCACATTTATATGGGATACTGCAAGTGACACGAAGATGCTATGGAGTTGAAACTTTTGAAACAATGAAATTTGACACAGGGAAATATTCTTTGTGCCAGATGTATAAAGGAACTGTAAGGAATGGTAAACAGATCAACAGTGGAAGAAATTAAAATGAATGGATATCTCGCGGTGTTGTAACGAAATTACGCGCTCTGCCTGTAAAACTGCTACTTTCACAAATTATACTGGTGAGCTACGCATTACCGATAATACTCGAACAAAATTGCCACATTAACATATTTTATAACAAGCAAAAGTTTGAAAGTTTTACTACAATTCAAAATTTGTTAAAGTTTATTTGCTACTGACACTTGATATCATAAAGAAAACGTTACAAAGAAATATGCATTCCACTACTTTACAGTCATTGCCATGAGAATTGGTTTAAGAGTTTACCCGAATAAAGAAAGAAATATAAAGAATTTGATTGGATAGCAGGACAAGATTTAAAAACTCTGCCTACAGTATTTGAATAAAACTTGATTTGGAAGCCAAATGCTTCTAATCTAACCTACCATAGTCCGATTTACTGTTTCTCTAATGCCATTATTATCATACACAACAAGTCAACTGATGGGTTTCCTATCCAAGAAACCACAGAGGGTTAAAAACTTGAGTCTAACATAAAAGTTATTTGTAAAACATCAGTCTGTCTTGTCTCATAATAGTGCACTCAAACACGTTGGTGAAAGCAGAATAAACGAGCAAATGTTTCATAAGAATACTAGTGCACACAAGTAATGGTGTCCCTAAAATGAATCATCAGTTGGCTATAAGGCATGAGTTTGACGTAATAGGTTGTAATCCTAATTTGCAGTTTCTAAGGAAAGCGAATAGGTAACGACGATCTTTGCACAATGAACATGCCACATGCTGGGCATTCGGTTGCCCTGTTTGAGCAGACGTAGCACAGAACGCAGTGGTTGCATGGATGTAGCAAAATGTTGCTTGGTCTCTCTTTACAGATGCAACACAAGTTCATCTCTGCCAGTTTCTAAAATTCGTACAAAACCAGCAGAAACTATAGTTTATGCAGTATTTGTGTAAAGAAAAAAAAATATTAAAGAAAAAATCTGTGAACATTTGCACTTGAGGCATAATCACACATCTCATAGACTAAATGCTACACTGATGTTGCACTGCTTGCTTCGCCTTAGTACAAAACCAGTATAGAAAAGATATTTTAGTCAAATTTCTAATACTGCCATCAGACATGATCGGTTTGATCACAATATGTAGCTAAGTTTTCTACAGTGATGTGTTTGTTAGATAAAGAAGAGGCAGTACAGGTTCAAGTACCATCAACACCATTCACTTGTTCACAACCACTCTAAGCAAACGTTTAACAACACTTAATGACTTACACGTTAAATGAATATATAAAGTTAAGTGTGAGACAAGTTAGACAGCAGCAGAAGGGAATAAAAGCTTATGATTTAATTAAATATCCAAATTACTCCTACTTGCTAAACGTTTAGAGCCAAATTCCCAACGTAAGTTTAGAACCGGAGCAGATAGAAATGCTTAAATTTTTGCCAGCATGACTAAAGAACAACAAATGTTTTAGTGTGGTCCTGAGGCTCTTTAGCGTTTACACGAAAATAACCTGTCCAAGTACGTTGTAGTCATGCTGAAGAGTTGCCCGTATTTGCTGCAGAGTAGAAAACGGCACCTGCTGGAAATCCACATCTTGTTGCAGACAGTGCAACACTGGCGAGCCTCCACTCAACATCTCAATCTCGTGCTTCATTTCAGCAACTTTTGACAAAGCCTGTAACATTATGGACCATCACTCAATTCAAAACTCAAATCCATTTCTTGTCTGAACCTACTATATTTAGATAATTCAAAAGATTACTTATATGTTCAGTGTAGACAGTTATTTCCTACTGTATGTCACTGTTCTTTTTTTGCATTCCTAGACAAATTTTGTTGATTTTAATGCATCCTGCCCTTACGGTGTGTTGTGTTACACGACAATCAGAAGTTTTGTAATAAAATAATGAATGATACAGTGGAAAACATTGAAAGTATTGGTTACCATTAAATGATTAGCATAATTAGTTTATTTTAGCATCACTGGTTTAAAATGCAACTTAGTTCCTTTATTGCAAAATTAATTAAAAAAATACAGTGCAAAACGCTTAAGACGAAAACGGATTCCGCTAGTATGAAATATTGCTTGTACGACCGTAAGCTTGGTCCCCACGTCAATGCATTTTAATGTTAAATTATTTTAGGATGAAACTGATAAGACAAAAATATTGGTTATTACAAAAATAAATTTCCGTCCCGTAAATATAACTCGATGTAAAATCCTTCTGCTAAGATGAAACAAACATTGACTGACACAACAGCCATACAGGTTGCAGTAAAGTTTCCTCTTCTCACTTTGTATACATTTACTGTTAGGCAGTTATTGATGAACCTGTCTAACCTCTATGATCTAGGTTAGACAAAGATCATATTGCAAACTGTACAACCAGTGTGGCCATCATCTTGACCAATGTACAAGTGCCTCCTTAAATCGGTAGGTTTCGCTCAGTTTAGTGCGAGAGAAGTCCCTCAGATGTTTAACGCAAAATTCAGTTAACACGAACTGTTCACATTAGTCTCCAGCATTTCAAGTTCAACAATTTTCACGGTAACTTATGAATTCCTATCTACTAGCTGTGGTATCCAATGCACAGGACATCCACTGAAAGTACACCAAAGTCCAAATCTGCCAGTAACAACTTCGGTATAGCCGTCCAAATAATGCACATGGACCTCAATTAAACAAGACATCTTTTCCATATAATTTTTCACCAGAAGACCTGAGCTCGTTTGAACGTTGTCAATCTACCATGACCTTGACTATGGCAATGAAATGCAACAAAATATGCCCAACGATCAAACTTTTGGCTCACATTATCTCTGATTTTCACAGCAAAGTCTCGCTCTTCCTCGACTTGCTTTAGGAGCCTTTCTTGTTTCTCTGCTTCTTTTTTCCATGCTTCACATGCCTTAAATGACACACAATTAAAATGTACCACGAAATGGCAAAGCTTGTTATTTCTCGGTAGAAAAAAGAATCGGTTTCCTTTTGCCTGGCACAAACTATAAAACCTTACTTCAAATTTGTTCCAAATACATTTAGTTGCTATTCAGCACAAAAATGTTTTCGTCTTTTACACAGGGTTCCATGTACAATTCAGAGCAACCTAAACCAAAACCTTTCTTAAGGATTTTACAGAAATCCAAATATTCCAAACCTGGGAACGATAAATATGTGGGGCATTTACATAATATGCCGAGGATATTCTGTGTTGTGACAAGTTAAACAGATTTAACAGTTACACAGTTTGATGGTAAATTTGATAAATCACGGCATTTAATTTATAGCTTGCTCTCAGCCACTGTACTAGTTCTCCAAAAGTGATCCTTTCATGTGTCTAGTGCAGGCACTTCTTTTAATAGAGGGCCGTCCTAAGATTTTAAGGGCAGCTCAGCGGCCATATGCCAATCGCGGGCTAATTTCTGCAGATTCATTTCCCGAAAAAATGAGACAGTATTAATTTTATTCAAACTAAATATTGCAGAATAACCGTTAAAGTAAATGAAGATAATTTTTACGATGAAAACTAAATTATCCTAATACCTACAGTCCTACACTACAATGAAAAATAAAATATGTTTTAAGTTTATTCAGTTTTTTAAAAAAATACATAAAACAGGTAAAAGGCTCCCAAGAGCCAGGTACAATGCTAATATAAAAGACATATAAGGGCCGGTTCAAAGGTCCCCAGGGGGCGGAACCGGACCACTGGCCATATGTTGCCCACCCCTGGTCTATGGTATATTTATAATGACTCACACGTGTGTAGCCGTGGTACCTTGGTCGGTCTATTTAGTACGGTTAGACTGCCACTTGGTTACTGGTTCAGTTAGTACAGTGAATTAAATTATACTAATTCAAAGGTCAGAAGAGGAGGCAAAAAGCTAGCGAAGAAAGGCACACAGGGAGAAGAAGGTGGTAGACTAATATGGAGGCAGAGGAAGCAGAAGAGAGGCAGAGAGCAAGGCAGGGAGGGATGGAGAAGGAAGGGACAGAGACAAACAGATGAACAGGAGGCTGGGAGGAAGGCACTCAGGGAGGGCAGGCAGGGAGAGAAAAAGCAAGGAGGCAGGAAGCCAATCAGAGAGAGGGGTACGGATTGAGGGACACTGCTAGACAAGCACAGCAGCAGACCGGGAGCAATATAGGATTCTCCCCAGAATAGATTATTCTGCCAAACTATTGCACAGATGCTCTGCAGGGGGACACTAGTCAATATTAATCAACCCTAGAAGGAAATTGCGTTCCAGCTCACTGTCCTCCATTCTACTCAATTCCATTGGCTCTCTCTCTCTCTCTCTCTCTCTCTCTAGTAGTTTTGCTTCACAAGATGCATATAGATTTGCCAATACAACACAATGTCACTGTACGAGATCCTACGGTTGCATACCTCCTGCCTGAACTGCTCAGGTGGTAGCTGTTGCTGCTGTGGCTGGCTCTGCTGAGGAACAAACATTGTGCCAGCAAAAGTCCCAAGAGGAGAACTGATGGGTGGCGACTGCAGCTGCTGTTTTATACCGTCTTTTGTCTCCACTGGTACCATCACTGGCATTGCAGCCGCACAGTGGAAGGCTGAAAACAAAACAAACAAAGGTGTTCCACCGTGAAAATCTGCTAAATCTCTTGTACGAAACTAAATGATTGCCATCATAAAATGTCTAAAAAACAATTTGAAAATGTAAAGAGATGCGTTGTCACGCGATATGTGATTGACATCAGTCCTCTCCATCTCCCCTCCCTCTATTCATCCCACAATACCTCCAACCCTCTGCCCCCCCATCCATCTCTCCAACTATGCCTCCCTCCCACCCTACCTCCAACCTTCTATCCCCACCATCCATCTGTCCCTCCCTACCTACCTCCAACCATCCATCCATCTCTCCCCAGTGCTCATCCACCTTCGGCAGACTTGCGTCCGTTGTGTCTTGTCACCCCCTAGCGAAATGGTCAATAAACTTTAGCATAACATTGCACAAACACACATCAGGACATTCATGTCATTACACAAACACACATAAGAACATTCATGTTCTGTTATTATATTAATTAGGTAAATCTATTAGCAGGACTTGTCCTTTGCTCTAACCGCTTGATTCCTAGTAGCATTTTGGTTGAAGGAACTGTAACACTGATTGTTACTTGGTGTTCAAGAAAAAAGCTTCAACTCAAATCAAGCAAGTGTTGAATAACAGCAGCATAGGCTATCATTTCTTAAACATTAGTATAATTACGTAAGTGGTTGAAGGCAGACACGAAAATACTGCTAGGCATCCACTTCTTTTTAAGACCTGAAGAAACATCACACTGCTTCCAGAGATGTGTTTTTCTTGTGCTAAACTTACATTATTCTTAATTCAAACTTCAAAGCCCTATTTATACACTTTGTACTTTATATATAGAAAATCTAAATAGACAACATTCATAACTGAAAAGGTGAAAACAGACAACCTGAGCTATGAAAATAATGCACCAAGGGTTCGTTCAGTTCAACAGACAATTAAAAACTTAATATTATTTTAACAGTAGAAAATGATTGAAAACCATCTACTTTTATATACCATATACATTTACTCAAAACCATTCTATTTCAAGCACAATGAATTTGCAATTGCAAAATTGTAATTGAAAGATTAATCGCTAATAAAATTGTTAATTGGAAAACGGCACTAATAATGCTACAGAGTAAGCATCTTCTGAAATTATAAATCGCTGAATAAAAAGAAGTTACAACTTACGAGCTGCTGAAGACAACCGATCTTCATAAGAACGGTTTATGAGATTCAGATCTGTTTCCTTTTCAAATTCCTGATCAAGAGCAGAGTTTAAATCTGACAAGTTCAGATCTAGGTCATCATCTGACCGGCCTAAAAACAATATACAAGTCTCATGAAGTATGCACAAATTTACATATTGATAGAAGAAAAATAGGGCCCCCTGAGTCTAGTAGAACTTTAAAATGCTCGAATGTTAACTAAGAGGGCTGGGGTTCACATCCCTGCCAGGGTTAGGAAGACATTTCAAAATTTATGCCTCGATTGTCTAATGAACTCGGCTATAAAACGATTACAGTGACCATACACTGTCTATGGGAAGATCACATGGCACAGGAAAGGACTGATTACTCACCCTTACATGTAGAGGCAAAGAAAAATGAAGTTGCTAGCAATTCGTACCCATGGCTGCTCTTCAGGGTTTTAGCTTAAAGAGAATGCTCTTCTTTTCTTCATATATATTAATGGTTAGTTAAGAGGTTCTTAACAGGAATAAATAACTAGATGCATCTGTGCTTAGTTTGGCCTTATCATATACATCCTGTAATATAAGTACCATATGATGCACGAGGTCCAAAAGAATGATTAGTTTATTTGTGAAACTGACCCTCAATACACAGAACAGATACACCAACTAATTAATGAGCTGTAACATTCCATTTCAACAAATGCTTTTGAGAGGTTGGTACAAGATGCTATATAATTTTTAAAAATAATTGTATTCCCTCTTGCTTCTGTTTTTTGAAACTTTACTGATGACCATCTCAGATTCTGCACTGTCATTATGAGAATGCTCAAGAAGAGCTGAACACCAAAATGGTTTGTCTCTCACAATAAGTCTGACAACTGTTAAGCTAGATATTACTATAGCATATATGTGACACCAGGGGTCAAAACCCATCACATGTCGGTTTCTGACCTCTTTATTCAGTCATATTCTACAATTAATCTGCTTCAAAAATACTTTTTACAGAATGAAAATATTTTTTTCTAATTGAAGTTATGTGCATTTGATTCTTTCATTGGCATAGAGTGAAAAATTCGAAAAAAGTTTAGGAATATTCATGTCATTGAAGTCTTCAGCAACCGTTACTTGATTATTCTGCAATTTTGCTGTGCAATAAAGGTCTATATTCTGTATCAAATAAAGCAAACATCATCAAAATCGGATTACTACTTTGCAAATTATGGCAACTTCACAGGCAACTGCTGAATTGAAGAATATTCTACATTTTTGACCCGTCTTGCCTATTTGAGCTTCTAGCTCAGTATTTAGAACGCGACGGGTTTTGAGCCCTCGAGTCACATATTGTCATCATAATACCACCATGCTCCATCTTCAGCAACAATTACACAACACCATGGGACTCCAAATAATGCACTACAACCTCTGCAACCTGTTGTAATCATAAACGTAGGTAATCACAAATTCAAAAATGTCACCTGTGAACAGCGATCTGGTCTTGTTGGAGGCACATGTATTTATATTCACTTCTAAGAAGACTCAATTATTTAAGCTCTCAACTACAAATGTACTGGAACTTAACATGTGTAGTAAAAGTACCACTGTAATGAGGTTTTAAAATGCATCATACTATTATCAGATCTAGAGATAAAAATATTTCACATCCAGATATGACACAGATAAGAATTATCTTGTTTGTATTGCAGCTTAGATCACTGATAAATAATTCCATTACCTCTAACTGATTCCGCTTTCTCTCCTCCTCTGTAAAATGCCGGTGGCAGACCTGGTGGAGGAGCACTGGCCTGTAGCATCTGCTGCTGTTGCATCTGCTGTTGCAAATGTTGTTGTTGCATCTGCTGCTGACTGACAGCAAACAGCACAGATGGTGGCAGAGGATTGCCTGAAGTAGCAGGGCCTGAACCAGAAGATGGAAAGTACCTCGATGTAACCGGACTGGCGGAATTGTAGCCGGAGAACTGGAATGGCTTGTTGGCCCTGTTCTGCTGCCGCTGGTATTGCTGATAAGAACCGACAGACATTGTGCTCTGTCTGAAAGGACCCGGCTACAACACAAAGGAGGACAACAAAGGAGCTACAACACAAAGGACCCGGCTACAACACAAAGGAGGACAAAGCTCATTTGTCAACTTTCATTTATAAGTTGTCTGAAAAAAACTTTATATGACACCTGTTAAGTACCTCACAAAATTCCTGCTTACGCTAAGCTACATTGTATATAAAGTTAGTCATAAAGAACAAAATGTTCACCAGTAACATAAAGGCCCACATAATTGAGATGTTTCAACTTGCTTACTAAGATTCCATATCTTGACTTCTAGTTTCTCTGATAGCTAGTCGGATTTTAACTCAGCTCTTTAATTCATTATTCATACATTACAAAGATTTATATAGCACTCCTGTCATTAGATTAAATTAGATACCCAAAGATACACAGCTTAATAAACAAATAATGACGACGACGACAATCCAATAACCAGAAATATACAACTCAAACTGTCTTACTGGGATTCCCACTTCTGTGTCAATCCCTGTTGACTTCAGGGGAGGCTGCAAATTGGAGAGGAAGCTATCATTGAGGCTGCTACTAAGCGACGAACCAAGCCGGCCTTTGCCGACTGGATCCATGACCCATCCTGTATTTGACGAAGCAACTGTGTTAAGATCTGCACCAAAACTGTCACCCATAATCTGAAATCAGAAAAACCTATAATATAAACCAAAAAACCTATATTTTCATTAAAATTAAATTCCAGAGATTGGTAAAGAAGTATGTCACCGTACATTTTTAAACAACATAATAATAAATTTGGTTTGATGTCTTTTTAAGGAGAAACATTGACCTGTAGAATATACATTATTGGCATCATAACTTGCATAGAAAGTAATTAGTTATCATTTTCTATTCTCTATGGGTTCATTTATTTGTTACACATTTTACCAAGGTTTTGGCAAACTGAGAATAAACTGCTTACGAATCATATACATAAAAAAATTGTCAGTCTTTTATGATACTGCATTAAAACAACTAAACTCATCACCTCATCTCTCCTGGTTAGGTCTCCAAATTCAATAAGTGAATGCTTTCTAGGAGTAGAAATGACGTTAGTCTTCTCTCCGCCATCCATCTGCGTCGAGTTGCACGCTTGAGGCAAATTCACTCCACCTTCGGTATCCAGATCATCTTGGTTACTGATTGAGGGCAAAGAGTTCTTTACAAAAGCCGCCAATGACGTCCTGTGGTTGGCCAGAGTCAAGTCCCACTTGATGTTCATTTCCTCTGTAGGCAAAAAATAACAGAATTCCTTACCTTCAGGCACATCACCAAGATTTCAAATGATTTCTTAACAGCTCATCACAGAAATTCAAGTAAAAGGAGAGAAGAATGATGATGATGATGATGAGACAGAGGAGGAGTAGAAAGAGAAGAAGAGCAATAGAGCATCCTTAACCCTTAACAATGAGAGGGATTAGTTTTCCATGCATTTTAGTATGTGCTTGTCATTAAAGGGTTAAGTTAGCAACTAGAGGCAGTTATGAATATAAAGTGTTAGCAAATTCTTCATTTTTTTTAGTCTCGACGTACGTGAGGGTGGGCAGTGGGCACACCTTCTAGCCTAGTGGCTAGGGGGCGCAAGTGGAGCCAAAATTTCAAAACAAATTTCCATCATGGCGGGGATTTGAACCCACTCGGTTGACAGTTCAGCAGGGTAAAAACTAGACAACTGCACATGAAATGTACATCCAAAGACAATTCCAATCTCAAAACTTTGTCAACAAAAGTATTGTAATGACAATGGCTGTATCAAGCGGGAAATATCCGCTTCCCTTATTAGGAAAGTTTAGTAGTGTCAATTATAGTCAGAGCTCATCTTTAAGTGCCAACTTAGACAAATAAATAAGACAAAGTACAGCATTATATTTAAAAGCGAATGTGGGAAACTATGCAGCTGAAGAAATATAAGCACAATGAAGGTTAAGCTATTTATTACGAAAGAAAAAACCCTGAATAAGAAACATTTCTGTTTTACCTACTTACTTACAAACCTTTGGTTGATGCAGCCTGTAAAGTATACTCACGCTCGACATGGGCAAATGCACAAAACAGTCCCCTTGGACAGTAGCCAGTCTGCACCATATCATTGCATTTTGTGCTCTTGTATATCTGAAAAAATCAAATAGAATAATACAAAAAGCTAACTGCACATTCAAGCCAGAGCCCTCAGTGCAAAATATTTCTTGATGAAAAGTTTGTAATACGATTTTATAATTTATAAATCTTCGTATTATATTATTAGTGTATGCCTTGGCATGTATGCGCATAGATTCGGCTGTCCTAGTGTTCTCCCCTTGTGAATTACTTAAAGGGTGCTACATAGGTGCTTTGATACAAAGTCTGAATTTTGGAATTTACTGTTCTCTGATTTCATCAACGTCTCAACCCCACTTTCTTAGCTAGCTTATTTCTTCTGGTCTATCTAAAGCCTAGAAGCCCTAGATCTCAATAAACAGACTAGGACTACTGACTCTGAAGCAAAGAAGAGTTTCTGCATTCTTGCAACAATCTCTATATGTATATCAGTACCAACCAATTTGAACCAAATCACTTTTGCCCATATCCAGACAGCAATGTGACCTAAGTTCAAAGTCAGTGGACAGAAATGTCCGACAGCAGGACACAGTGTGACTGTGCCTTCACAGCAGACACCTGATTTCTTTGAGCTTTCTAATCACGCTAAGACTTAAATAACGCATGCTGTATTTCAGCATTGCCCTCTTAACCCGCAGTCAGCTAAACGTATGTAGTCACATGTAAATGGCTCTGCGCTGTAATACCATATAACCCCACTTGACATCATTGCACTATATAAAAATGCGCCAACGAAAGAGTCACAACCTCAAGATGAAATTGCTGTTCTGTTCTAGTATGACAGTAACTGCAGTTGTCTCCACTGTCACATTTTGAAGGATCGCCCCATTCGTCTCCCTGCTTAACGTTGGGGCATGGTGTAGATCTTAAACAAAACACAGAATAAACGTGTCAGCTCACAATGGACTGTAATCTCAAAAAGGGATGGCCATGACATGGTAATAATGCAATTTAAAAAACAACCTCTGAAGAACTGTAATTGGGCAACGACAAGTAATTTATTACACTTGTAATGTACAAATAAAACAGCACAAACAATTCTTTATTCGATGCTGAATTTCAATCAATCAATCAAAATTTATATAGCGCCCCTTCAAGATCCCTACTCAGAGGCGCTCCCGACCCAGGCCATACGGAAGAATGCAGTCTTCAACAGTTGGTGAAACTGAGAACAGTTTGGAAGGTGTCGTAAATCTAATGTTAGCCGTTCCAGGTTGTTGGACCAACCACAGAGAAGTTTATTTTAATGAACTGAAGCATTCACTACCCAGTGGCAGAATCAGTCTTTCTACCTTTCTCACCTTGGTGCTACCATAAAAGTGTTAGTTGACTAATGATTTACCATTCCATGTGAAGAGGTTATCTGACCAAAGCCTGTCTGATCACCCCCTCTTTCAAGACAGACTTTGCATAATAATGTCCATCTATCTAAGGTGGTGCAGTGACAACATAATATTAAAGTGCCCACTGCCCAGCAGCGGTCTTTAACCACTGCATCTAGAATCTGAATTGCAACTACAATCAGCAGTTTGGCACATCAAGTAAAACTGACAACAAACTGCTAAGATTATAGGACACAGTACTGTTGCCCAGTGTCTTTAACTGGTCCTTTCATTTCAAAATAGTGCTTAAAGTGACATCTAATGAAAGAGAAAGCTATCTTACATACTTTTGCAGTTCTTAATATTCTATTTCAAGCATATATAATTATTAATTCCCTTTAAAACAGCTTTAGGCAAATTCTTCTTCATTTTCAACCTTAATAAAACATGCAATCAGCAGTAAACAGCTTTCATAGTTCTAAATAAATGAATTCAGGAGATTAAATGTCTAATCTAATCAGTACTAAATCATAAAACTATCAGCTGACTTAAGAAAAGTAAAGAAGACATTAAACTAGTATTACCTGTATTTAAACTGTGCTGGACTCCTGCGTTTATCTCGTGGGTTGTGATATGATGGACATGCGTAGCCTTGACGACAGAGTCGAAGCGGTCGGTTACAGAATTCCGTTTTGTAATGTACCAGAACATAAAATGGATCTGAAACAAAGAGTGGCTTTGCTTTCACTACTTCGCATCAAACTCACCCACTACTCCCCCTGTCCCCATGCCCATGACCTCATAATCCCACAGCCAACAGCCTGATGCACAAAACATTTTATTGTTAAGATGTTATTTACTTTTTAACTGTATTTATTAGAAGCCACCAAAGTGTGATTAGCAATTGGCTAATAAAGAATATACTTACTTACTTACATTTGAAATAATCATTCTGGAGCCCAAGCAACACAACTAACTGAAAACAGCATGTCGGCCTGAAAGAAACATTACTCTTTACTCTTGCAGAAATAGTCCAGTGATGAATGCTGCTCCTGTAGCCTTACAGATGTTCATGAACTTATAACCATTAGCGTCTGTGAAATTTCCAGAAGAGCCAATAATACATACTTAGATTTTAAGTAATAAATTTCAGATTTTTTATGTCTTTATCCAATGTAAATAATGAACTCCAGCAATAAGAAATTAGGTAATAAGCTTGCATAATGCTGAACTCCGGAAAAGCAGGCCTCATTCCCACTACCTAAATCAAGTATCTAAGATTACCAGTACTTGTAACAAAGCCTGCACTGTCATCTGTTTCAAACGTTCAACTTACCATTCCAGACGGGGTTTTCATTCAGAAGTCTATCACTTTCCAAACTGTTTGTAAGTGGACTTTCCGCAATGCCCTGAGCCTCTCCATTCTCAGCTGCCTGTACTTCTCGGATGTCGTAGACAGGCTTGCGCAAGTCTTGCGGTCCATGTGCAAATGCACAGTGCAACCCATTTTTCACACAGTGACCTTTTGAGTCGGTCTCATATACGCAAGGACATGTTTTGTAATATCTAAGATGATAGCGCCTCTCTGTATCTCCTGCAGTACGGTGCAGACATGGGCATCTGAAAACATGCAGTATGTATGTATCTGCACTTTTATAGAGCGCATTTTACAAATCCCTCAAAAGCACTGCCATGGTTCACCACCATTTCATCATGTTAAAACACAAATCAAAGCCAACAGGTCACTGCAAAGACAGCTCAGCACAGTTCTCCGGGACAGCTGAGCGTGTTGTATTTGAAACAAAAGGTTCTCAGTTCCTTCAAAAATTGGCTCAACATATATTTTGCCTCAAGCACTTGATATCCAACTGCATCTTCTCTTGGCAGCTGACTATCCACACCTCAGATTCACATTTTGGAGTGACTGCGTGCACATTACAAATTTAATTAATTAATTAATAAATAATAATAATAATACACTGTCCAAACTATGAAACTTGTGCTTCAAGTTTAATGAGTACTGACAGTTTCAATGGGCATCACCAGATCACATGCAAAGTATGCATAATAATTTATTTTGAAATATGGACAGGATTATACACATTTTATATGGTAAATAAAGATAAAATAACATAAGATAAATATGCATACAAGGTAATACATAATGTCCGGTCAACTTATCTATGTCTGTCAGACTCAAAAATATTCTACTTGCTCATGGAAAAATTGACTCAAGAGAAGTCCTCCAGTGCTTTAAATATCCTTCATTACATCAAGGTTTAAACCATCTTCAATTGTAGGCTGGCATTACTGCTGAACGTCTTTGTTAAAATGGCACTATATAAACACCACTTTACATGACATTATATCTCATAACAGCTGTCATCCAAAAACAGAACAACCGTACGTTGTTAGCTATATACCTTAATCAGAAAATGTCAATTTAAGTGTTTTGTCTCCTGCTGTAAAGGCTGCAGATGAAAGCAAAAGATTTGGAAGCGAGGTTATTGTATTACTAAAATGGCAGTGGCACCAATTCCTTAACTCCACATCACCACACACCTTCCACTTACTGTTCAGCACAACACAAGATACTGAATCAAAGAATGACCAAAGGCAAAACAAAACCACATGGTTCAACAGCTAATTTCTTTAATATAATTTGCACAGATATGGCATCACTCTTTTGAGCTTGCTGACTGTGTAATTCTCCAAGTTACATTGTATAAACAAAAAAGGACAAAGATGATTCTCCTAACTATGCCATGGCTATATTAAAGGATAAAATTAATTATTATTAGCCTTATTTCTAAAGCATCTATAGTGACGGGGAAAGTTTGACGTTTAGGGTGAACCATATAAAATATATTATTCGAAGAGCCAGTAATTTAATTGTTTTCTTGCACATGCTATATCAACAGATTCAAGCTTTGTTTGAATTACTCACTCATCGCCATCCGGGCAAATTCCTGTGGTTTCATCATACTTAGAACAGTAGTTATCCGAACTGTAGTTAAAGGTTCCATCTCTCTTCTTGACTGGCCGACGCCTTTTCTGATTCGAGAAATGCCAGTTGAAGCATGTGAAGGGTCGATGCTGTGTACATTTATGTAGTAGGAACTCCGGACATTGCTTCGTACGGAAGTCTTTCAGGTATCTGAACACAGCAACAACACGAATGTCAGCATATACGGGGGTACTCCAAATTGACTTAGGACCCCAGAAGGTAAACATTTAGAGGTAAAACCGTATTTTATGTTGCCAAATTATTCTATTGTCTTCAATGCCGTATTTGACGTTGGTAAGTAAGCAGTCTACCTATGTGCATGATAACTATCATCAATCCAACTTCCATTTCATCAAGAAATTTTTTCATCAATCCAAATTCCATTTAATTGAATAAATTACTTTTATCAATCCTACTTCTGTTTAACGAAAGAAATATTTTTCATCAATGGAACGTTTATTTAAGCAAAGAAATATTCTCACGGATCCAGCTTCTAATTACGGAAGCAATTATTTTCATCAATCCAGCATCTATTGATTCGAAAACATAGTTTCATCCATCCAGCTTCTATTTATGGGAACAATTATTTCGAACAATCCAGCTTCTATTTAAACACCTGTAGAATGCTTTCATCAATCCAGCTTCTGTTTTAAAGTGACAATATCAAATAATTTTGCAACGTAAAATACGGTTTAACCCACGATGGCACTCCAAATTGCCTTAGGACTCCATAAGGTAAACATTTAGAATAGGGGTGCCTAGGTTTTCTCGCGTCCTCAGTGTCGGTTAGGGTCAGATTAGCCGTCGTGAGGGTCGGTTAAGGTAAGGTTAGCCGTCGTAAGGTTCGGTTAAGGTAAGGTTAGCCGTCGTAAGGTTCGGTTAAGGTAAGGTTAGCCGTCGTAAGGGTCGGTTAGGGTCAGAGTCAGTGTCGTCAGTAGAAAACATGGAACCTTCCGCGCAGCATGCCAAAAGATACCGTAAAACGCCCATAAACTTACGCACCCCGATACTAAATGTTTGTTCAGAATATCCGCCTAGTACCCCAGAATGAGTATTTGATCAACTTACGTGTAATGATGAGGCTTTTCCATCTGATTTGAAGCCGTGTCCAGTATCTGCACTCCGCCATCCATCGTAGCGGCGGCCATCGCCATAATATCTGGGCCACAAAGAACACCAACAACGAGCCAGAAAAGACCGCCTCCTTGAAATCCTCCCTAGATTAGGTCGATCCTGTTTACAAGTTCGCGCAGAACTATCCTCTTCGAAGTTCGCGATAATCCTCCGATGCTGCGACGCCTCTTTCCTTCCGAAGAAGAATCGAGCAAGTGGTGGAATAAACCAGAGTATTTTCGAGTGGGATTTGATGCCGATCTTATGCGCCGTGGCTGTGCAGCCTCTTTCGTGTGTTTACGTTCGTCGTTTAGCTATTCTATGTAGGCCAGAATCACGTGGTGGTGTTTTTCCGACCGCCTTTCGCTGGGTTATGGCTCAGGCCAATCATTCGTGCTCTGACTGCAATAAATAAATGATGACAAGATCGAGTACATATAGAGCGTGCAGGCGTTGTTGTGGCGATTCAGGACTTTTCCAGAGACGTAATAATCTACACTATAGCACTACAAGTTGATGGCAATATTGTGAAATGCATGCTTTATCAGCTTTATTGGTTTTGATATTCTTCTCTGCCGTCTGCGACCTTTACGCATAAAGTCTTTGTCCCTTAGCCTACACATGTAGGCCACGCGTTTTTAATTTAGGCTAGGCTATTATAGTTCATTGACCTATATATTGTAATTGAGCTATGGTGTGCAGTCTTCAGATAGGCGGATTGATCGAGTAAGCAAAAGATTGGCCACGTTAATTGGAAGAAAAGTCCGCCTATCATTAATCAAAATAACAACAGAGATTTCAGTGACGTGATTCGTATACGGCAGTCGATGACTCGAGGCAACCATTCAGAGGCACTTGCTGGAGCAGGGTGAAGTCAGTCAAGATGGGCCTGTGTAAACAGTTCAGATTTTAAATGTTTCTCGGAAACAACAAGAGATGTACGTAGAGTTCCTTTTATCGTAATCATAATCGTGATCTCCAAACTTCTAAAGCACCACTCGAAAGCCAAGCGCAGGGCACCAGCTTATTCACGAGCGCTGCGTCTAGTCAGAAGGGTTATCCGAGAGAGTAGTCCGAAGGAGGTCCGAGTCCGGTTTCCAGAGGATCAGAGGGGTCAGGGTAGGCCTAGCTGCTAAGGTGGGTGTCGAGTTAGAAGTATAATCAGTTAATGAGTCGGGGTAAGATCGAGTTCTTGAAGAGGAGAGACTTTAGTTTCGAGTGGAAAGCCTTGGCAGTGATGGATATATAGAGGAGCCTGATGCGGATGATGGTTGGTGATTGGAGATGATGGTGGAGGAACCGAAAAGGCAATGGTGGGGAATTCAGCGGAGAGGGACTCCAAGTCCAGTTTATCCAGCGGTTCTGGCGAGTATCAAACCAGATATAATTATTGAGTTTTCAAAGGATTGATATATGTGCAGTCGATTTGATGACATATCCAGGTAGAAAGGGAGTCCGCTGCGCAATACATGCATGGTTCGCCAGAAGCAACTTGGGACGCTGAGCAATGAATGTAAGATTGAACATCAGCAGCGTAAGAATGACTCATAAGAGAACAGGATGCAAGTATAGAGACTCCACATCAGCAGTAAAGAGGATGTAGAGAAGGGGTCCAAGACTGCAGAACACTGCAATGGGGGGGAGGACCAAAAGGAGCAGGGCGCCAAGGCGAGCGAGATGTGTGAAAAATGGTAGAGGTAGAGCGCTCCGAAAGATAAGAGGTGATCCAGATTAGTGGTATAGTCCCAACAGTTATGGAGAGACGACTCAGAGGAGGCCGTGGTTGGCCAAGTCAAAGGCAGCGCTGACATCACATAGGGCAAGCACGGTAACCTGTGACCTATCCATAGCGCCATAAATATAAGAAAGAAGACGGATAAGGAGGGACTCTGTAGAGTGACCCCTCCGGAACCCAGATCTAGATTGACATGAAGGAAGTAGGTTGTTAGAGTCCATGCAGCTGACTATAGCGACCAGTTTTTTAAATAATCTTATAAATGAGAGTAGCATTAGCTATCGGCCTAGCCTATAGCTAGACGGAACAAACGGGTCAAACCCCGGCTGCTTGATGATCGGCGTAATGATCGATCGCTTCTGAAAAGACGGCAGCACTCGATCCTCACGATCGAAGAGAGGTGTTGTAGATGAGATCGAGTGAGGAATGGTAGGAGGGTGTCGATCGATTCCTGGATATGGAACGGAGGAAGAGGATCCAGCTCCGATGACATAGGCTTAGCTAGAGAGGATCAGTCGACGGAGGTCGAGATCTGAGACCTCAGCAAAAGCTGCAAAGCGACAGCAGCTGCTCGTAGAGGCGAATACAGGTTCCGGTGAGTGAGCATGCAGTGTCCTGGCCGCGGATGAAAGAGATCTTGGACTCACAGTAATAATTTTATAGGCCTGTCGCCAATATTAAGAGTTTGCTGCGATGCTGATGTTAATGTCTTCCTTCGATTAAGTAATTTAAGTAATTTTAAAAAAATTAATAAAGACAGAATTTCGCTAGACGTACTGTACAATGTGGTCATTCCTAGTAGCCATAGCGCGGACGTCTGCGCGCGACCTCTTATTGGTGGCGCCGTGGCGGCATCTGACGAATTGCTCAATCGATCTTCCTGGTAGGCCTACCTATAGAGTTTTAATCCGTTCTCTGCCGTTTTATGAGCCATGAACGTACGTGGTTGTATAGGGCGATTCAGCTGGAGGTTGTCGACATAGTTAGGCTTGATATCCATTTCTCGCCATCCTTCGATATGTTTAGTCAGGTTGCGATCGATAATGAGTGTGTGGTGTAGCGTCGACTACGTTAATTGCCGCAAAACCCAAAGATCGATATAATTATCACCTGCTATAGAAGTCATTGTCCACAGTCCTTCGACAGCCTGATGTATTCTGACCTCGACTACAGTAACTGTTGGTGCTGGAGTGCCAGTTTGTGTCCCGAAGACACCGTTGGTTGCACACACTGGATGAGGGGTCAATAAAGCGAGATGGCTACTTCCAGTTTGTGCGACCAGAAACCATTCTTAGCATCGGCCAGGCTAAAACTTTTACATCTGCAAGCAACGCAAGTGTATATGCATTCGATAGAAGCTAGGACTACAGTAACTGACCTTCTTCGGTGTTTTAGCGGTTTCAGGTCAATCCGACCATTGCGCTTTGCGACTTTGCCTCTATAGATAGCGAAGTTGATAGCACGTACAGAAGACGGTTATCGGTTCGATAATTCCTTCACGTACGGCACATTAGCCGCGTGCAGTTCCAGTTCGACGTATACCCGAACAGCCACACGTCGCGTATAGAGGATATAAAATTATATTGAAATCCCACAGCGCCTCTGTCAACTGTACAGTTGCAGGTCTCAGAGGCGGCGCACCGTCTATAGTGCACATTCAGTCTTCAAGCTTGCCGGACCGTGGCTAACTCGGATCGTAATCGTAATGGTAAATTTATTTAGCGCCCCTTCAAGAAATCTACTCAGGAACGCTCCCATCCCAGCCACGGCTAAAGCAAAAAGACGAGTGATTTATAAAACCCAGTTTGATTGGTCAGAAGTAGCAAACGCAGCTTCGATGGTAGGTCATTCCAGATGGAGGGCCTGCAATCGAGAGAGCTCGGCGCTGCCTATCAGTCAAGCAAGCCCGTGGGACTAGGAGTTCCCCCGTTGTCGCGGAGCGAAGCGCCCGACGCGCTACAACCTCGCACACTGGGCGACAGAGGTCGCGTAGGTAAGATGGCGCTCAGCTAAGGATGCTGCATGAAACCAGAGCAGCAACCCGATATGAAATCCGTTGGGCCACAGGCAGCCAGCGCAACACATCGCGCATGTAGGCAGAGCTGAGCAGCCGAGCGCAGAACTCGGTCTAGTCGCCCCGAACCCCAAGGGGGAAGGCCAACGAGGATCGATCAACAGTGGTCAATTCGACGCATGTCGCATGAGCGTTATGTTCTTAAACTGAATGCGTTTTCGCATGGGCAACCAGTGCAGTTCTTTCTGTATAAAGTTAAATGTAGCCTATTATATGGCATCCCTATGCCCGAACTTAGGTATGCCGCCGATCAGGCGAGCCGCGGCATTTTGAACACTTTGCAGCTGATCGTTGAGCGATAGAGTTAAGAGCGCATAGGCCTATTATAGCCAACGTATATAACTGTCATATTCGACTCTGGTGTAGCCTATAGGCCTACATATGAATGCATGCATCAGGGTCGTGGCGGCTTTAGATGTTAGCGAGCGGCAGCGAACGACTCAGACGTAGGTGGTAGAAGCACGTGCGATATAGGCCTATACATTCTTCACGTGTTCTGAAAGGGTCAATTTCTGGTTCCAGGGTTAAACACCCAGATCCCGCACAGTATTAGAGAAAGAGACGTAGCCTACGTAGGAAAGCGCAGAACTAAAAATTGGATAGATCGACTTTAGATATCTGCCGGCGACTCCCAACACAGATGATCAGCGTATAGCCTACGTCTTTCCGGGGTTCAGCCGGAGGCGGTTGGGTGACAACCAGACATATCAAAGTAGGCCTACCTCCGACGTGATGTGCATGTTCTCATCACGGAAGCTGGACGCTGCATGCCTGGGTGTAGGCCTAATTGGTCTTGAACCGTGTGGTCTTGGTCTTTTCTTCCAACCATGCGGTCTTGTCTAGAAATTAAAACACTTGGATAAGGCGCTATAACTGCCCCTCCTGCATCCGCCCTGCCAGCAAGCCCACGTTGAGCCCATAATTATCTGTAGAACCCATTTTCCAATATGGGACCCGCATCGAGCCCGTTAATTTTGTTTACCTCTAATGCCCATGGAAATGCCGGCAGGGCGAATACATTTGGGCTATAGCCTATCAGGCCTTTATGACGTAGGCTATCCTATGATTTTCGCGATTTGACCCCCTGCACAAATTTTTGTAGGCGCCCATGTAAGCCTATACTCCTACGCCTATCATCGTCATAATATTTTTATAACCTGCAGTAGGCCTATACAGTTTTGTGGCATGCCCTTCAAAATCGGTACAACTCTAGTATAGACTGCAGAACTGAATTCTGAAACTCGTTTCTCCAGTCGAGCGGTCGCGCTTTCCGCCATTCTGAATATTTTGTCATTTTTGTGACATCTTGATCGCTGTGATAAGGCACAACGCTCGTTAGCAGGCCTAGGCTGATGCCCTTCGCTGAGCTTTTTTAACGCGCGTAAGATATATTTGAGTTTACAATTTCACGATTTTACAATGTAGGCCTAGACTGTCCTGACCTCAAATTCGTAACTCCCACTGGCAAGCATCGTATACTATAGCTTTTAAAGCGATCGATTGCCGCTGCGGTCTTTTCCAGCTCGTTGCAGAGACTGCGGCGCCATCTATAGCTTCTTCCAGGCTGACGCTGTCTGTTGACAGCCGCCGCAGATACGCTCATGAGAGGATTATATGGGATTTCAGATTTATATTAGTTTTTCCATTTAAATCATTATTCATTCTGCCTAAAACTGTCACTGTCGAAATATTTCTGATAGTTTGCGATTGCGGCTATATATCGAGAGCAAGCTGAATTGCTGTCGGCGTTAGGTTACTGAATTATTTAATTGGTTATTCGACTATTGGCGTTTCTGATGATGGCTTTGCTGGTCGTATAGGGAACATTGCGTTATAGCCTAGTATAGGATCCATCGATGTCTGCGCTTGGCGGAGATTCTGTGGTGGAAGAGAGGAGACCTGGAAGAGTGGTGGGACAGGACACAGGCAGCGCAGAGGCCGACGGAATTAGTCAGTGTCTCAAGGGTGTTGGGACGTTCACGATTGGCGGCGAAAACAACGAGAAAAAGGATGGTCCCTGCAGGAACTCCTACAAAACTAGGTAAGTTAATTAATTCCGTGCTGGTGCTACTCAACTGCACGTCGTAACAGATACGAAGGCATCTTTAAGCATCGTGGTACGAGGGTTACCCGTACCCCACTGTTTGGACTGGAGTGCGTTATCCTCCCACTTTTCATATCCCAAATAATAAATAATCATCGCTGTTCAGACTGCTAGGTCTGCGGCCAATAATTGTGTTTCTCAAAGTATTGCTGTTTCGGTCTATTGTGTCTGTATGTAGGTAGAGTAATGACACACAGGTTGATGAGTGCAGGCTTACTCTAGCTATGAATGTATGCAGGTGGAGACTGGCAGTCCGATGATCAGAATCACTTGCAGTCCAACAGCCAGACTTTCAGTCACATATTATGCATAGGCTGTCTTTCAAAGCATCATAGCATATTATCGGCTGCCAAACATTGCACCCAGTTGCCCATTCATTCATTCATTCATTCATTCATTCATTCATTCATTCATTCATTCATTCATTCATTCATTCATTCATGAGAATAGCAACCCTTCAAGTATAACCTACTCAGAGGTCCCAACCCAGCCAAATCTAAAGAGTACAGATTTAAGCAGCTTATAGAATGTATATGCACATCGTTCTGAGGTAACAAGCTCATCTCAAGTAGGACTAGGAGCTGATTCCAGGTGGAGGGTCCCACAACCAAAAAGACCTTGTCCTGTCTAGGCTAACAGAGGAGTAGACTCATGGAACCATGAGCTCTCCCTAGCTGAAGAATAAAGACGCTAAGTCAGAAACAGGATGACAGAGCTCGCATAGGCACAATCAAAAAGGCATTTCCAGACAAGCAGTTACAACTCTATAAGAAGTGCGCTGAGAAACAGGATGGGTTACATATATCCATCATCAAACCAGCCTTCACACAATTCGCACATATTTGGACTCATGCTTGACCCGTGGGTTTGTAATATATCAGATTTCTAGTGCAGTTGGTCCTCTAGACCCAAATCATGCAGAAATACACTTATGCATTTTGGATTTTTAACAAATTATTACACTTCTGTACAAGTCACTTTTGGCTGGTAATCCAGAAAACAAATATAACTACTGCTAAATAAACCAAGTATTGATGTCTGTATTGATTATAAATGTCTCTGTGGAGTTTAGCTCATCAGCTTTTCATCAGTCTTTCATTATAGATATTCTAGTATAGCACTGAAAGTCAGTAAGTAATTCCATGTTCAACTTCTCAACCTTAAATTTGTCCTATCTGGGTAGGTAAATGAGGAGCATCATTGTTGTGGGGGTAACAGGGGCGTAACTACGGGGGGCAGCTGCCCCCCAAATGAAAGGGCTGCCACCCCAGCTGCCCCCCCCAATCCCTGCACGAGTGATAAAGAATGTTATATAATTTCTGACATATTTTATTTTTTATACAACTTCCTATACGGTATACCACTTCTTATACTCCCTTTCGCGGTTTTATATCACATGTGAAATCTGATATCCACGTTATTGCAATGACATCCTGGGCAGATTATAAAACTATGGCTAAGAAGGGAACATCTGTAGCTCAAATGGTCAGTGAAGCCTACGTGAGACAGGTCGCCGAAAACCGCTTGTACATAAAATGTCTTGGCGAAGTTTTACTCCTGACCGCCATACAGGACATAGCACAGCGTGGACATTGTGAAGAAAAAGGAAGCCACAACAGAGGAAACTTTCTTGAGACACTGCATCTATTAGCTCGATATAATCCTGTAATTGCAGCGAAGTTAACGGATCTGCCAGGAAATGCAAAGTACTACAGTCCACAGCTTCAGAATGAAATGATAGAGACACTAGCAGATATGGTCAGACAGAAAATTATCAAGGAGGTTAAAACTAGCGGTGAATTTGCCATAATGGTTGATGAGACTAAGGATATACGCAAATCGGAGCAGATGTCTCTTGTTGTAGGCCTACGTTATTTCTACAAAGGAGAAATAAAGGAGAGCTTTCTGCAGTTTGAAAGTGCACAAAACCTTGACGCTGCTTCACTTTCTGCAAAGATATTGTCATCATTGGATAGGTTTCAGCTGGACTACAAAGAACACCTCGTTGGCCAGGGCTATGACGGAGCAGCTGTGATGAGCGGAAAGAATTCAGGTGTATCCACACGTATTACTGAGCAAGCCCGATTCAGCTATTATGTACACTGCTATGCCCATAGGCTAAATTTGGTGCTGGTCGATGTTGTGAAGGCTGTTCGAGAACCATTACAATTCTTCTCACTTCTCGAAAGACTTTATGTATTCTTCTCTGGTTCATACGTTCATCGAAGATGGATTGACATTCAGACAGAGATGTATCCCAACCAGGCCCCACGAGAGTTACAACGACTCAGTGATACAAGATGGGCCTGTTGTTACTATGACTATGACTCCAGACTCCTGACTACTTTCAGTATTTTGTTCAATTGCTCAATTGCTCAATTATCGTGCGTACGGCTCGCGATGCCGATGCGCGCTTTAATTGCCAACAGTAGGCGTCGGTAGCCACCCCATAATTTTAAGCTGCCACCCCACTGCCCCCCTATGAAAAAATAACTGGCTACGCCACTGGGGGGTAAGCATGTCTGCCTTATTGTGTTGACAACCAGGTATAAATAAGTAAAAAGTGTTTTAAGGAGGTTTTTGAGTGGTGCAATGTGTTGTACTGTATTGCAATTACAGTTATTTTTAGACTATGTCTGGTTTTCATTAACACAGTTTGAATGAGTTGATGCTCAGCTGATCTGGTCTCGGTCATTCTCTGCTTATTAGCTCCTCGGAGCTCCTCCATTCACAAAATTCATTATTTTCTCTGAGGTATATTTATCCCTCGAGGCTAAAAACAGAGCTACAGAGAATCATTGATATTAGTCTTATAATTATTATTGTTTCTGCATTATTCAGCAGTGCTATTTAATGATTTAAGCATCAAACAGTGGCATTGAGCATTTTTGAGGGCAGGACTTGTTCAAGGTCGGTATACACAGTAGCTGACCAGCCTCTCACGAGGCTCGAATCTGTACTCTGTGTTACAAGCTCTAAGTAGCTGCCATAGCTCACAAAATCGTGATATATCTCTGACTAAGGATTTGAATCAACATGTTTAGCACACTAACCATTGCTTACCCTTACTACTGTTGATATGATGATGATTATTATTATTAGTGGTATTATTAGTATTATTATTATTATTATTATTATTATTATTATTATTATTAATTATTATTATTATTATTATTATTATTATTGTGATGATGATGATGATAATGATGATGCTAATTTTAAAGAATAATGATATATTTATATATTATTAATATCAGTTTATTAGGCTGTAGAATGTAGATATTGGTTACCCTCTGCAGGGAAAGGATTGTGTAATAACACAGTAATGATTAAATCAAGAATTTCTTAGCTGTAGTGAACAGAGTATGTTTGACAAACCCTCAAGCAAAATTTTGCACGGAACCTCAAGTGATTGAAATCACAGAGGACCACCAGACGGTGAACGGAATGTTCTCATACAGTTAGGCCTACTGAGTATTTGTTTCTTCATTAATTTTTTCAGATTGTGTCTTCCCGCGCCTATGCATGCACGCAACGAAGTGAGCATTTGGAATATCCTGAAGCAGTGTGTAGGCAAGGTTAGTGCACATCTTCCTCATTTTCATTGTTGGTGGGTGAGCCATATCTAAGTGACTTTATCTCATTTCAGGTTATAATAATTATGCCAGTTCAGCAGTGAGCACTGTATTGCAGAGAGAAGCTACTATGCTGTCGATTTCTCGTTCTGCTGCTACAATCTCAGTATGCAACAAATACTCTGGCCATCCGTTTAAATCATTGTCTAAGTTCAAGTTGCAATATTATGGCAATTCAATAATGCTGTAAAACAGAGATGGAGCCACTGTATCCAATTATCTTTGCTCTCATTCTGTTCACTCAGTTTCATTCTTAATTGAAAATCCATTGCAACCTTGTCTTGATTCTTTCCTGGTTTATTCTTAAGAGTTTGTTATTGTTTTTCCTCTTGATGTAAATTAAACACGGTGGCATGGTGAAGTGCTGCAGAATTCATTAACTTGTCACTAGTTGCTACTGAAGTGTTAATTATTTAATACAGGAACTGTCAAAGATTACAATGCCAGTCATCTTCAATGAGCCTCTCAGCTTCCTTCAACGTATGGTCGAGTATCTAGAGTATGCTCCGCTGCTTCTGAAAGCCGTAGAATGCGAAAATCCAACGGAAAGATTGGAGGTAAGCCATCAGACTATCAATCAGTACAATCAACCCCTCAATCAGTCAATTAACCACATTAGTTGTTTAGCACTGATTGAAGAGAAGTACCCTGCTGATTAATATTAATAGTAAGTTGAGTATCTATGGGTGAAAAATTGCTTTATTGATCAGTGAGTGTTTGTGTTTGGGTAAAGGCAAGCAGGAAAGGCTATAAGTTGATAGAAAAATCTGGAGTGCTTGTGCCACTGGAATGTTGCATTACTCATTGACCAGTTTAGTGCCGTTCCGAGGCAGTTGTCTACTCCCGCTACCGAACAATCGACCCAATGAGTGAAGCGATAGACGAAGGGACCCACTGGCGAACGTACGCTGCATGCTGCATGTGACCGACTCAGTTATTGATTTCTCCTATATCTGGTCTTCTCTCTGTTGGCCAAGTCTGGTTAAAAATAGCTAAACAGACGTCATCGTGTTGCTAATCCACCCACTCCTGTTGGTCCTTGTCTTCTTCGTAATCCTCGTCCTCCTCCTCCTCCTCCTGCTAGGATCTCCTACTCGGTTTCCTGTTCATATCGCCTGTCCTTGATGACTAGTTTCCTGTGAGCACTGCTGCTGCTGCTTCTGTTGCTACAGCTGCAGTGGTTGCTGTGGCTTGCGGCAGTTAATCAATGTAATTGCTCACTGCAGTGCAGCCATCTAGTGCCGGTCCATTCTTAGTCTCAATAAAGCGATGGCCGTGAATGCAGATTTTATGTTCTGTCGTTCGGAATGGCTGCACAGTTTGTTATCAGATATATGCTCCTCTATTCAGATGCATTCAGTCAGCTTGCAATAACATTTCTTCAGGCTGTTGCCAACCTGCCAACATTTATATATTCCAACAACAAAAGATAGACATCATTATGTCGAGAAATTCAGTAACTTCTCCAAAGCTCAAGCCACAAACTTTGTTCCATGTAAATATTTTTGTTTAATTTAGAGTACTGCCTAATAATGGTAGTTTGCTCTGTGAAAAAGTTAAAGTTACGAAAACAGCAAAGTTACGAAGGGTAGTATGGGTGATTATACACGACAGTAGAACAGCAGAATGGCGACATCGATAGCAACGCGAGGCTCTCAAAAACCAAGGGAGAAATCTGTAGTAGAGCTTTCTCACAAAGTAAAGTTGTGTTGAAAATGCTGAAAAGATGTTGCAAAAGACCAATTGGGTGCGATATTTGCAAATGTTGGTTCCATTGTAAGTGTGAGGAAGCTGCTCCATCAATGTACAAAATAATAATGCAGGAGAAATCCTTGCATTGGTACTGCAGCAGAGGAGTTGTAAACACATGGAAAAGACTGAAAGATAGACAGGAAGAGTCGAAATAGGAAGTCAGAAAAGAAGTTGAAGGCAGTATCTACTGAGACTGTTCCAAGGATAGATCAGTTAGAAGGCAAAACTGAAAATGATAGAGCCAGAATAATCAAATTGGAGAAAGCAGTGGATGGAATTGCAGCAGAATTTAAAAGGAAACATCTCAAGCAGACTCCAAGGTGGACGGTATTGTGAAAGTGAGGTTCGATGAATCCCTGCAAGTGGAAAATGAGAAAAAACCAGGAAGCAATAATGTCATCTTATTTGGAGTTGCTGGAAGTGAGACATTTGAAGCAAAAGATAGGATTCAGGATGACATGGGAGAAGTAGAAGAATTGCTGAAGTCCATCAGATGTGAAGGAAAAATCAAACAGCTAATACGACCTGGAAAGAAGCCAGAAAAGTTCGCTGAAGAGCAGTGTTTCCGTCAGAGTCCAAAAAGAGGACGTATTTACGCCCTGACCTGGAATTTTTCTGGATGTAGCTCATTTCTTTCGGCTATCACACCGACAAATTTGGACGTTTTGGACGTTTTTTACGGACGTAAAATCGGCCATTTGGGCGTTAACGGAAACACTGCTGAAGAGGCAAAGGAGGAAGGTACCAGTCTACAGAAATCCAACAGGCAATGATACCAACAATGAGAATCTATTAAAATTACTGGCTGACACATGCAACTGATCTCAGGCTGTCTGTTGTAAATTAAATAGATTTTTTACTTTGAGAATTAGTTATGAAGTCTAAATTTTAACAGACCCTTTGAGTGATGTATTGTGCATCTCTATGAAAATTATGCACAGAACTATTTTGGATCTAGTTATTCATAATGGCCTTCTTAGTTGATTTCTCTCATATTGATTTTTCTGACGTCGTGAGGGTTTACTCGGGTAGAGTCGCATATGATGAAGCCTTCATCATGAAGGTGATAGATAAGGTAATGTAGTCAAATGATCATTTATTTCAATCCCATATTAAGTTGTAGGGTCATATAAAGCAGTGATGACGACAATGATGAGGATGATGATGATGACAGTAGAGTTTGCATTTTTATGGTCTTTAAGATGGTTACTGCATTTGCTGTGTCTGCAACTTCATCCAACTGGGAGCGAATTGGAAAGCCATTCAATCCTTTGCTTGGGGAAACTTACGAACTTGATAGGTTAGTATACTGATATCCAATCAATTACTTATATTCAGATTCCGTAATTGAGAAGAGTTACATTAAAAAAACTATTGATGCTTGTTTACCACATACATTTTACATGTACTTTGGTGTCAAGCACACCATTCACTGATGCTAAATTTGTAGGAATGGAAGGAGTGAAACTCTTGTTTTCTTTTAATTAAAGAATAAATTGCATGATCTGTTATCGCTTTTTGCCTTGTAGCCAGATCCAAATTGTCAGCAGACACAGTCAAACAACAGAAACACCCCCACCTTCCTAAACTTACAGAACTCGCGAGATTAAGTGTAAGATAGAGATGGATGGACAGTTTTATATATCGTGGTTCAGCCAAATGACCGCTTAAGGTCATTGAGAACAGATTTGCGAGTAAGCAAAACACTGCACAGAAAACTAGAAGAGTCACTAGTGGTGGGCACACACTCACAAGTGAAACCCAAACAATGTATTTCCATCCAAAGTTAACAGTTGTGTGACATTTCTTTAGTTAGAGCAGACTTCATGTAAGGTAATGCCCTGATATAATAGAAACAAGATTTCCAATGCTTTGCTATGTGGGGTCGAAATGTGAGATTACTGACCAGCATAACTACAGTGTTTGACAGTTTTTGGTATTGGAATAGCAGTGCCAGCAAGGTCATTCATGGAATGAGGGGGAAAAGAATGCAGGCACTGATGTGAGCCAAACATGATTGCTTCAGATATCCATTGAAGTAGAACCATGCATGCACTGAAGAGAGCCGCTCATCAAGTTTTATTATTATATTGATCACTTGGCGAAAAACCACATATAGCTTGGTATCATCAGCATTAGTCCAAAGGAATTGTGTATGCAGCTGTGAAGTAATGATTGTAAATAGTAAGGGGCCGAGAAGAGATCCCTGTATAACACCAGCAGTGCAGACACTGCAGAGAGAGGATCATACCAAGCAGTGTCAATGCCCAATTGAAGAGACCAAGCTAGCCAATTTAAGGCAGTCTCAGAGACAGCAAAGGTTTCACTGAGTCTAGAGAAAAGTAACTGGTCTTCAACTCTTCATCAGTGTCAAAAGCAGCACTAAGGTCAAGGCACCGAGAGAGGCACGCCCTTCCAGTATCAATAGATAGAGGATGTTGTCCATCATGAAGGCAAGAGAGGTTTCAGTGGTGTAGCCTTCATGGTAACCTGATAGGTAAGGGCTGACGTTATGAGATTATGTAATGCATTTCTTGCTCCTTGTATGGAAGGACATTCAAAAATCTTTTAAATGCTACTGACGTTTGAGATGCTTGACAGGCAGGTTTGACAAGTTTGACAGCTGTTGGTGGCCAAATCAGTATACATGACATTCATGGATGGATATTTGTGATGCGATTTCTGGAATAACACTGAAACTGGATATTCATCACATAGCCAAGCAACCCAAACTCAAAAATTAAAGCAAGTTTTAAAGGACTATTTGCACCTACAGTGCCCAACAGCACAGCATAACATCCATTGTAAAAATGGAAATTTTTTAGAAAGGCTGTTTGCTTGTTTTATTACCAGTGTCCTGTTTGTCTGTATGCGTCTGGCTATAGTGGCCTTTTAAGAAACTCACAGAGGACAGAGGACTATCTGCAAAACTGTAATCTGCAGATAGGGTGTGGAAAATTAGGTTGCTTTGCTGGTTTGATTGTTGTCTAATTTGTGGAATTTTAGGCCTGACCTTGGATTCAGAATAGTTTGTGAGCAGGTGAGTCATCATCCACCTGTGAGTGCATTCCATGCCGAGTCAGAACATTACATGCTTCATGGTTCAGTGCATCCAAAGCTGAAATTCTGGGGTAAATCAGTGGAAGTGACGCCTAAGGGAGATGTCACTCTCCATCTCTTCAAGTAAGTTAACAGGATGAACAGGTGTTTTGCGAACATCTTGTACAATGTACATTGCTGAATTGGATTTAGCAGAAAGTATTCTAGTCTAAGTCATCTGGGCTAAAAGAAAACCTGTTTGGCTGAAAAAAAATCATTGACACTGACTGTTAACAACATTGACACTGACTGTCAACGTCATTGACACTGACTGTTGGTTAATAAAAGACACCACAGCACACAAGCTCATTCACAGTTGCATTTTTATATAAATCCTCTTCAAGATAACTCCCCAGAGGTGTTCCCAACCGGACAAACCAAGACCACAATCAATAGAATAGTCTTCAATCATTGGCAAAATAGAAGAACTGAAAGGACAAAAATCAAACGAAACCCTGACTATAGGTTGCAGAGTCTATTCTTATATTACAAGGACATGCCATTGGCATATGCGCTTCGGATGGCCGAGTTTACTGCGCCGGCGCCCCGGGTTCGCTGCGTAACTGTATCACTATTCTATTTTAAAGACTTGAAGTAGATTATCATTCCAAAGCAATATATTGTGTGACCTTCAATCAAAATCTCTGAGCTGTTGCTGTATTGTGATGTTCAGCAGCATAAAAATGCTGTTTTAACGTTCGTACATCAAGTAGGTAAAACAAATATCAACATGAATTCATTTGTGTTGGGCTGACAACAGTTTTGCATGGTGCCACCTAGTTATGCCCTAAATTTGCTAACCTGCTGCTTTCTCCCCAGTGCTTCACCTCTGCTGTCGTTTAATGTTGTAATCATCATCATAGTGCTCATCATCATCATCAGGATATTGAGATGGCATTTTCAAAAGTTAGAGCTGGTTGTTTTAGATATGGAGAGGTCTACACTTGGCAGAACATCAACTGTTCTATTAACAACATCATTGTTGGAAAACTGTGGATTGAACACGTGCGTTGAAAATGTTCATAGTCTGCTGGAAGTTGTTATTTTATTTCTCATAGACGAAGAATTAGAGATTACTGCTGATGGTGGTGTGATATTTTATGTCTGCTATGGCCACTGATGTCAAACAATAAGAGAACAGATATTTGTTTAAGTTTTTTGTTTAAAATGTTAAATTTTTCTGCTTAGATTATGCACTAAACTTTGTCTAGAAGCTACAGCTGCTTGTACACTGAATGCAAGTTATTCTGTGCTTAGCCTGTCTGTCTTCAGAGTTGTGGTCATGAGATTTTTAATGTGCAGCTATAATCATGACAGGTTTGACAAGCTATCCTTTATAGGTTGCCCTGAGGCACAGATAATTGCCAATTTTGCACTGCAATGAGATTCATATCTTTGATCTATTGATTGCTGTGTGAAAGATACTGTTGACACCAGAATTCTTGAAGTGACTTATACAAATAACATTTGCAGCTGTCTTGGCTTGGAGGTAAAATTATGTAAATATGGATCTCAGTTCACTGGAGCTGAAGATTGCTATACAGAAACATAATGTGGACATCAATTCGCAGGATTTGAACTGAAATTTTGAAAGTGTGGAATAGTCAGTAATCTGATATATTCATGTGACTGTAATTTATTTGAAAATGATTTTGTGACCCATTGTCACTTGAAAATTCATTAAGATATAGTTTCTAAGACTGTGCTATTGATTTTGATTACTGGTATCAGTTATTGATCCATTTCAAACTGTTCTTATATTCTTTGGGCTATATGCTTTGATTCTATTGATCTGGTCTTTCAGTATGGGACGCTTGAAGTGACCAACTGTTCTACAAAACATAAATCAGTTTTGAACTTCAAGCGCAGTGACCTACTTGGACGTGATCTGCACAAAATTGAAGGCTACCTCTATGATGCAAGGTTGACTCTTAACTTCTTAAGTACTAAACTCAGTTGGTTGCCAGTTAATTTAGACTGTTGGTGATTGGATGCCAATAATTGTGGATTTTTGGTGATTGGATATTGATCAATGTTAGACTGTTGGTTGGATGTAATTAATTCCAGTAAATTTAGACTGTTGGTGATTGGATGCCAATAATTGTGGATTTTTGGTGATTGGATATTGATCAATGTTAGACTGTTGGTGATTGGATGTACATTAATTCTGGATTGTTGGCGATTGGATATTGATCAATGTTAGACTGTTGGTGATTGGATGTAATTAATTCTGGATTGTTGATGACTGGATGACATTACTTGTGGACTGTTTGTGACTGAATATTGATGTCACACTGTTGGTGATGGGAAGCCTAGGCTATGATGTTGAGACTTTATTGAACTCTGTTATTATTTATGCTAGCAGAGTTCATGTGGTATCACTAACAGTGATGTTGCCCAAGATGTTGTCATGCACTCTAATTCAATCACCTGACCTGATGATAAAGTTCTATGGAAATAGAAGCACACAGAGGCATAGTCTTGAGGGAGTAAAATATATTCCTACAACTATGTGCATTGATCAGCATATGTGTGTGTCTTGCAGCCAGAAGAAGCTGCGTGCCTTCCATGGCAAATGGATAGAAGCACTTTACAGTTATGACGTGGATGTATACGAGAACTACATCAAGTCCATAAGACGCTGTCCATCTCCATCCGTTCTGGCATTCTCTGCAGCTGCAAAGGTAACTCAGCTGTCGTCTTCTGTGGCAACTGCTTTCACTCACTGTTAATTATTAAAGTTACCTATTCGTGATTTCATGCTTTCGCTATTGTTGGCCCTGCTTCATGGAATGACCTCCGGCATTCTATCCATGCTAAGATATTAGATAATCCTGTTCACTTCTTAAAGGCTTTCCATTTGTTCATAATTATGCTGTCAGTTTCCATTTTAAAGAACTTTGTTATACATGTAAAAGTCTCAAGTACAAGTACGTTTACCAGTTGGTCTCAAGTACAAGTACGTTTACCAGTTGGTCTCAGGTACAAGTACGTTTACCAGTTGGTCTCAAGTACAAGTTGTACTCGAGTACAAGTGCAAAGTACAATATCTCTGTAAAAGAGTAGTCCAAGCTTAGTGATAAAGCTGTAAAAAATGAGGCAGTACATTGTACCAGAGGATCCAAATGGTGTGTAGCACTTGGCCTTTAGACCTCTGCCACAATTATTATAGCTATAATCAAGTCAAGTCAGTCAGTCACATACATTAGCTTATGTTTTCACTCTTCTTCTAGGTGTCTGAGGAGCTTCCATCTCGAGGTTCATCCTGCAACTTGAACCTACAGGGGCAGAAGTTACTCTGGGAGGCTGCGCCAAGACCAGAAAACTCCAGCATGGTAAGTGCCTGGGTACAGTGTGGAGTCGTGGACCCATTAACATGATGCTGTTGGGGGATAAGCCATTGGACATGGTGCATAAACTGGACCACGTGCAAAACAGACTAATGCAGAAATGACCTATTGTCTAACTAAATCTGTACATCCAACCATCTGACCGTTAGTCCATCTGTCCATTTGACCCTCAGTCCACTCGCCTGACCATTCATCCAAATGTCCATCCGACTGGCAGTCCTTTTGTCCGGCCATCCATCCCACCATCAGCCAGTGATGTAGTCGAGTCCACCTTAGCCGAGTCCGAGTCGAGTCCGAGTCCACCGATGCCGAGTCCGAGTCGAGTCAGTCCAGAGTTGCTCGAGTCAGTCCGAGTCACAAAGGATCGAGTCCAAGTCCGTCCTAGTCCTTCAACACCAAAATTCACTGATCAAACACGCAATTTAATGGCATAGAAAAATAACAGCACATTTATGCTGGAAGAATTATTATTTATTATTACTTTATTTTTAATTTAAATTATTATTATTATTATTATTATTATTATTATTATTGTTGTAACCTAATTATTATTAAACTGCCATTTACAACGCGCCTAAACAAAAAGAATCTTGCACAAAAGTGCGTAACAGGAAAGTCTAATCATACTAAATCTTAAACTAATAAAGTCTTAAGATTACTTTTGAAGAGCGATCAATGTAATGTAGCTTGTCCGCTGCAACTTTTGGCTTTGGGACCTCAGCCATAATTTTAATTACAAGAATAATTGAAGAATTACGCTTTGAAAACCTGATTTCTAAATGAGATTAGACTAAGGTACGTAGGCCTTTTTAATACTGCTTTGCAGCCAACACATCTGTTTCTAGATACGTGCTAGACCTATACGGCTCCTATAAGGTTCCTGCGCAGAGGGGTATTCCAGGCTGCAAAATCGCTTAATGTTCGATTGCCATTCGGCTGGCCCAGCTGCGCGAATGGGGTATTCCTTTAGGTCAGAAGCGCTATAAACGGGGCAAATCTCCCTTTGTTCCTTGATGGCCTTGATTTTGAGGCGCTTTATTCTGCCTAGCCATTACTTGGGGGGGGGGCATCGCGGTGAAGAATTTTTCCAGCGGCTGCAAACTCCAGAAATTCTGCCAAACGGGCCTCTTGGGCGCGTCTGGTACACTCATTAACTCCGATGAGTGCAGTGAGCCGAAGAATATCGTCTCTGGCAGGGTGGGGTATGATCACCCGATGCTCTTTAAACCCCACCTACGGCGAGCTCTTTGATATCTAATGCGCTCTTTAGTTTAGAATACCTATTTTAGACTCGTAAGTAAGGAAGTATACAAGTCGTTTTTCATCGTGAGACAAAATTGTGACTCCAACTAAACCGAGTCACTGAGTCAAATTCGAGTCCAGGGCCTTCGAGTCCGAGTCCAAGTCCGAGTCGTGACAAGCCGGCAGTCCGACTCCCAAGTCCGAGTCCACAAAAATTCTCTGTGCTGAGCTTTTTCTTTAATTCGCTGTATCTCGAGTCGGCCATCCATCCCAGCATCAGCCCCATACGTCCGACCTCCAGTGTGTTCGTGTGACCATCAGTTTGTAATGTGTTACAGTTTCAGTAAGTTTGTTGGAAACATTTAGTAAATTTGTTGAGATTTTGTCTGTACTATTCTATCTCCCTATACTCCCACAACCACTGTAGTGGGATAGGATGACTGATATTGTAGGATTTATATTTGCAACTACTTTAATTCTAACTTAAATTATGAGAATGCTGAGATAATCATGACTGTCTTGCTGTTGTAACCTAAGGTAAATGGAAATTACTTGCACCCTTGTTACATGCTTTATTGGTAGTTCTGTTATATACAGACCATCTGTGGAGTTCTAGTTTAGCTGGAGAACAGACACAATATCAGTCTACTAACAGGCAACCTGTTTGCAAGATGTTCACCATGAAGTAGAAAATAAAGGAAGAAGCATCATTTTACATATGATGGAAAACAGTGTATGAAGAGATCATCTTTTGTGTGTGTTTTCTTAGTATTACAATTTCACGCAGTTTGCAATAACCCTCAACACTCTTGATCCATCGATTCAATCAATTCTTCCACCAACGGACTGTCGACTTCGCCCTGACATGCGGAAGATGGAACAAGGAGACATTGGTAAGATGTGTTAACCTTTGGGGTCAAAGCAAATTCTTACACGTAAACGAGCCATGTCTGTTAACAATCGGCAATACTGTAGCAAGAAAATTCCTGTATGTCAATTCAGTATGTTAGACTTTGAAGAGAGATTTGGTGACCTCGGCTTTCTGATGTCTGGCCTTGGCATCATGGTTGGAGTTGTGAACCTTGAGGCCAGTTTGTTGGAGTTGCAGCATTGAACCATGGCTGCAAAAGAGTTGGCCAGAAGTATAGTCTGTGTAACCAGTGAGAAGTTGTCTTTAACACTTTTACGATTAGCTGCATTTGTTTCCCAGTAGCTTTTAGTACACCCTCATCATTAAAGTGCTAATATAGCACCTACATGAGTGCACCTCAAAGTCTACATGACCAAGAGGTTCACTGTAAACTTTGTGAGAATATATAACATTGACTGAGTTTAATATAAACGTGTAACGTTAAACATTAGAGTTCAACTTTCTCAAGGTCTGACTTCCATCAACTATGAACACAACTTTTGCCTACCTCCAACTAATCTCACCTATAACTGACCTATGTCTTACATGTTAAGTCCATCACATGATTATGACTCGATATCATCAATTGCTATATATAGTAGATAGAAAATCTAACAGAGAGGTTCCTAAGTGATACGGTAGAAATGTTAATAGTCCTGAGGTTTTGGTAAACTGGACTTCCGTAAAGACACTTTGACAAAAACAATTTCTCACAGAATTTTCACACCTAGATCATTGACTTGTGAATTAAATATAATTTCAAATACTGCTTTGATTGGACTTACATAAGCCTTTATCTGATTTTGCTGCAGCAACTGTTGGTCATTATTATTTTTACCTGGGGTAAGTGCAATCCAGCAAAGAAAATTGACGACATCTAGAATAGCTGATGAGAGGTCATAGCCAGTTGTTGTGACTTGGTTTTAATCTCTCATGACCTTGTTCTATCCCTTTTTTTCAGAAGGTGCGGCAGAAGATAAGAACAGAGTTGAAGAGAAACAGAGGATTTCCAGAAAAGATATGAAAAAATCTAAGCAGGACTGGGAACCGAGGTACAGTATGGACTTTTGTTTGTCATCATCACCGTTGATCATCACTGAGATAAAATTTGCACAAATGTGCAAAAGCGTTCAGCTTCTTTTCCCATCTGAGCCTCTGACCTGACTGTGCAAGGGCCGACTCTAAATTCCTATGGTAACTCTTAAAAGCTGAGCGCATGCATGGCACCAGCTTATTCATGAATGCTGCGTCTTGTCAGATGGGTTGTCCAGAGATACCAAGTGGAGGTCCAAGTCCGGTTTGCCAGGACATAGCTTTCATGGCTTTTTTGAGTTGCAAGAAATAAAAAAATGTAATTATAGCCTAGCTGTTTCTGAAATAAAGGATTTAATTTCGTTTTATGTTGTGTGCATTTATAAAGCTATTTCCGTATGTATTTCACTCCATGTTGTTCACCTGAATTATAATGCACTTTATTTGCACCCATTTTATTACTCCTTTTATGTTGTGCTATTGTTTTAATGTCTGCACTTTTTAATATGGCTTCTTCATTGCGTAATTTGGTTTTACCATCTAAAATGTTTCCATTTTGATAATGAACCGTCTGGATTGACTCATGTTCTGATACTTCCTTTACCTCCACATAATAATTTTGCAGTAGGAAATATAATAAGACCAAAACTACATGTGGTTTTTGTTATTTGCAGGTGGTTCAAACTAGGTAGCAATGCATACACTGGAAAGGAAGATTGGCTGTACACTGGACAGTACTGGCAACGCAGTTGGCAACAGTGTCCTGACATTTTCTAGCAACTGGAACTCTGTCATAGAACAACTATAGATTAGTGGCTGTGTATAGGTTAGGATAGGATTATAGGATATGTTAGGGCTGCATAAGCCGTCTGTTGCAAAAAAACAATCAAAGCAAGTTAGTACAGGCACATTGCAAAATATCTGGGAGGACAGAAAAAAATGGATCTCAGGGTCAGTTTGTGAAGGTCATTGATTGGCTTAAGCTGAAGAATTATGAACCTGCTTTGTCTGTTTTCATCTGCTGCCTGTCTTTGTCTCTGCTTCTCAGAGACAAGAAGGTATCTGTGTGATTGTCATTGTTGTGATCAGGCTTTAGTTTCTAGCATGTTTTAGCAAAAGGCTGCCTATGCTAGTGTAGCATATTAGAGATATGATCACTTGCCTAATGCAATAGTTCTTAGAGAAGATATTGATCAACATCTAGTCGACTTATGCACCTTGTAATTAGCACTTGCTATGCATTACCTGTAGTGGATGAGGAAGACCTACACCACGTATGTTCTGCCAGTGGAGGCGCCAGGATTTCAGGTTTGGGGGGCTAAAGCTCCAAGCCCTTCCCTTTTGTCCCCTCCTCCCTGTGATTTGCAGTGATTTCCGACTTTTTGGGGGCTGAGCCGCAGTTAGGGGGGGCTAAGCCCCCCATATCCCCCTGGTGCCGCCACTGTGTTCTGCATTGTTTTTCTCATGTGCATCCATATTCCAAGACAAGTCAGAAAAACCCCCAAGGTGACGGACGCATGTTTCCCCTTTTGTACAATCAGTTCACTCCATGTGGAAGACATACCTTGGACCCATGTCTTGGATTGCTTTGTAGGCCACTGCTTGGTCCTGCAAGCGCTATTCCTGTCTGCTTGCCACAAGGTTCAATTCTTGCTACCGCTCTAGCTTAAGTCAATGACTTCATGTTGGCGTACTGATCACCAATAGTCCAATACCATGTCCTCTGCTGTTCTATGCAAATTATGGTTGGGTCAGCTAAATATCCGATGATATCCATGGAAAACTTCATTGAAGTGGCATCTTGTAAACTCAATGAATGAATGATTAAATGTGTGAATGAATGAACCAAAAATGGCGGATTTATTACCAATTTGGATAACTGATTGGATTATTATCCGTTTCTGTTCTGCCTCGTGATTAGACAAAATTATCACGTGGTTTTACGTGTGAGAGAGTATCTCCTTGTGGCATCATGTGTATCCGTCCTTTGTTGGTAGTGGAACACAACTGACATCATGATGTGTTATATACCCTATTCCAGGGCTTAAAGTGTGAATGAACGGTCATGGACGGCGTCCAGGCACTTATTTTCAAGGCTGAACGCCGTCCTGCCACTTATTAGGCCAGCACAGCCTGGACGCCGTCCATGCAGCGTCCATGCAACGGTGTAATTCCTCTGCGTTATTATCATCAGCATTGAATTTTTAAGATTCCAATCAAATTTCGTATTGTCATTTTGATTTCTTAATTTGTTCTACCGTGCAAGTGTAAATAATTTCTCCAACTCATTCCTTACTTAAGTATGTATGTGTGTAATGGATGTCTATGACTCGCATCCAGTGTTATTTCAGTTATGGGTTTTCATAACAGTTACAGTTATAGTTATCTAATTTATGGTTTTTCAGTTAAAGTTATAGTTACAGTTAACTGAAATCAGATTTGTCAGTTTCAGTTATATTTTGATATTTTTCAGTTACAGTTTCAGTTATTTCTCTTTATTTTTCAGTTACAGCATCAGTTATTTTTTTCACAAGTCATGACTAATGACACACTGACCACAAGTATTCTGAACAGTTACCAGAAATATTTACGCAGTAAATCAATGCGATTTAACGTATTGTCGGTTTACATTAAGGAAAACACGACGTTCCAGATTAACACTTGCTCTGTTCCAACATTATTAGAGTGCCACACTCATGGTTTTCAATGTCCTTGCCAGCAACGATGTGAACACATTGACTTTTATCGTCTGCGGCTTTGTAAAAAAAATGTTCCCACACGCCACTTTCTACTGTTCGACCACTACTTGGCGAAAACATTATTCTCGTAGTCGTGGATTGTTTTATGAATTTACGGTTTAGCGCCAACGACAATACAACGAAAGGAAAAGGAACCGTAAGTGAAACTAGCATAGAAAACTGAAAAGGAACCAGAAGTGAAATGAGTATAGAAAACTGACCGTAGACTAGAGTAGGATTACCATTCAAAAAGTAAGTAAGAAAAACACTCAATTTTTATTTTTCAGTTAACTTGTTATTTTTCAGTTATACAGTTTTCGTTTTTCAGTTACTATTACAGTTTCAGTTATTCAGTATTTTTCAGTTACAGTTACAGTTAACTGCAAGACATTTTTCAGTTATTTTGCTATTTCAGTTACAGTTATAGTTAATAGAAAAAACACTGCTCGCATCCACTGTGATTCTTTTCTTGACTGTCTCATAACTGAATCAACTTATCAAGTTAAATGACTTCAATACAACGCATTGTTGCAATAATTATGATACGATTTCACATAGACTTATAAAACCCCACGGTCCCAGTTTGGCGTACTTCACCAGAAAGACCCAGAAACTGTTGAGAGACAACTAGACTTCATGATCATAATATGATCAAAGATATTAGAGTCGTAGACTCTAAAATCTTTGATATGATCATGAAGTCTATAGGCTATATTATATTCGTATATTGATTTAACAACAGATAAAACGCTGTAGGTGTACACAGAAAAACAAAGGCAATAAAAAATAGAACAGAAGGAAGTAATGGCTTAATAGGAGTTGAGAAATAACATACGAGATAAAGTTTCACAGTTAGGCCCCTAGCCTACAGGGTTGCGTTCTGATCGATCCTCTGAAAATTGTAGATCAGAATTAAGTGAATTGTTTTGTTATACAAAATTCCACCAGCTCTGCATGATGATGCCCTTTCCCTACCAGTTACAGCTTGTTCTGCAGAAGGAGAATTTTCAAGGCTTTTCGTCTCACAAGAAGTCACCTGAGGAAACTATGTCTGCCACAGGATTGCAAAGCCTTGGCCTACTGAGAATATCTGCTAACAATTAAGGTAGCAGCATCGATCGGCTATACCACTGGACAAAATGCTTTGCCAATTTATAAAAACCGAAAAAAATTATTTTTTAAATGGATAATGACTGCAAATATTAGCTAGACACTTCTGAAAGAGCCGAAAGGAGAAAGGAAAAGACGAAATCTGTTTCTTTTAAAATAAAACTCTGAATTTGTTGTGTTGTCTGGGAATCTGAAAAACCTTGAAGTTTTCATGACTTTATTGTTCAGAAACAGCTGGAAAATAAGGGCCTAAAACGTGTTCCATTTGATATGATTCAACTGCTACAAAATGCAAATATTGCACTGAGCTTACGACGCTCCCTCACACCCCATAGTCGTTAGGCCTATATGGGCATATTTCATAACCGGAGGCAAATTCAGAAATAGAATAGAGAGAAAAAAGTCATGAAAAATATAAAAAATTTCTTACACGAATATTTGCATGGCATGATGGCAGTGCTGAAGCATACTTAATATTGAGCAGAGCTTAAATTTGACAGATTTGGCATTAATTTTTCATTTTAGTTTTTTTACTATGTGAAACACATACAACTTTGATTCCTAAATATTTACAACTCCGTTAGGCCTACGTAATAAAATTTAGTAGGCTACACAATGCAATATACCGCCATTGTTTATAAGTTTGTAAGTACCATGACTGACAACGAAATGACCGTTTTCGAGTTTTACTGCGTGCAATGGACGAACCATAGTTGAGCACAGTTTAATTTTGCGAAGTAGAGTTCCTTGTAGCGAATACTCTTTTAATGCGCTCTTTAAATAACATGTTGCAACTATTGTTGATTCCGCTAAGACAGACTGCTAGAGACGACCCCAGTCCTTTTCAGTTGACCATTTCATAAGGTCCCGATTTGGATCTCGATTCTCGACCTCCCATTCACAAAATAAATACTTGCAGCGACAATGACACAGTGTCAAAGGTCTAAATCAAAGCCTTTTATGGTCACTTTTGTCATGCGATTGTGAGTCATAGAATTTTATGCTGACAACTGGATTGTTCGGTATGAGCGCCTGTGATTGGTCGGTATGAGATGGCGCCTGTGATTGGTCGGAATGAGACGTCGCCTCTGATTGGTCGGTATATGACAGCGCCTGTGATTGGTCGGTATGAGACGATGTGAGACGTCGCTTTGATTGGTCCGTATGAGAGTCGCCTCTGATTGGTCGGTATGAAACGGCGCCTGTGATTGGTCGGTATGAGACGTCGCCTCTCATTGGTCGGTATATGACGGCGCCTGTGATTGGTCGGTATGAGACGTGTGAGACGTCGCTTTTGATTGGTCCGTATGAGAGTCGCCTCTGATTGGTCGGTATGAGACGGCGCCTGTGATTGGTCGGTATGAGACGTCGCCTGTCATTGGTCGGTATATGACGGCGCCTGTGATTGGTCGGTATGAGACGACGCCTGTGATTGGTCGGTATGAGACGTCGCTTTTGATTGGTCCGTATGAGAGTCGCCTCTGATTGGTCGGTATGAGACGACGCCTGTGATTGGTCGGTATGAGAGACGTCGCTTTTGATTGGTCCGTATGAGACGTCGCCTCTGATTGGTCGGTATGAGACGGCGCCTGTGATTGGTCGGTATGAGACGGTGCCTGTGATTGGTCGGTATGAGACGTCGTCTCTCATTGGTCCGTGTGCCTGTGATTGGTCCATTTGAGACGTAGCCTGTGATTGGTGGGTATGAGACGTCGTTTGTGATTGGTCCGTATGAGACGGCGCCTGTGATTGGTCGGTATGAGACGTCGCCTGTGATTGGTCCGTATGAGAGTCGCCTGTGATTGGTCCGTATGAGACGTTGTCTCTCATTGGTCCGTTTGAGACGACGACTGTGATTGGTCGGTATGAGACGGCGCCTGTGATTGGTTGGTATGAGACGGCGCCTGTGATTGGTCGGTATGAAACGTCGTCTTTACTGGTCCAATTGCATTGGTCCGTTTGAGACGTCGCCTCTCATTGGTCCATTTGAGACGTCGCCTGTGATTGGTCGGTATGAGACGTCGCTTGTGATTGGTCCGTATGAGACGGCGCCTGTGATTGGTAGGTATGAGACGTCGTCTCTCATTGGTCCGTTTGAGACGGTGCCTGTGATTGGTCCGTATGAGACGTTGTCTCTCATTGGTCCGTTTGAGACGACGCCTGTGATTGGTCGGTATGAGACGGCGCCTGTGATTGGTCGGTATGAGACGACGCCTGTGATTGGTCCATTTGAGACGTCGCCTGTGATTGGTGGGTATGAGACGTCGCTTGTGATTGGTCCGTATGAGACGGCGCCTGTGATTGGTCCGTATGAGACGTTGTCTCTCATTGGTCCGTTTGAGACGACGGTGATTGGTCGGTATGAGAGGGCGCCTGTGATTGGTCGGTATGAGACGTCGCTTTTGATTGGTCCGTATGAGACGTTGTCTCTCATTGGTCCGTTTGAGACGACGCCTGTGATTGGTCGGTATGAGACGGCGCCTGTGATTGGTCGGTATGAGACGACGCCTTTGATTGGTCCGTATGAGAGTCGCCTCTGATTGGTCGGTATGAGACGGCGCCTGTGATTGGTTGGTATGAGACGTCGCTTGTGATTGGTCCGTATGAGACGGCGCCTGTGATTGGTCCGTATGAGACGTCGTCTCTCATTGGTCCGTTTGAGACAGCGCCTGTGATTGGTCCGTATGAGACGTCGCCTGTGATTGGTCCGTTTGAGACGTGTGATTGGTCGGTGAGACGATTGGTCGGTATGAGACGTCGCCTGTGATTGGTCCGTATGAGACGTCGCCTGTGATTGGTCGGTATGAGACGGCGCCTGTGATTGGTCGGTATGAGACGTCGCCTCTCATTGGTCGGTATGAGACGGCGCCTGTGATTGGTCCGTATGAGACGTCGCCTCTGATTGGTCGGTATGAGACGGCGCCTGTGATTGGTCGGTATGAGACGTCGTCTCTCATTGGTCCGTTTGAGACGGCGCCTGTGATTGGTCCATATGAGACGTAGCCTGTGATTGGTCGGTATGAGACGTCGCCTGTGATTGGTCCGTATGAGACGGCGCCTGTGATTGGTCGGTATGAGACGTTGCCTGTGATTGGTCCGTTTGAGACGGCGCCTGTGATTGGTCCGGTATGAGACGTTGTCTCTCATTGGTCCGTATGAGACGACGCCTGTGATTGGTCGGTATGAGACGACGCCTGTGATTGGTCAATTTGAGACGTCGTCTGTGATTGGTCGGTTTGAGAGGGCGCCTGTGATTGGTCGGTATGAGACGTTGCCTCTCATTGGTCCGTTTGAGACGGCGCCTGTGATTGGTCGGTATGAGAGGGCGCCTGTGATTGGTCGGTATGAGACAACGCCTGTGATTGGTCCGTATGAGACGGCGCCTGTGATTGGTCCGTTTGAGACGGCGCCTGTGATTGGTCGGTATGAGACGTCGCCTCTCATTGGTCCATATGAGACGTCGCCTGTGATTGGTCGGTATGAGACGACGCCTGTGATTGGTCGGTATGAGACGTCGCCTTTGATTGGTCCGTATGAGACGTCGCCTGTGATTGGTCCGTATGAGACGGCGCCTGTGATTGGTCCGTATGAGACGTCGTCTCTCATTGGTCCGTTTGAGACGGCGCCTGTGATTGGTCCATATGAGACGTCGCCTGTGATTGGTCGGTATGAGACGTCGCTTGTGATTGTCCGTATGAGACGGCGCCTGTGATTGGTCCGTTTGAGACGTCGCCTGTGATTGGTGGGTATGAGACGTCGCCTTTGATTGGTCCGTATGAGAGTCGCCTCTGATTGGTCGGTATGAGACGGCGCCTGTGATTGGTCGGTATGAGACGTCGCCTCTCATTGGTCGGTATGAGACGGCGTTTGTGATTGGTCCGTATGAGAGTCGCCTCTGATTGGTCGGTATGAGACGGCGCCTGTGATTGGTCCGTATGAGACGTCGCCTCTGATTGGTCCGTTTGAAACGACGCCTGTGATTGGTCGGTATGAGAGGGCGCCTGTGATTGGTCGGTATGAGACGACGCCTGTGATTGGTCCGTTTCAGACGACGCCTTTGATTGGTCGGTATGAGACGACGCCTGTGATTGGTCCGTTTGAGACGGCGCCTGTGATTGGTCCGTATGAGACGTTGTCTCTCATTGGTCCGTTTGAGACGACGCCTGTGATTGGTCGGTATGAGACGACGCCTGTGATTGGTCAATTTGAGACGTCGTCTGTGATTGGTCGGTTTGAGAGGGCGCCTGTGATTGGTCGGTATGAGACGACGCCTGTGATTGGTCCGTTTGAGACGTCGTCTGTGATTGGTCGGTTTGAGAGGGCGCCTGTGATTGGTCGGTATGAGACAACGCCTGTGATTGGTCCGTTTGAGACGGCGCCTGTGATTGGTCCATTTGAGACTGCGCCTGTGATTGGTCGGTATGAGACGTCGCCTCTCATTGGTCGGTATATGACGGCGCCTGTGAGTGGTCGGTATGAGACGACGCCTGTGATTGGTCGGTATGAGACGCCGCTTTTGATTGGTCCGTATGAGAGTCGCCTCTGATTGGTTGGTATGAGACGGCGCTTGTGATTGGTCGGTATGAGACGTCGTCTCTCATTGGTCCGTTTGAGACGGCGCCTGTGATGGGTCCATTTGAGACGTAGCCTGTGATTGGTGGGTATGAGACGTCGCTTGTGATTGGTCCGTAGGAGACGTCGCCTGTGATTGGTGGGTATGAGACGTCGCTTTTGATTGGTCCGTATGAGAGTCGCCTCTGATTGGTCGGTATGAGACTGCGCCTGTGATTGGTCGGTATGAGACGTCGCCTCTCATTGGTCGGTATATGACGGCGCCTGTGATTGGTCGGTATGAGACGACGCCTGTGATTGGTCGGTATGAGACGTCGCTTTTGATTGGTCCGTATGAGAGTCGCCTCTGATTGGTCGGTATGAGACGGCGCCTGTGATTGGTCCGTATGAGACGTTGTCTCTCATTGGTCCGTTTGAGACGACGCCTGTGATTGGTCGGTATGAGAGGGCGCCTGTGATTGGTCGGTATGAGACGACGCCTGTGATTGGTCCGTTTCAGACGACGCCTTTGATTGGTCGGTATGAGACGACGCCTGTGATTGGTCCGTTTGAGACGGCGCCTGTGATTGGTCCGTATGAGACGTTGTCTCTCATTGGTCCGTTTGAGACGACGCCTGTGATTGGTCGGTATGAGACGACGCCTGTGATTGGTCAATTTGAGACGTCGTCTGTGATTGGTCGGTTTGAGAGGGCGCCTGTGATTGGTCGGTATGAGACGACGCCTGTGATTGGTCCGTTTGAGACGTCGTCTGTGATTGGTCGGTTTGAGAGGGCGCCTGTGATTGGTCGGTATGAGACGACGCCTGTGATTGGTCCGTTTGAGACGGCGCCTGTGATTGGTCGGTATGAGACGTCGCCTGTGATTGGTCGGTATGAGACGGCGCCTGTGATTGGTCGGTATGAGACGACGCCTGTGATTGGTCCGTTTGAGACGACGCCTGTGATTGGTCGGTATGAGACGACGCCTGTGATTGGTCCGTTTGAGACGGCGCCTGTGATTGGTCCGTATGAGACGTTGTCTCTCATTGGTCCGTTTGAGACGACGCCTGTGATTGGTCGGTATGAGACGACGCCTGTGATTGGTCAATTTGAGACGTCGTCTGTGATTGGTCGGTTTGAGAGGGCGCCTGTGATTGGTCGGTATGAGACGACGCCTGTGATTGGTCGGTATGAGACGTCGTCTGTGATTGGTCGGTTTGAGACGGCGCCTGTGATTGGTCGGTATGAGACGACGCCTGTGATTGGTCCGTTTGAGACGGCGCCTGTGATTGGTCCATTTGAGACGGCGCCTGTGATTGGTCGGTATGAGACGTTGTCTCTCATTGGTCCGTTTGAGACGGCGCCTGTGATTGGTCGGTATGAGACGACGCCTGTGATTGGTCCGTATTGAGACGGCGCCTGTGATTGGTCCATTTGAGACGTCGCCTGTGATTGGTCGGTATGAGAGGGCGCCTGTGATTGGTCCGTATGAGACGTCGCTTGTGATTGGTCCGTATGAGACGTCGCTTGTGATTGGTCGGTATGAGACGGCGCCTGTGATTGGTCGGTATGAGACGTCGTCTCTCATTGGTCCGTTTGAGACGGCGCCTGTGATTGGTCCATTTGAGACGTCGCCTGTGATTGGTCGGTATGAGAGGGCGCCTGTGATTGGTCGGTATGAGACGGCGCCTGTGATTGGTCCGTATGAGACGTCGTCTGTCATTGGTCCGTTTGAGACGACGCCTGTGATTGGTCGGTATGAGACGACGCCTGTGATTGGTCCATTTGAGACGTCGCCTGTGATTGGTCGGTATGAGAGGGCGCCTGTGATTGGTCCGTTTGAGACGGCGCCTGTGATTGGTCGGTATGAGAGGGCGCCTGTGATTGGTCGGTATGAGACAACGCCTGTGATTGGTCTGTTTGAGACGGCGCCTGTGATTGGTCCGTATGAGACGTTGTCTCTCATTGGTCCGTTTGAGACGACGCCTGTGATTGGTCGGTATGAGACGACGCCTGTGATTGGTCCATTTGAGACGTCGTCTGTGATTGGTCGGTAGTGTTTCTTTGAAGAGGCGCTATATAAATATCCGGGAAACTAAATGAACGTAGATGATTAACTTAACCACGTAGGCCTACGTAGATTTAAATCTCTTGAGAAATCGACACGGTGTTTAGCTCCGTTCGATTAAAAGATTCCTTTGGCAGAATCTAATTTCGTAGCACCGTTCGTATACTCCCATGAGTATAGTTCTTATCGTAAACTTATCGACTTACGATAAAAAGAACTTTCTAACGCTCTAATGCTTCAACATCGCAATTAGAAAAGTAACACAACGAACATTCTCCTCCAGTCTCGGACGAAGAAGATCACTTAACGGTTCTTTTCACACTACACCATTCTTCTAATACGCATGCGCGGTCAATGTCTGTTAGTCAACCGTGACATCGTTTGAATTTGTCCAATGGCATGGTTTAATCGTAGCAATGTATCCATGACGTTCAGATGATAAAGACCACTAATTACAATAAACCTCTGAAAGGCGCCATTAAACCCACGCTGGTAGGAATTAAATTAAATTATTTGAACACAATTGAATGCTATTAGGATTAATCATTAATGATACAATCCTTCTCCTGAACCAAAGGGTAAACGTAAGCCTATACATATGCAATATATGGGAATGTCGCTGTATTAATAGAAAGGTAATCGTTCAACAGACCTGCACTGCAGAAAGTAGAATTTGCTACAACATGAAACTATTCAATGACAACATTTTCATAGCAGCAACAAGACTTCTTACAACTCAGATTCTTATGTTAAAGACATAAGGGAGACTGATATTAGGAATCCTCTTGCTTCCTGGAAGGAAAGGCAACTCTCACAACACCAAATTAACTCTTGCAGAGGATCCTTTGACAATTACCAAAGAACTTAAAATTTACTTCCTAAATACTGAAAATATAAAAAGCCTCTGTGGTGCCCATAATGAGCACTGCATGTAGTAACTTAAAATACTTTTTACTGCACTGAAATCCATAATTAAAACTCAAATAAGAAGTAAAATTAATTGAGAACTAAATATAATGATAAGTAAAATTATTTGAAATGTTATTAGAATTAGAAGTCAATTGGACACAGAACTGAATTAAAACTAATTAAATTATTTTGAAATCCGCAATGTGCACGTGTTCCATTTCGATAACAGTTCGTGACCTTGGGGTGACACTTGATCAATTAGTCGTTCGGCACGTCAACCTGATCGCACGACTGTTACTACCAGCTCAGTCATTGCGTGTTGTCCTGAGGTTCCTCTCCCATGATGCATGTGGTAACTCAGCTCGGTTTTTGCTCACTGGCTTAATATGGCGTCTTGACCGGGTCCTTCGTTCTGCTGCTTGCATTGGTCATATTCCCAAATATGCCCCAGTTTCTGCCTATATGCGTGATGTAGTTGCACTGGCTTCCTGCCTCGCAACGCATATCCTATAGGTTAGGGTTTACTATCAAAAGGGCGACTTCGAAAGGGCGACCATCAAAAGGGCGCATTCAAAAGGGCGCCGCTTAAAAGGGCACCTGGTTAAAAGGGCGCTGATCAAAAGGGCGCGCAAACAAAAGTGGCGACAATGTCCGCAGTAGTTCAAAGCCACAGGTTCAAGGTAAATGCGCACATAAAGTTTTCTACCATAGGCACTACCAATCAATCCTTTCATGTACATGCGGTAGTTTACCTAGTCTATTATATAGGCCTATAATCTACTCTGTTGAGACGATAATTATTTGACTGTAGGGCCTATAAATGAAGGTTTTAAGAAAAACTCATGAGTGCTGCTTTTTAACTCGCACGTGTTACAGCAGATTTAGGAAAATTAAGTTGCTCGAAAAGTTTGAGAATGAACTTAGAATTTGTAAAGAGCAAAAAAGGTACCGTTATGCAAAATGCATTAGTCAATGGCCGCTTCAAGTTAGAAAGTAGTTGAGAATCATTCTCTGTTGGAAAAACCCGGTCGAAACCCGGTTGGTTAGGAACCCAGACTATCAAGGTATACGGTGGGTAAATGAGTTGATAGAGCAAGATGAGTCTTAAGTAAGACAACATTCTATTCTATTTATAAAGCGTCTCTCTCAGTACAAACTAATCAGAGGCGTTTCCAGTGTGAAGGGCCCCTCAAAAAAGAAAAGCCTTATAAGAGAACGAGCAGAAACAGTAGTGCCCCAGATAACATCACAGCATGAGTTATAGCAGGAAGGCCATTACATAGTCGTCTTTCAAAGACTGTCTTTTTAAGAACCCACTGAACTGAAATCACCTGACCTGAATTAATTTACCTGACCTAATAATTTTATGAACAATATAAGGCAAGAAGGCACTGCCTTCCTTAAGTGGCCTGACAACCATAATTATGTGTATTATGTAAAATTACAGAAATTTAAGTATGCAGGGTGTATTGGCCAAACCCTAGTGCAGAGGCTTCAGCACAAGTTAGATGGCATCAAAGTACAAGTTCGGGCAGGATGTTACAGGCTCACAGCAGCAGACACTAATATAGGTCCTACTGTACGTAGTCTCTCAGTCTCTGTGAAGGCTGTTAAACGCACTTGAGAAATCAGAGCTCTCAATCAATACTGAATCTGCTTGTCTGCTAATAAGAAAGTGTATGGAGGAGTGCACAGCCGTCTCGCAACCACTAGGTAGGCAACATTCACGCTGACCTCTGGGAGAAATTTGCGATCACCCTTGAAAGGGTATAAAGAGTGTTAAGCTCATTTCGATGTTAGTTTATATTTGCGAAGTTGGGTGAGGAATTTTGCTTAGACAACCTGAAAACTTTGCTGCGGTGGCGTAAGAGAAACCCACGTTTCTGTGCTTTATTTGTCGAGGGTATTGGCGGGGGGGTCAACCTTCGCTAGCTGTTCTTCTAACCCCTTAAGACTAATCAGACCTCAGCTAAGTAGGCCTAACCAAAAAGATGTTGGGGGCTTGGGGCAAGTCTTGACCAACCAGCTTTTTCTTGGCATCAATTATCAATACAATACAATACAATAGGCCTACAAATGAAAATTTATAGGCCTAGCGCGCTTTAACAAGACAAGTCTTGCACGAGAGCGCGTTTCGCTACATTCTTAGTCATAGTGCAGGTTAAACAGATAAGTTTTTAATTTTGTTTTAAACTGTGCGACAGATATGCACTGTCGAACTGAAGCTGGAAGACGGCTCCATTCTAAGGGTCCTGAGGTAGAGAAAGCACGGTTTCCAAACTTCCGGTTTGTGCGAAGTACGGTGAAATCCCCTCTCGTCGACGATCGGAGTCCTCTAGTATTGAAAAGTGAACATGGCGTGACCATGGATGCCATGTATGAGGGCATTAGCGTCGCCACGGGGGGCAAGGGGGGGCAGCTGCCCCCAACCCTGGTCAGGCTGGGTCCTGGGATTCGTGCAAATCCGGTGAGTTTTTTAGGGGGGTACCCTATGTGGTGTGTGGTTTGACATTTTACATTGAAGGTCCTCTTCTCCTCTTCCAAAGTTTGTTTTCTTTTCAAAGACTAATCACTAATAAACAGGTGACGGATTGTGCTTTACACAAAATATACAGAAGAATAGGGAAAAGTCCAATGTTGTTTATCTCTCCTATTCGCAGTGATGAGTCATGATGGGGTGACCTATTTACACCAGTCACATTCCAACAACTGAGCCTCCGCCATATATACGCCACCTATTTTGCAAAGTTGTTAAAAACGGTCAAATCAAAATAAAAAACGGAAAACACGTCGTTTTATTGGAAAAAATAAAAAACGAAAAAAACGAGAAAAAACGGAAATGAAATAACTTGACTTTTCTACATCTTTTAGGGCCTACTGCATTTTAAATTTAGAACCTTGTTTACACAATTTAATTTTAATTAGCAAATAGCATAACTTTATTAGTAAACACCAAGTAACAGTAATCTACAACAATTATTTTCTTTTTCATAAGTTTGGTTTAAAAATAATTCGAGAAATTAAAAATATTGAAATCTTTTCAAATTAAAATTGTATACGTAAGTCCACATCAATCCATGCAGACATAAGCAACTAAAAACTAAACTTTGCAAGTAGGCTATTATAGCAGGTTTCGTCGAGGCAGCGTTTCACTTGTCGGATTCGGCGAAGGTGGAAATAGCATGCTTTGGCAACGGAAGAGATGTGTTGCGTCATGTTTAGGCTGCTGTCTAGCAGAACACCGAGGTAGTGTTGTTTTCGTTAACGATAACTAAAACGAAAACCTTCATTAACGAAAACAAAAGGTTATAGTTAACTAAAACTAAAACGAAAACTCGAGGAAAAACAATAACGAAATAAAAACTAAAACTAAACCAGTTAAAACTAACAATAACGAAAAAATCAGGTAAAAATAGAAAAATAGTAAAAAAGTAACTTTTTGTACGTGAGTCTGGGGCGCACGGGGGGGGGGGCGCAAAATGATATTTGACAAGTTTCTTGTTGAAAACAGAGGGGAAAAAAAAAATCAGAAATTTTGGCGAAAGAAAAAAAAATTTTCAGGAAATTCTAGCCCCCGGGCGCATCCCTAGTTACGCCACTGAACCTAGCATCTTAGGATATTCAATGTTTGTGGATATAGGCTACGCGTTTTATAATCAGCAGTTCGTTCGGTAATCTTCCGATCTTTGGAATTTTATAAGATGTCCGAACTAAATTTAGGTGGTAGACCTAAAACTAGTAGTGTATGGGACTGTTTTAAGTATCGATTAGAAACAGATTGTAGCGAGTGAATCCTTTTTGGTGCTAAAAACTATATGCGGGAAAAAATATTGTCAGACTCGGCGAAATAACTAAAACTAATAATAACTAAAACCCCTAGCATGTCAAACTAATAATAGCCTAACTAAAACTAAAACTTGGCGAAATAACTAAAACTAATAATAACTAAAACACCTAGCATAAAAAACTAATAATAACTAAAACTAAAACTCAAGGCAAAACTAAAACAATACTACACCGAGGTCACGAACGACATCAGATGGTAGAATGGTGCAGTTAGACTCGAGATGAAGAGATTTTATTTGTTTATCATCGTCCGGTCGGCTTCGACGGTCGAACCAAATGAGTTCAGTTTTGGTGGCATTTAGCTTCAGACGCATAGATGCACACCAGGTTTGAATGTCATCAGTGTTGTGTAGTTTCAGTTTAACTTTAACGACATCAGTTTAACGACACTGTGTAGATTTCGTTTATTATTAAGATACAAAGTTGACATACCGCAACTTGTTTACATGAGATAATGAAAGTAATGAAATTAAAAACTATAAGTTTATGCCTATAGCGGATTGAGAGTTAAAACTTAACATCCCGAATGGTACGATATAGAACCCTAGAGATGAAATTGTGGTCATCTTTTTTGGGAGTTCATATTCATGAGGTCTAGGGCGCAGATAATAAATAATAATAATAATCTTCGTTTAATTTCAAACTGACACAACGCAGAATGATTACAGTGTACAATTATGCAATTTAACGTTAACTACTAACAGAACAGACCTGCAATCAACGGCGCTAATAGCAGCCTACAAAGCATATCCGACCTACGGGGCTCGAACTCACTACCTCTCGCACTCTTCGCCAGCTCTTATCCAACGCGCCACCGGGCCTACAAACGGTCTGTGTGATTGATTACAAAGATCATTAGCGTCGCCCTGCTCCTTTATCCAGGCTTGGGACTGGCAAGAGCACAGAATAGATAAAGCTACGCTTTATCTATTCTGTGGTCAGAGGCAAGGCAAGGCAAGCAGCGGCGGAGTAGTGGCATCTAGAAGGCTGCTATTAGCGCCGTTGTATTACATGGCTGTCTGTTCTGTTAGTAGTTAAGATTTCAATTGTAACATGTAAATGTACAGCGCAGAGGCGCTTAATAAAGAAAAGATTATTATTATTATTATAGTATCTAGAAGATGAGTTGGCATAAGTGTTGCAGGGAGACAGATAATTTTAAGCCTAATAATGACGAAGGCCAAATGACGTAATGCTTGCGTCATCGTAGGCTATTGTCGCGATCTATTAGATTTGTGACGTGTCGACAGTCCCAACTCAGAGCTCGAATGAGAAGGACGTTTTCATTCATTTTCCGAGATTTTCTAAAAAATCAGCTGTTTTAAATCGAAATTCTTCCGATTACTGCTCCGCCAATTGCTGTTTCGATCGAATCTTCGTCAAAGAGTATCAGGTAAACCCAAAAATTACAAAAAACAACTTTTTAATCGAAATTTATAATTTAGAGAGCGCTATTTTGTAGTATTTTCTTAGGGTCAGACCACATAACTTTTGCCTTCCTGAAAAAGACTCACGAAATTTTATAGCTCGTATATGTTATTCCGAACTCTTACTAAGCTATTAGCCTATTAGGCCTACTTCGATCATAGTATACTACTATCTATTTTTTCTGTGTACAATAAACGAATATATAAACACCGGAATCATTGCCCGTTCTGCACATAGGCCTCTCTTGCCTCCATCCAACCGTTTAAAATAATTGCATTACTCGCATTATATCCTTATTTAGCTTATTGTAATTTTGTATGGGCCTCACTACAAGGTTACAAAGACTGATAATTTTGCAAAAACGGGTGATCCGTATAGTGGCTGGTACTATACTTATGGACCTCATACCAACCCTCTATTTCTAGCTTTAAAGTATTAAAATTAGAGCAGCTCAGGCTGTTCCAAATCGGTGAATTTATGTAGGCCTACAAGTACGACCGAGGTCTACTACCTCCAGTATACAAGGGATTCTTTAATATTGCCTCAGAGGTTCACTCCCACTTAACAAGAAACTCCGTAAATTATAGAAGTGTCTTTGCCCGCTCAAACACTCGTCAGTTCTCAATAAAATCTATTGGCGCCACTACCTGGAATAAAATTCCTCAAGAAATCAGAAAATCTCCCTCACACTGTTTAAGAATAAGCCTCGCATTTCTTTAGTTGAAGGTAATTATTAAATGCTTTGATGTATTAATCTTTTATTTCCATGTGTTTAACGACACTTCCCATGCTCATTCCTTTACTTTCGATATTTAGTTTAAATTAGTTAAGGTTTGTTAAGATTTTTATGTTAATCAAGTCAACAACTGTTATACTAAGTAAAGCATCTTTCGGTCGCCACATATTCTGTTGAAATTATATAGAGGTGTGACAGGTGTCCCTACTTAGCGGGATCTTTGATCCCTTCACGGCCTTCCCTTGTGGCATTCAACAATCCATACTTAAAAGTGCAATCTGATTTGTAATATTATTGTTTATTGTTGTTTGGCTACAAATAAACGATTGATTGATTGATTGATTGATTGATTGATGATGAGTTATAACGATCTGTGGGCTACAAATCTCGTCTTCTTTCGTCGATAAGACTAGCTTCTGTAGGGCCACAATACAATTCCCTACCTTATCTGTTCTTTTACTTCTTAAATTTCAGTTTTGAGTGCAAAATTTATATTTAAATTTTATCTGAGTAAGCTAGTGAAACTAAGTGATTTTTATAGCACTGAAAAACAATTAAATATTTTTTAATAGGCCATATAAGTTGCTTAAGCCTAATTTTTAATTGTTTGTGTATTTTTATTTTTCATTGAACTTAATTTTAAAATTTACTTGAATAAGATAGTGAAACTCGGTGACTTCCATAGCGTCAAAATATTTATTTTCAAGTAAATAAATTTTGTTTTTTGATTTGTTTAATTTCTTAATTTTTACATTTTTTATTTTTTAATTTATTTGAGTACATTAGAACTATATATATTGAGGCTTGGTGACTTCTGTAGCACCACATTTAAAAATTAAATCATTTCATTTTTCTATAGAATGATAGACCTAGGCCTACTGGGCGGAGAGATGGTAGGATGGTAACACACTGGCACGAAGATCAAAAGGACGCGAATACCCGCTAGCCCCATAAGGTTAACTCAGCCTTCCATTCGCCAGGTGGCTTTGGTAAAATGAGCAGTAGGATAGATGGGCGCCTTGCAGGCTGCCATACAGACTGTTAAATTTGACTTCTGTTAAAGTTATTATCATATCTGTTGCTACTATATCATGTTATCTTACTGCATACTTGTCAGTTTGAATTAATAAAGATTATTATTATAAGACAAATTTATTTCTTCATAAAGCCAACAAACATATGTACAGACTGATTAAAAGTAACTGTTTTCAATATTTTTATAAGCCGTCGTTCAGTCCTGGGCTACTGTTGTTGCAATCTGTGGTGCCTAAAACAGATAGAGAGTTTCCAATTTGTAGGGCGACTGATAAGCGTTGTAGAAGATGACTGGTCTCACGCTGGTCGCCTGTCGCTGCTGAGATCTTGCGTCCTAGTTCTTAAACAAACTGCAGTCATTCTGTGTGCCAACTTCCTGCAGTTTCGACTGCAACAGGAAGGAAATGATGTGATTGTGAGATAGCGGCATATTTGTTTTCCTTATTGCGAGCTGCCTTTTCGGCTGCCGCACCTGCATTTTGCGATGTTATAATTATGTTCGTAGGATGCAGCGAAAGTATCGGGCACCGTGACATCCCATGCCAAGCAACGACCTCTGTACCAAGGTATGATGGTGACTATAGGCCTTTTGCCGTCTTATCTGAGAGGCCATTGGGCTCTTTGATTGCCGGAATTTTGGCTCTGGTGAAAGCTCGCCAAATAACATCGTTGAGCATGCCATTATTATTATTATTATTATTATTATTATTATTATTATTATTATTATTATTATTATTATTATTATTATTATTATTATTATTATTATTATTATTATTATCATTGTTAAAACACACACTTATTATTATTATTATCATTGTTAAAACACTTATTATTATTATTATTATTATTATTATTATTATTATTATTATTATTATTATTATTATTATTATTATTATTATTATTATTGTCATCATCATTATTATTAGGATCAGATTACGGCGCCATACACATTATTTATCATCATCATCATCATCATCATCATCATCATCATCATCATCATCATCATCATCATCATCTTCATCATCATCTTCATCATCATCTTCATCATCATCATCGCAATTCTATAATTATTATTGTTATCATCAGCATTATTATTATTATTTCTCACTTAAATAGGAAGGCGATCGATCGACGAGCTTCCTTCGACTCGAGGAGGACAGTTGAACGGGAAGATTTCGACAGCAGGAGGTGAATGTTAAATTACTCTAATGCTTCATATAATTATCAGCTGATGATAATATTCACTTAATTAGCCTAGGTCTAATGAAAACCCTTGAAATAGATCGCAGTCCACTCAGACTCCACTTATATAGCGCCAAACTATGATTTCAGGCTGTTTCACTCGAAACATTTTGCCGAATTCTTGAGAATCAGTGTTGCATTTATTGTGCAACATTGTAAATTATACGACATGCAACTATTCCCTTCTGTCGCGATGTGAGGTTCGATCGACGCCAAAGATTCTGGCAGTCACAGCATCATGACATCACCAACGCTCTTGAGTAGACTGGTGCTCTGCGCTCAGCTTTCAAGCCGCGCTTTAGAAATCTGGAGTTTACGATTACGATTACGAGGCAGTCGTTAATCACCAAATGTGAAATATACAAATTGTCATATGACTCATATCTTAATCATACGAATGTAGGGCTATATCAGGCAAGGGCAACTTCTTTAACAAAGGGCCGCTCTAAGATTTTGTGGGCAGCTCAGAGGCCGTNTCTTTCTTGCTTTTTCTCGACTTGATAAGTGCTACCTGTGGTAAGAATCAAGGTTACTAAATGTAAGACGATCCAAGGTTATTTTAAGGTCAAAAAGGGCAATTTCAGAGGAAAATCTGGGGAAATGGCCATCACTCGGTTAAATATGTTTCTATTTGGGTGATTCTTTTACCTTTTTGCTCAGACCGATAAGAGCTACATTTGAGAATACAGAGTACTTAAAGGCTAAACATGACCCAAGGCCAATTCAAAGGTCAAAAGGTCAACAGCAACGGGAAAAGGCCATAACTAAATGGAAATATTTGTTCTATTTAGGTGATTCTTATACATTTTTTGCATCGGGCCGATAGGAAATAAATTTACATAGTACTTAAAGGCTAACATGACCCAAGGTCTATTCAAGGTCAAAAGGTCAATTCAAGGTCAAAAGGTAAAATCAAGGGTAAATGACCATAACTAAGCCAAATATTGTTTTATTTAGGTGATTCTACCATTTTGCTAGATTTTATTTTTCTGACCTTAAAGTGACCTTGACCTTAAGGCCAAAAATCCAGCTTGGCAAAAGCAGGGTCGAATTAGTGGGAAAAGGATTTTTCCAAAAATGAACATGATTTGCCTCTCACACACGATTTTTCCATTTTTGAGCCTAGACTATTATGAGGCAGGTACGTTATTGCATATCCCAATAATGTGCATCATGTACCATGTGAAGAACTTGGAAAAGAACAATAATAAGAACTTTTGGTTATTCCTTGTGTTTAAATATGGGCAGAGACGACAGAAAGTAGTAACTTTATGATATTGTCGCAAAACCCGGGGTCTTCTTAGTTCATCTCCTTTGCCGATCGAGTGGTTTACCAGGATGCTCGAAACTCCGGATCTCAACAAACGGTTGTCCTTAGTCCGGCTCTCGTGGTATATCGAGAGGCTTGAATAGGTCACCACTCACCAGCGACACACGCATACACGTAGAACATCGCTTTATTCGTTCTTCACACATCCGATCGACAATGTCACATCTACAGGCAACTTGACATCGAGAGAACTGTTCAGCTGCTTTCCCGTCCTATTGTCGAGCAGGCCTTCTAGCGACTGCTTCTCAGATGGCTGGTCCGTAGATCGACGGCAGGTCCTCTTCACCAGTCGAGACTTCTAGGCCGTTGCTTCGCTCGCGGCCGAATCTCAAGACTGCCTTTTCCAGACTGACTCTTCCATGGCCAAACTCCGCCATTTATAGCCGGATTTCCCACGAGATGTTGTTTTACCCTATGACTCATCACATTTCCCATGAGATGCTGTTTCAAAATGACACCCATGTAGGCTATAATTTAATGCATCCAACGTCCTGGCGACCCAAAATCATCATTTCATGGGTGCCGATTTGCCAATCTAGCGCATGCATTTCGGAGGACAGAATCCCCAAAACAACATTGAAGGCACAAAACTATTACGAAATCTGGGAAGAGGTCCACTTATTCAAGAAACTAATGACGCAGAAAGGTTCTTCTGATATGTCTACAAAGTTAAAGCTGATTCTGTTGACGATGCTCGAAGACTGCTACTCTCAAAAACCAGCGAACCTGAATGTCTTCCACCGCCAATGATGCACTGCAGCAACATATCAAGCGATCCCACTATCAAGCGACAGTGTGGGAGCAGGCGTGCTGTAGCATGCCTGATCTTTTAGATGCAGAAGCGTATGGTTGGCAAAAGGACGCCTGTATTTCATCTAAGTTGATACCAGTCCTAATGACAATAGAATGCATCCCAAAAGAATGCTTGGACATTGTTTCTTGCAACTGCAAAAAAAACTAAACCTATACAAGAGATCGTGTGTGCAAGTGCAGAAAATCAGACTTAACGTGTTGTTCTCTGTGTGGGTGCCAAGCTCATGGTGCAAAAACATGAATTGATCAATCATCATCATTTTTCAGTTAATTCATTGTGCTATACGATTGTAAAAAATGATGTTAATGTTGCTCCGAACATTAAATAATTTACATAATTAAAAGTGCATCATTATGATAGCTGATATATTATATCGCCTAAATCTATAGAAAACAGCCATAGCTCAGTCAAATGTTGTTTTATTTGGGTGATTTTGTGTAATGTTTATTTTCTTTGACTTTGACCTTTGACCTTGAAATGACCTTGGGATTAACTTCATCGGTCTGAGCAAACAGGCAAAAGAATCGCCCAAATGGAACAATATTTGGCTTTGTTATGGCCTTTTACCCTTGATTTTACCTTTTGACCTTGAATTGATCTTTTGACCTTGAATAGACCTTGGGTCATGTTAGCCTTTAAGTACTATGTAAATGTATTTCCTATCGGCTCGATGCAAAAAATGTATAAGAATCACCTAAATAGAACAATATTGGCCTAGTTATGGCCTTTTCCGTTGCTGTTGACCTTTTGACCTTGAATTGGCCTTGGGTCATGTTATAGCCTTTAAGTACTCTGTATTCTCAAATGTAGCTCTTATCGGTCTGAGCAAACAGGTAAAAGAATCACCCAAATAGAAACATATTTGACCGAGTGATGGCCATTTCCCCAGATTTTCCTCTGAAATTGCCCTTTTTGACCTTAATATAACCTTGGATCGTCTTACATTTAGTAACCTTGTTTCTTATCACAGGTAGCCCTTATCAAGTCGAGAAAAAGCAAGAAAGAATTAACCGAATTCAACAATTATTGGCTGATATCTGGCCGGTTTTCTCTAATTTTTGCAAGATTTCAGTTTTTTGACCTTGAAATGACCTTCAGGCCAAAAATCCAGCCTGGCAACAGCGATTTTCGTAATCAGCAGGGTCGATTTAGTATAAAAAGTATGTTGCCAAAAATGAACATGATTTGCTTCTTACACGGCATTTTCCATTTTTTGCGCCTAGACTAATCGGGTGAACGACGAAAACCAGTAGGCCCTATTTCACAAAGTTACGTAAGCTACCGTACGTGAAATCAGAGGTGAAGACAGACTAACGAGTAGGTCTAACTGGAACATACTTAAGAAAAAGACAACTGTAGCAATGGAAAGACGATAGGAAAATCTAGTGATTGCAATTATACTTCGCACGATTTAAGGGCCAGTAGATTTATATTGAGCTATGAACGGGACATCGCATTGATACCTTACAAACCCCTACTGTTGCTTCCAGTCGGGGTTGGGCTGGGAGCGTCTCTGAGTATATTTTACCTTTGATAGGCGTCATGGATCTTACAAATATTCTGAATGAATGAATAAATTAATTAATGAACGATTGACCATAATTTCGTTTCATTTGTGAATAATATTGTTGTAACGGTTTCCTTTCGTTTAATTCTTGTGCATAGGTTCCCATAATGGACAAAGCAGGTCGTCGTCCGTTGCTGCTCTATCCCATGATCGTCATGATCTTCACCCTCGCCGTCCTTGTAACTGCACTCAAACTACAGGTATAGGCCACATGGGTCGTTGAAATCGCTTACTTATCATCACTTAACGCCACACCAAATTGCACTAAACACTCATGCAGTGGTAAAGAAGTTACTAGCTGTTGATCCCTGACTCTTCCCCTATTTCCTTTCTTACTCTCTACCTAGTGTGCATGTATTATAGGCAAAATATATTGTGTGCATATATTATGCTTGTGCAGACACTTAATGTGTTCAATTTTGATGTTTAGTTAACTAGTTTAAGATCATACACTTGGTACTTATATTACATAACCAGTTGCAATCATTTCTATGTGCATGGGTAACCCTGTCAACGTGACTTTGTGTCGCTTTTGTAGGCCCGTTCGATTTCACTTGAAATGACCATCAATTGATGGCATGGTCATTATGGTCATTATACATCATTATGGTATCGGCGTTAGAGAAGTCATTTGATTAGATTAGATGATTCATAAGTGCCTAATTTGTGATAGAAAATCATCAGCAAATGCGTTGAAATGCTGTAAAATCTTTTGAACCGCTTGTTCAGACATTACGCAAAATTAAATGACGTGTAGGCTACTATTATAATAAGACCGTCTTAACAGACACTATAAAAATTATTGGCGTTGTATTGTTTTAGGAGCAGCTATACTGGATGAGCTACATAAGCATTATCTGTATATTCGCTTACGTCATCTGCTTTGCCTTAGGATTGGGTAAATCTATTTCTACTATTTAATTGTAATTGTTAGTAAATGCGTGAAACAAATGAGACCGTTAACAGGCCGCTAAAGCTAACTTTTGATATTTCTCTTTGTTTACGAGCCTGAGAAGCCAGTGGGGGGGTTGGGGGGGGGGAATGGTTGCAGGTGCGAGTAGTTCACGCACAGTGACTTCAGTGGAAACTCGAACCCAACACACTCTGCTTCATGTCTATTGGATTAATTAATCAGTGATTGATTAATCACTTGCTGTTTGTCATGTATTTTTGGTTTAATTGTTAGCATGACAACCCAGAAGTCGTGGGTTCAAATCCGAGTCAGAACTGAAATTTGTTTTCTATTTCTGATCCACTCGCCCCATAACGAACTCCGCTGAATACCGCTACATTGACCTATGCTATTGGACAGATTTTTTGCCGAGGGAGAGGACTGAAGATGCGTCCTCAGATTCCGAGGCTAAGAATAAGAGAGTTGTCCATTTTACAGCATAAGGCTTTACATATTGTAATTCCATCGGTGAGTTTATTAAATATAAGTGAATTGTGCCAACTGATAGTTTCCTGGAAGTTCAATTATACAGTAGTGATAATATTGCATTTCGATGGCTGCCTCTTGGTGTTAGCTTGGTCATGGTCTTTCGTTGCCTCGTATCAGTAAGCAATCGAAATGTTTTTTTTTATTTGAACGCGGTTTCTGTTATCAGGTCCTCTGATTTCTTTCTCTTGAAGTGGCTGTATATAAATTTACGATTACAATTACAAGAGACTTATTGCCTGTCTCTTCTTCGTATATAGGTCCGATTCCGTCGATGATCGGTGCTGAGCTCTTTCGACAGGGTCCTCGTCCAAGGGCGATGAGCCTCGGGGGAATGACCAACTGGCTGTTCACGCTCATCATCGGAATCAGCTTTGAACTGATCCAGGTATAATTATGTTGGAATCACTTCACCTCGCCAATTATATTTGTAGCTTTTAGTAATTGAAATCCTTTCATTGACCACCATTAGTTTAGAATATTTATAGGCAATCATGTCAATGTAATTAGGTGTGAACAGAAAAATGTAGGAGAAAGCCAAGGAGTTGTCCATTTTACAGCATAAGGCTTTACATATTGTAATTCCATCGGTGAGTTTATTAAATATAAGTGAATTGTGCCAACTGATAGTTTCCTGGAAGTTCAATTATACAGTAGTGATAATTATATATGCATATTAAGTGGTTTAAATTGTGCTGTGAACTGGTGCAAAGGTGATAGCTTATGGGTGAGAACATTCACGCTGGTTGTAGGCTATTAATCGATTTAAACTCGCTTATCAACCGTTGCCAACACTGCACCAAACAGCAAATTTGTGGCGTTAACGAATTTTTGGCTGAAGTGCAAACTTGGGCAACAACAGACACTGAAAAATCTTCTTGGCATGCAAGCTGGCCCTTCTAAATTTTACTGATTTTTGCGGCGCATTCAGAAATTCAGTTGTTCAAATCTAGTGTCTGTATATTTATAGAAATCCATAAAGGAGTATACATTCCTGATATTCCTCGTCCTCATGATAGCTTTCACCATCTTCGTATTCTTCAAAGTTCCCGAAACAAAGAACAAGACCTTCGAGGAGATAGCCTCACAGTTCCAGAGGGGCAGTGACATCGAGGTGGAAGAGGTTGTCGATGACGATGAAGATGTCTTCCAGGATATGACGCCTGCCGCCAAGTCTACCGCCACTCCCAACAACAATCCAGAGTCAGCGAGGCTTATGTCACACCAAAAGATGTCCAACGATGGCTCTGGTAACGGCGAGGCAGCGAAAGGAAACCATCAGCCGCAGTTCTTTCTCAGCAACTGACAGATCTGAACAGATGGCTAATACCTTTCTAATGTCGTCTTAAATGTAGTCTGCAATGCAGAAATCTCTGGATTTCAACAGGAGCGCATTTGTGCATCGTGTAGAGGACGCAAGTATAATGTTGGCTCTTCTGAGGCCTTGAAAGAGACGACCAAACATCGACATTACCATGAACCGCTAAACTAGGCCTTAACACGAGTTATTTAGAAAGGGCTGCCATAAAATAGGCGTACATGGAGAAGATATATTTTTCTCTTTGTGAGAGCCATTGGCGTAGCTACATTGAGACACGAGGAGGCAGTTGCCTCCTCTTCCTTTTTTATGTACTGGAACTTCGATTGACTAATGACCCCGATGACCAGGATTTTGCCAATGGTTTGTGAAGTTGCCTCCTCTTGAATTTAAGTCTCGCTACGCTCCTGGTGAGAGGTCGTTGTCGGTAATTGCTAAGTTGGAAAACTCGTTAATCTAATCACCAGACGGAAGGAAAGGAGCTTCAGGAAAGTAAATGTACGTGTAAAAGCTGAGCTTTTTTGCAACTGTGCATGACAAGACCAAGTGGGGTTGACCAGAGACTGACCTCACAAGACAGATCAACCCCTGAAGAACACAAACTGGATGTAAATGAAATGTAAATCTCTTTATTCTCATCTTTTTGAATGCTCTGTCTTGTCTACTTGTCGACGTTAAGGCAACTCAAGTGAAGGCTAAGTAAGTATCATGCCTACTTTGTCTGGTTACAGCCACGGAAGCCAATGCATTGTGTTGGACTGTCAGACAGAGGTCGTGAATTCTAATTCCAGATCAAAAAAGTTATATCATGATTTGTGGGGCATGGCAGTCGATTAGTTAGACCTGAGACGGTTGCAGTGTGTAGGGAACTTTAACAAGTCTTCCCTCACCATTGCTCATCATTATTATTATTTGATGCTTAGTTATTAGATAGTGGCACTTTATAAATGCACAAATAATAACGACAACAATACTAATAATCTATTATAATACTAATATCATGCATGCTAAAGTTCAAATTGTAAAACTGAGAAATGTAGTCAGTAGTAACCACCTTCTACCTACAAAAATCTTCAATAATTCGACTTTTCGCTCTGCATTTACCTTGAAATGCAAAATGATCGCTTACTTTTCCACTCAAATGTTTCACATTATTACTGTTTGCAATATTGTTTATTCCTGAAATAGATCGGTTGACATCATAAAATAAGTGAGAAAATTAATAGAAAATTAATCGAACGAGCCAAATTTAATAGATTAAAATCTTTAACGATTAATCAATTAATTAATCGTTAAAATCTGCAGCCCTAATATATATATATATATATATATATATATATATATATATATATATGAATTTCTTTTGAAACCTTAAGGATTTCAGCTCATAGTTTCTTCTTGAAATGTCTCATGATTTCTAACTTCTCATGATTTCTAACATTTTTTACTTCCAGCTAGAACTTGGTGATGACTCTCGGCAAATCGATCGCCAAAACCATAGCTCGTATAGACGTATACCTTGCAAACTTTCTGCATAAGAGATAGGCCTATAAGTGGTACATTCGATTAGCAACTGACGTTGAACATAATCCAGTCAATCGCAAACGTCTTGACTGACGATTGTCCTCAACGTTCGCAGTGTTCGTATCACTAAAGCTCAACGAAATGTCTTCCTACACCTCCCTACAGATACTTCACTTGATGACCGTCCCTCGAAACAAATTACCAAAATCCGTTGAGCGATCAGGAGTTTGTAGATGAATCTGCCTCAAGACTACCAAAAACCTACGACAGTCATCCACACAACTAACTTGATTCATGCATCCCAGCGTGAAGGCGGAAATACTCGGGTTCAATTGGTAGACGACAGTAATTCTCAACCGTTAATATTTCAGTTCGGTCTATCACAACTCGCCAACATCTTCACGGATTAGGGGTCGTCCATTAATAATGTCAACAAATTTTAGGCAGTTTTTGACCCCTCCCTTGTCAACAACTGTCAAACATTGAAGGACCCCCCTCCTAAAAATAATGTCAACAATTCCAGAACCCCCTACAAAAAAGAAGCACAATGGCTCAATACATGTATTGAACCTCTACACCACCGCGTGGGGCGCGGTGGTGTAGAGGTATGTTCGGTGCCTTGCAACCAGTGATATTTTAGTTCTTTGATTAATTTTACTTCTAGTTCTTATTCACTTCTGCTGAAGCGATTTTACTTCTCCTTCTACTTCTAGTTCTCAATTAATTTTACTTCTAGTTCTTATTCACTTCTGTTGAAGCAATTTTACTTCTCCTTCTACTTCTAGTTCTCAAATAATTTTACTTCTACTTCTTGTTCTCAAATAATTTTACTTCTAGTTCAGGTTAACACATAATTTTACTTATTCGCGCACTTGTCAAGATTAGAGATATGAACAAAACCTTTAAACCATTTCCCTCATGCACAGAGAATATTATGAAGAAGAAAAAGAGGAGGAGACAGAACAGCAGTCCCTTAAGCTAACCCTGAAGCAGCCATATGTTTGAAGTGTTAGCGACTTCATTTTCTTAGCCTCCGCAAATGAGAGCTGGGAGTCAGTCCTCTCCATCACCGTCTCGTCTTCCAACCAACAGTTTACGGTCAGTGTACTCATTAAAGCTGAGTTGGCCAGGAGTGCAGAACTGTGGTGAAAGTAGGTTGGAGTTCATGAGATTAGCTACGAGATTCACATTATGCGCAGAGGTATACGTCAAATCCAAATAGGGAACATGCATTTTAAACATTATTTCTGTACGGCAGTATACTGTGAAGAATTCCCTATTTCATGACCTGACAAAAGGGTTCTAATCCCTCATGGGTCGAGTGCAGGTATGGCTTTTGTTGCCAAGAGGGCCTGCAGAGGCTGATGGCAACCGCGTCCCACGATCAAGGGGGACTCGTGGCTAGTGAGCCAAGGTTCAAGCCGATCAGAGAGTTCATGTCCCTGCCATGCATAACTATCCCGTGGATCAATAGGGGAAGCACCCCGGCTGGAATGGGAGAATATTTGATAGCACTAGGTATTAAATTACTAAGAGCTAAATAAAGGTCACACAAAGAATATCACTAAGGGTATATGAGGCCTTCCTGCCACTTCAAACAACTCTGAGGCCGATTTGACCTCAGGTCAAACAAAGTGGACCGTTTCCTTGAACTTGACCCTCTCTGCCATCCAAATACCAATATCACCTTAGATAATACTACAGAAAATCTTCTAGCCTAGTATATATTTCATCCTTGACCTAGGCCCTGGCCAGACGCTTTCCTTGCTTTCTCTCTCGGACATCAGTTCTACGCTCTTCTCTACACCGCAGACGACCACTCTCCTTCACAGCCAGTCACGGCAAGAAGGATTCTCCCTTGTCCGTGGCCTACCTTTCCTGAGTCACATGTGCCTGACCTCTGGCTCTTCCCACTGGCCAATCACATCTTACCTCGCTCCTCTGGTCAGCCAGCCTGCCGGCCTACGGCTGGCTCCCTCAGAGGGCCGGCGACAACCCCTCAGCCCTGCACAATAGCTGCATTACCCGGAATTTGCATATTATTAGCTCTTAAGCCTAAGGCCGGTTTAAACCAGTTTAAAGCTATATGACCCCACACCCAGGAATACAGGTATAATGTCCTTCTACTGTTCTGTGAGGGTCCTATTTCATCACAGTAATAAAACATGGCACCTAAAAATTAGAAGTCTCTTAATTTTCGTTCTAAAAATATTTATGCTTATTATTCTTATTCACTTCTTAAGGTCTTGATTTCACTTCTTATTCTATTCTCGTTCTTAAAATAATTTCTATTCTACTTCTACTTCTGCTGAACGAAAATCAAATAATTATTATTCTTATTCTACTTCTTATTCACGAAAATATCACTGCTTGCAACCGGAGGGTTTCGGTTCGAATCCACCCTCAAGGGGGTATATTTGGTGCCTTGCAGCCGGAGGGTTGTGGGTTCGAATCTACCTCAAGCCGCCGCGTAGGGACCCTGGGCAAGTCCTTCACTCGCAATTGTTCATGCGCTTCGGCGTGAAACTCCGATTCAGTGTCCGCGCTGCTGTAGTCGGGAGCGCCTCTGAGTAGAAATCTTGAAGGGGCGCTATATAAATATCTGAAATGAATGAATGAATGTAGAATCACTGTTAGATTGTTTACACCAAAAATGCAATCTAGAATTTCAAAATATATGAGTTTAGTTTATTGCTAGCTTTTTAGTAGTATTAAACAATAAGCACTTTATACATTTTTAGCATTACTTAATGTTTAGACTACCATTTGAGGGTCTGTGTTGATTCATCGGGAAAAATGTTTTGACGTAAAATTGTACCGAACCCCTCCCACTTGTCAAGAACTATCAAACTTTTCAAAACCCCTCCCCTATTTTGTTGACATAATAAATGAACGACCCTAGGATTGAGATGTTGGGCTATTAGCCCAGCATATCAATCCTAGCTAAAATATTATTATCACTTAGTGTGCTGGTTGAGACACTGGTTCAATTAATGAATTAATTAATTAATTAAGTAAATAATTAGCATTCTACACTACAATATCTCAACAACTAATGCAGCCTTTACACTTAACTGTAGGCCAACAATGTGTACATGTATATAAAAGAGTCAATCTACGGCATTTAATAATGTATTTTTGTGGGGTCTCAAGGTCTTACAATACAGTGCCACAAGCTGACACATTCATCCAAATAGTGCTTAAAGGTGCCTGTAACATGTCATAATTATACATGCGGGTGATAGGGCGACCGTTGCTCAATTTTCCAAGGTTTACAGCTTTCTTCCTAAAAGCAGATAAATTGGACTGGAGCCTTCGAGTACTTTCTCCTCCATTGATTTAGAGCCGACTACGTCCATCAGTCTGAAATGAAAGAAAACTGGCTTGAGTTAGAAACGCTAACATGACAAACAGTCACTCCATCGGGAGACCGATCAGACAGAAGGTGTCCTGCGACAGAGTCCCCCTAAAAGTCTCCTCCAGAGACTCTATTTAGAAACAGATTCTCCCCAGCGAATCTATTTCAGAATAAATTCGCCCAACGGAGACTTTGTCTCAGAATATAGTCTCCGGGCGGAGAGAACATTTCATCTCCCGTTGAAATAAACTCTCCTCCGGGGAAGAGTTTATTTCAACGCAAGATAGGCTAAACTAACATCATATTTATAGCTCACCAATAACTTTATTATAGCTTCGCTGCTTTAACAAATGCTTGAGTGTTTGGAACAAGATTCCTCACTTTATTCAACAAGCCGCCAATTTTTTAAATGGTTTAAAATTGTAACGTAATAGTGACTTTAACATCATGGGCCAGAGTCGATAAAGGATGGGCGCCGTTGTTGGCTGCCAGCTTTCTTATGTATAATTAGGCCTACCTGTTACGCTCTTTTGTGCAAGATTATATTGGCCTATCGATACTAAACAGGTTTGGTTTAGCTGCGATTGTATAATGGGTAGGCCTATTGCCCGTAATTCTGTGAATGCCTAATCTTCATCAGTGAATGCCCGAAAAGCAAGGGCAAGCTCATATCTGGAAGCCAGTAGGGTCCTACTTCATTTAACATAACTGGTTATGACTTTCTATTATTGTTTATTATTGTTAACTGGTTATGACTTCCTTTCCAGCGAACAATAATAAACAGCTAAACGGCTAACGAAATGATTTCATGAATGGTAAGCCTTGTACACATAAAAAGAATCACAGAAAATCAAGCGCAATGTCACATTAGTTGATTGATACCAGTTGAGCGGGTTTCCTAATCCACATCAATAATCGCATAGAAGCCAGTGCCAGTTCGTATCAGGAAGCCAGTATAGTTACAGTTATTCGCATGCTTTGTTTCAGACTTATATAGCTAATAACTTAATTGGCCTAATATAGGCCTATCGAACGCTAATTATAGGCTAATATTGAACGAAAATTATCCAACACATTTTCAGTGAAGAATCAGCGTGATGCTATTAGTTTCAGTTGGCATAAATTAGTGAATGGAAAAGGGACTACTGATCACAGAATCTTTTCAGAAACCAGTGCTATCTAGCACTAGTAAAAGTCTACTTGTAGTGAGAGCCATTTTCTTAAATATATAAGAATGTTGTAATCTCTCCACTGCGTTTTAATGACATAAGGCACGCTCGACATCCTAGCTGTGTAACTACATTCTGCATTTACTACTATAAAACATCTATTTCGCAATTAAATTATTTCATTTCATATTTGCTTCATGTCCAATACAACAAATAAACTTGAAAGTCATATACTTCAGAAAATGCACTTATTAAATCCTATTTCAAAATTATATAGAAAAACAGCTGTAAATAAGAAAGGGCTATTTTAGCAGTATACACTTTGTATCGTAAATAGGGAGATTCTATTTCAATGAAGGAAACTTTGTACCGATACAGAGTCTCCAGGGGATACCCTGTTTCAGGGAGACTTTATATTGTGACACCGGTCAGTCAGTCAGTGAGTCAGGCAAATAGGCAGTCATTCATTCATTCATTCATTCATTCAGTCAGTCAGTCAGTCAGTCAGTCACTCAGTAAATCTGTCAGGATCTAAATTTTTTCTCATTATTTTTTCCTATTGAAATCTTTTACGTTCCACTTAATGCGTATATCATCACATTTCATAGCACATCGCGGACAGTTTTCCATTTAATTGATTGACACGGGCAAAGAATCTTTGCCATGACCCTTAAATAAAACGTCATTCTACTATTACGATTTACCTTTCAAGCATCAGATCCAGTTCGTCTGGATGTTCTGGATGTTCGGTCTTGTAGTATGTATACTGTGGGGTGGATTTTATTAAACCAATTGCCTCTCGTAGATTATAGTTGAAGCTCAGTGACATGGAGTCGTCTCTGTTTTGACAAAAAAAAACTGTCAGCGTGTCTAACTTTGCAGGCTGCTTTTAACAAGATAGAAATGCTTGTAATTCCCACATTTGCATTTCGCTACACATAAATCGTGAAGCAGAATTGTTGTTTAGCGTTGAAATGCTATAAAATGTAAATAAACAGTTATTCTCTTCTAGGGCACCTGCGCTAACGATGGAAACAAACACGGAGCAGGCAAAACGCTCACAAACCCTGTTTCTAAGGCGCTAGGTTTCAGTGATGCGTAGGCTATGACTGTAAGTCATTCAATCGTTATGAAACTACAAAGTAAACCAAGCCTAATCGTTTCCTACTTACTCGAGCTACGGCCAGAGGCATGCATAATTATAGCGTTGCTTGATTCAACTGCGCAAAGTTTTTCCAAATGACACATAGGCCCTTCTTTGCTATTGCTTCGATGTACAATTATATTTTTGTATCTTACCGAATGCATTGATCGAAGAACTTTTGTAGAAGGTTCCAAGGCTCTATATAGCCGCTGAAGAATTGGTTGGCTCCTTCCTGCCAGTATTTCTTCAGGGTGCCTCTGAGAAACTTCAGTCAACAAATATCATTAGACGTCTCAGTAGAACATCTAAAACTCTTGTTGTTTTTATGTGTTTGCTCTTGGTCTACACTTGGCACTGCTACTGTTTTTGATGTCTCCAGACATGATGTAGAAATTCAGAGGATTTCAAATTTTTATCTCTTATTTACCGAGACGAGAGGAGGGATGTTTTTGTAGAAATGTGACCAAAGTCAAATGATAATCAAACAAAGAAGGGTTTAGCAAAGTCATGCAATTTCAAGAGAGGAAGGCTCAAAATATGGAGTTTTTCCTATCAATCCAAATAAATTGTAGCTCTTACTACAATATTTTGCTAGATGCATTAAAATTATGCTTGAAAACAAAATTAAATAACTGTGCGACATAACATTTAAATTCATTGCTGTTTTGATACAATGACAGCTTGAAAATGATCTTACTGAATGGAAGAGGTCATCAGCCTCTTGGTTCTTCCAATGAGGTGGAACAGAAGTGTAGACGGCCAACGTCCCTCCTCCTTTCAGAATTCTCATAGCCTCCTTGTAGAATTTCTCTGTTTCAAACCAGTGAACAGCTGTACCAGCGGTAACGAGATCAGCGCTCTCTGTCGCCACAGCTGAGCTTAGATCTTCAGCCGACACTTGCTTGTACGAGACATTTCGATAGTCGACATTGGCCTTCTCTGCCTCAATCAGTTGGGATTCGCTGGAATCGATGCCAATAACGGTCTCGAAATGTCTGGCCAACGGTAGGGTGCTGTGACCGCAACCACATCCGACGTCCACGGCCAGACCTCGTCTTCCATTTTCCTCCGAACCTTCGTCGAGGTACTGGAGAATCTTTTCATGCAGTTCCAGTGGATAAGTTGGACGATACTTGGCATAGTACTGCGAAACGACCTCTATTCCATACCCACAGGAATCCATCGCCATGTTCATTCAGTCTTTTAACTTGTGTAGACGAAAAGATAGCTGTATCAGACAGCTGTTTCTGTTAGGTAAAGGATGCCTTAGGCGGAGTTAAAAAATAAAAAATACGCGAATCACCGGAAGTTAGGAACTACTCCTAAATATAACCATCCACAAGTCTCATTCTTTGCGATCTACTCTGCTCTAATTACACCTCTATTCTGAGCGAAATAATATTTAAACATCCTATATTCTAAGCATAAGTAAACTATAGCTATGATACGAAAACTCAGACTGATACGTCAGTTTTAACCGCCTGCCACGCCATGCAATGTTTTCGTTAGAGTTGGCTCCTAACGAAAATAAGGGCGTAGACGCTCATGTTTGCTGTTTTGTCAACAGGTTTTGGAAATACGTCAAAATTTGACCTTGATTTGTCGCTCACACTTTCGGCCATGACCAATAACCAGCTTCTATATATCTTGTCATAACAACAATCTACATAAAAAAACTGACAAAATAGCATTGAAATGTGACATCTCACGTGACTGTATAGGAGATAACGTATGACATATGCGGTTGACCGCTGAGTGAGTTGACCTAAAAACCTGCAGTTTACTACGCAAGAGCCAAATGGATTAGCAACTGAAGACTAGCAAACATCGGGAAGAGAGTTCTCGTAAACAATTCATGTATTTGACCGAGATACGATCACAAGGACGAAGATTCCGCCATTGATCAGATGTGTTTCTCTCCCTGTTGACAGCTACAAATGGCGCTCTCTGTCTCTCTCTCTCTCTGTCTCTCTGTGTGTGTGTGTGTCTCTCTCTGTGTCTCACTGTGTGTCTCTCTGTGTGTGTCTCTCTCTGTGTGTGTGTCTCTCTCTGTACCTCTCTGTCTCTCTGTCTGTCTGTCTCTCTCTCTCTGTGTCTCTCTTTCTTTGTCTCTCTGTATCTCTTTGTCTGTCTGTCTGTCTCTGTCTGTCTGTCTCTGTCTCTCTGTCCATGTCTATGTCTCTATGTCTCTGTCTGTCTCTGCCTGTCTGTCTATGTATGTATGTCTGAAGACCAGCAAACATCGTGAAGAGAGTTCTCGTAAACAATTCATGAAGTGTCTCTGTCTGTCTCTGTCTCTCTGCCTCTCCGTCTCTCCGTCTCTGCCTGTCTCTCTGTCTGGCTCACTCTGTCTCTGTCTCTATGTCTCTGTTTGTCTGTCTCTGTCGGTCTGTTTGTCTCTCTCTCTCTTTCTCTTTCTCACAAATTATCATTACTTCTGACTTAGCAGGACTTGCACTGTTTATCTAATATGAGGTCGACTACCGGTATAATGACCGGACGAAGACGCTCTTGTGATTTCCGCAATTGTTTGCTTTCAAGTGACGATTGAATCGTTATAAGAACATAAATTATTTTAAGTCTGCCTCTGGCTAGACACAAGGCCCACAATGCATAGAGCTTTGTTCATTCGTCTGTGTTGACTGTCGTTTATCAAAACCTATATGGCTAACTTTCTACCGAATGCTACAACCAATGTTTTCCCACAAAAGAAGTGTTTTGAAATATATGGACCCAAAGGGGTAATTTTTATTCTGCTTGGCAATACTATCGTTAACGCTGACCCGGTTGGCTACACTGACTGTTTAGAGCATACGTCCAATGCACCTCTGTGTCTGAGGAAGCCGGTTTGCATACCGCTGGTGGCTAATTTTAGATAATTTAATCTCGGATTCGCACGGTCCGTACCGGGGAAATTAATGGCGTTGCGACCATTCAAACGGGCAGCGTTGACGAAAGATCGGGTGAACGACGAAAAACCAGTATTTCACTAAGTTACGTATGCTACCGTACGTGAAATCAGAGGTGAAGACAGACTAACGAGTAGGTCTAACTGGAACATACTTAAGAAAAAGACAAATGTAGCAATGCGAACGACGGTAGGAAAATCTAGTGATTGCAATTATACTTTGCACGATTTAAGGTCCAGTAGATTTATGTTGAACATTGAACGGGACATCGGGCTGATGCCATAACACTAAATACTTACAGACCCCCTACTGTTGCTTCCCGTCGGGGTTGGGCTGGGAGCGTCTCTGAGTATATTTTACCTTTGATAGGCGTCATGGATCTTANCAAGGGACTTTTTGTCTAGGGACTTTCTGTCCGGGACATTATGTCCGGGACAATTTGTCTGGGGACATTTTGTCCGTCCACGCTCGGGTTTACTGACCACACATTCTGAATCAACGAACTCATGGCATTGCGTGGAACATATGACATTAGCCTACGATGATTAAAAATTTTAAACTACTGTGGGCTCTGTGATCGAAATTTCAGAAGTGCCACAAAATTTCCAGAGTCATAATTTAGCGTCAACGAAGGAAAATGTTTGCTCGACCTCACAATAATAAAGTCTTCACAATATAAATTCAACGAATAATAGTAATCTAGGATGTCAATAAGTAATCTAAACGGTTTGTAGTTTTTGAGAGCTGTTTAAATCTTTACGCAGTTGCGTAATTGCGTAATGCTAGTTACGCGCCTGATTTTTGGTAGGTATAGCCAAATTATATTATTTACTATTATAATATATAATACTATCATATTATAATGAGTATAAAATACTGTTAATATGACATTTGTACAAATATTTTATTTGTACACCTAAATGGCTTCTCTCGAGTGCTATCTTTCAAATTTAAAAATATCAAATTTCAAACTGTTTTGTTCCTTGAACATTTTAGTTAAACTACATCATTACCACATGGCTTCACGATTCGGTAGTTGAATCCTTTTTGCTTGGTTTGTGTACCATTTGTTAACTATTTCTGCTATTTGTGTCTAGTCAGCGATAGGCTAAGTTCATACCTTAAGGCTTAGGCCTATGGCGTTCTTGGAAATTGAACGTATTTTCTAGTTTTTATATTAATTTCGATAAATGTCTGGTTTGCTACTATATATAGTATTGTCTGCAGTCAAAATAAAAAACGACTCAAACTACATCTTAGCTACCAGTGACAGCTGGTCCTACCAGCACTGAATTTATAGAGCAATTTTGTTCAGATGACTGCTAAAACTGCTACCATTACAGTGTGGAAATTTAAAAAGTTCGGACGCTCGTTCTTCGTACCCCCCCCCACATATTTTGGTCCTCGGGCCCCGGCCTATGGTCGCATGCTGATTGTGCGTACACAATTAAAATCCTAGCGGCGCCGCTGGACACACACACACACATCTGTGAAAGCCCACAATCTTTCCCTCTGAACCTGGGATCACTGTAGTTATCCCAAATCAAACAAATGGTAGTATAGACTGAAATGGACACAAAAAGACTGAAAGATACAAACCGAAATGCCTGACAGTCTAACGGTCTAATAGACAGACAGACAGACACACACAGACATACAGACACACACAGGCATACAGACATACAGACACACACACCTACATACAGACACTCACACTGTCACACAGCTATGCCAGTAAAAGGACTGAGACTAAAAGGAACAGTGTGATGTAACAATATGCTAAAGAAGATAATGCTGATTATTACCATGAGATTCTTTCTCTCTCCAGCGCAGTCGTCGTAGAATGCAAGGAATGGTTCGGTCAGCGTATTATCACATGACCAATCCTTGATGTAGACGGACAGAACACGATTTCCCAGGTTGAAGGCAATGAGACACTCGGCCGGCTGGCGACTGCTCGAAGGCTTGCCATTCCAATTGTCCGATTTAATCATGAAGATATCGCCCTCCAACATGTCATTGTTTGGCCTTCGTACACCTATGTGACAGTCTTCTGTCTGGTCCATCGACACTGAAGGCAAAAGTATTTCATGAAGTATTACTACCGAGAGATATAAATATTTTTACACTACTTAACGCTAGCGAACTCAGCAATAATGAGTACACTGACTGTAAACTATTGGTGGGAAGATCAGACGGTGAGGAAGAGGCATGGCCACCCACCTTCATAATTATGCTGAGGCTAAGTAAATGAAGTTGCTAACAGTTCATACCCATGGCTGCCTAAGGGCAAGCTTAAGGGACTGCTCTTCTACTCCTTCTAATGCTTGCAGCTGGAAATTATTAGGCAAACATACCTGTATTTCATACAACCCTAAAATATCCACTATTTTAAGCCAATATAATGGTTTTAGGACAAGAACAATGGCTGTACTTTACCATTAAATGCCAACCCAAGTCCTTAGTCTTCAAAACCAAACAAAATAGTATCATTATGTAACATAACGGAGGTCTTAAATGGTTCAGAAGATTTTTCATCTGAGTAAGAACCTTAGAACCCATTATACTTTATACTCCTCATAGACAATTTGCAGAAAAATCTAATATGAAAAATCTCTATGCAATGTCGTCAAATGTAGCAGAAAAATCTGAGTTCCATCTAAAGACATTCAAGTATGGATCAAGGGCTCATAACTCATCTTTTCCAACTAGCATATTGCATTCACTTGCTTTTTTCTGATCTCTCTACCATACAGATCAAGGATTTAATATGGGGTGGAGGGCTAAGTAGAGGCATGGCCAGGAGCCCAGGACTATAATAAAACAATACTCAAGGGAAAACGTCAGACCAAAAGTTTAGGGCATACATTCCTTATGGTCCCTTGAATATGTATCTGTAGATAACACAGGATTCCTGGAAATTGGCTAATGCCTTAGGAAAGAGACTTCTCATCATAAAATATTAGCAACATGAAATCAAGCAACTGTATAATTTTTAACTGCTTGCCTTTGTTTCCCAAGATTAAAGGGGCAATCTCGGTGTACTTCACTACGGTGACCATCACTTTAAATAAATTAAGGTAAGTTTTTTCACAGCCAGAAAATGAATATTGCTTTAAAATGTGCAACAAGGTTATAACAGCTGATGTCATGAAGAGCATCCTGTCACCTTCGAACACAGTCCTCAGGTCCTGCAACTGAAGGATATTTCAGCTGAAGAACGTTTCATCATATTAGCAAGCCAACAAGTAAGTAAGTAAGTAAGTATATTCGTTATTAACCAATTGTTAATTGCACTTTGGTGTACAGACATCTAATAGCCACTTTTAACAAGTATATAGCATCCTGACAATAAATGTGGGGTGATTATGCGGCTCATGGGCACAGGGATGGAGGGAGTAGTGGGTTGGTTTGGTTTGAGGGTAGTGGTTGGTGCAGGACATGGCCCAGGTCCCTGTAGGACTGCCCCAAAAAGGTGAGTGTTGGATTAAAAGACTTCAGATGAAAGGCAAACACACTAGATATTGGCCACTGAAAAAATCTAAATCTATTCCAAGACAATGCGAGTGTGAAATTGTATCACACAGTTTCAAGACTTAGTCCATAACAAATCAATTAGAAATTAACTCAACCAAGTAAGCAGATAAACAAAATGAAACAAAGCACAGTAGGTGAAGGCGACCAGAAAAGACTTTAACAAGAAGAAAGAAATTAACAGAGAATGCCTGTAATGGAAAACAAATTTATAGCTTAAAGGAATACACTAAAAATTCGTAATAAAGTTGTAATAATTTCTGGTTCAAATCACCTAATGAGCCTTGCTTTCGGCTAGAGCAGCAGGCTTGTATAATATACTTACTAGGAAGGGATTTATCACTAGGATGCTGTACAGTTTAATACTAGGCCTAATCATGTTTCACTAGCATTTAACTTTTTACACATTATTATTATTAATATTATTACCTTGATATTTTATCATTATCATTATATAACTGTTGTCCCATTGTGCTTTGCAAATGGTGTATTAAAGACCATATTTACTTACTTACTTATAGAGTGCCTTACAAGAGTTTCTCTATCGAGTGATTCTAACCAGTGAGAATTGACCAATAATCCTCCCGGCTAGACATGAAAGCCGTTTAGCATGAAAGATGATCTTGAACCAGCGGAAGGTCACCATTAATCCTGCTGGAAACACACTGGTTGTCTGACTGCATTTTGAGAGGTGACCATTAATCTTGCTGGTAAAACATACTGACCAGTGGAAATTTACCATTGAAATAGTGGTTCTAAAAATTTCATAATAGATTACAGAATTGTTTTGTTTCAATCAGTTCTATGTTTTTATTAGGTGCAATAGTTAATTGTGATAAAACCGGACTTCAGCAAGCTGTTCAAAGTTCAAAGTTAAATAGAAACAATTTTAAAATATGAAGTATTGATCACAGATCTAAATGTCATTTCGGGTATTTTCCATGATAACTGGAAGGTATATAGGAAGAAGTAGACCATCGAATAGCTGTCCGGTCTCTGGCTGTCACTGCTATCGGTCCTTCCGCTCAAATTTCCATGTGCTGTTGCGATTTGAATGGAAGAGACGTTGAGAAGAGAAAGGGTTAAAGAGGACATTACATCAGACTGGGTCAACAGAGTTAAACACGAAAGCACGGCCTGGGGAAAATAGGCCGATCAATCAATCAGAGTAAAGAGCAGTTGATCATGGAGAGGGAAACGGGGCGAAAGCCACCAGGGACCAAATCAGTCAGACAGCACACCACCTGCCCATCACCCGATAAGACCAAACAAACACCAGTTGATTTATATTTCAGATGATCTGAGCGATTGCAAAATGGAAAGACATTTCTCCATTTCCTTCTCATGTTCTTCCTAACTCCTCAACCGTTTCTCTGCATATCTCACTCTTAGTCTCTTTGATTTTTAAGTTCTGCCTGTCTCCCTCTTTTCTACCCCTCTTGCTCCTTCTGTCTCTCTGGTCTTTCTTCTCTATGGCTATGTCTGTGTGAGACATAGCAGTCATCAGAGTCATTGCAATTTGCCATTGATGAATATCTAGACTATCCTTGATGATTTGTTCACTGTTTCAAACTAGAAAACTAGTTAGAACATCATCTGTATCATACTTAATGTCACTTCTAAATTTCTATCAGACTATAAGTGTGTTTGTTTGTCTTGCTTTCTCATTAGCATTGAGTCAATTAGCATCCAATCATTTGTAATCATTGAATTGTTGTCTGTGTGTGTCCTTCGTTCACATTCTCTGACACACAAACGCCATTCTCTGTGTTTGTTGATCTACTTACTGATCCTTCATGGTCATTTCATTCATTTCCCAGGAGCATTTCTTTGTCCTTCCCTCAATGCCAGTGTTCATGTTCTCCAAAACAAAGCAGTTGAAAAGCTTTCATTGTTGTTAACACTTTAACGACAAGCTGCATTGGTTTCTCAGTCGCTCATAGCAAACTCTCGTCGTTAAAGGATTAAGCATTCCATTGTAGGCCTACTGCTGTACTCTTACAAACTCAAATAACATATATTGGAATACAAATATATTTTTCTTAAATATCACAAGCAGTTATGTGCCAGCCAATTTGCTGAAATTGTAGCTTCTTTGGCATTACAGGTTTGGCTTACCATTTGATTAAGTACCATTCTGTTGGTCATTATAGGTAAAAGCACTTGGTGCTCTAGCAAAAAGAGCGTGTTGTTCCATAAACAGTATTTTACTGTAAGTGGCAAATACATAATGCAGCACTGCATTGTTATAAAAGTGTTATTGACTGACCTGATCCCCAGACCCGGTTGCTTAGGGCAGTTCTGAAGGTGGACACAACCAGAAGAACAATCTGACCAGACAATCCGCAGCAACGTCCGAGTAGTTGCGGCATCACTGCGTAACTCTGGATGTCACTGGTTTCTGGTGCTCTGTAACAGCCAGGAACACGTTTGCTTTCAAACATAATGCTGGGTTATTAATTAGAAGCAGTGAAAGGTAAATGTATTCAACCTGTAGGCTAGTGATGACACAAAACAACATTCTGTTGGCCTTAAAATTAAACTCCCAATTTCTCAACCACTGATATTAAGTAAGTAAGTAAGTATATTCTTTAATGCACCAGCTGCTAAACCACATTCCTTTGTAAAGACATCATGCATAATAAACAATCACCGGTCAATAGGAATAAAGCATTAGATCATTTGGTGAAGGACTAGAGCAGCTTAAACATGACAGCCTTTCCTTCCCTGACCCAATCCAAGTTAACAACTTCTATAGTGCCATTACCATAAAGCAGAAGGCGTCAATCAATAATCATCTCAAGTGAAACCTCATCCACTTATTGTAATCCTGTGCAAATCTTATCAGGCCACAGAAACCAGAATTTAGGCTGCTGCAGTGGGTAAGCAATTTGAAACAAACGACACTCAAGTTTTGACCCAAATGACCTAATTAAAGCACTGACAGAATTCACAGAACTAGCCAGTGAATTGCCAACTTTTGCATCACTGTCAGTCACCGATAGACAGCCCAATGCTGTCCTAGTTCAAGGCACAAGAGTGCAGTATTTATACGTATAATGGGGCCAACCAAGGATGAGAGATAGGTCAGCTGGTTTGAATATAATATCTCTGAACTAGATGATTGTTCCCTTGAAGGGCAGCAAGTGTAATGATGTTACATTAAAAGCAACCATACCTTACTTACATACCATACTTACTTACTTACTTACACACCAATCTAAGTCTTAACATTCCATCATTACCTTCTAAGCACTAATGCCTCTGCAAATTTGCTACAGATACATTGATACGAAGAAAACATTTATCACACACAAATCATCTCTTATCTTCATTATCAAAATAGGATAAATGTAGGATAAAATTACATTTAAAGAACCACAGCTTTTTATTAAGAGACCTTCATCACATTCCAAAACATTTTTCCAGCATCATGTTATTAAATACAAATCGAGACTCACAGTCGCAAACAGATGACCTAACATTGCAGTCGTAACCACGTATCTAGATTAATGGAGATACTCAGTGGTAAACACTGCAAATCGTATTAAACCAAAAGACTTAAAGTAATCTGATTATGTTCATTGGCAATTACACCCTGGGAATGAAAGACGTTTTGCCTCAGAAGGCCACAAGCATTTATTTATTATTATATTCGTTTTATTGGTAACAAAACTGATAGACACAGGTAGGCCTACATTGCAATTTAACAAAAGAATGAATGCTAAGCAAGATTGTATCATATAACGAGTAGCCAATGTTAGAGCGACAATAAGGCAACAAATTGTTATCAACTATTGCCTGATGAATTGTTAAGTTAATTGAGAGAGTAATGTGGGATGAGATTTATGAGCATTAATGGACAGAGGATTTACCATATATTATGTGAAGCCAAGTTCACTCTTATGTTCACCTAGACTTTAAAAGCATCTACATTATGATCGAGCCTCTTCTCAGACAATGTACCATTATACAATTTAAAGACTGCATAAATAGTCTAATCCAGAAATAGAGAAAACAATCCTTGAAACTTTCATGTTGTTAGCCAAAATGCGGTTTGCAATTGGTCCTACAAGAAAGAATATTCTATTCGATTCTATATATTTACAAATGTAACCCACTTTCTTCTAAAGACAATACTTACCAGCTGGCAGATAACTAACGATCCATGTGTAATCATCCAAAACGCAGACAACTGAAACAGTTTCCATTGATAAATGGCCTAACTCGCAGAGTGATGAAAAATCCTGTGTCTTGGACCTATTCCAGTCATCGCTGCATGCAGACCAGAATTCCCTTAAGAAGAACAGTAGAGCCATTTGCTCAACGTTTCTTCCTTTTGTCATTCGCCGGAACAAATGCTGCTGCTGCTGCAGCTGTCCTTGTTTCTGTCGGCGGCGCTGTTGACTGTGTGCGGGTGCAAGAGTGGCTCTCTTGAGAGCGCATGAAGCGGAGTCCGCGCCATGCACTGTGGGAAGTTAGCAGCCTCTGAACGTAAGAATGAACGAATGAACGCGGAGTGCTGATGATGAACCGTTTGGCTGAGAACACCAAATGCTCTAATCTGGGCAGCAGCAGGAGAAGAAGAGGCTCTATTGATCGCTCGACTACAACCACAGTCCTTCTTCTCCTGTCAGTCTGTCCATATTTCTTACCGTATGCCGGTTTCTGCTTGTCCGTCTGTCTATTTAATAGTGTGCTTCATAAAAGTTAAACCAGAAGAAAGATGAGACAGTGGTTGCCAATGCTGCTGCTGATGCTATATAAGGCATCTTATACAATGTATTAGGTCTAGGACATTTCCCCGGACATTCCCCCGGACGTTCCCCCCGGAGTAGGACTGATGAAAATAATTCTCTACTTTGATAAAAGTTGGATTGATGACAGAAATTGTTTTCCTTAAATAGTAGCTGGATTGATGAAACAAATTCTATGCTTAAATAGAAGTTGGATTGACGAAAAAATCTAATATTCTTAAATAAAAGTTGGATTTATGAAGGAAAGTTGTTTAAAAATAGAAGTTGGATTGATAACAGAAATTCTTTGCTTAAATAGAAGTTGGATTGATAAAAGAAGGTATCTGCTTCAATAGAAGTTGAATTAATAACAGTTATCATGAAGAATGGTAGAGTTACCTACTAACTGTTCGGGGGCGGGAAATGTTCTGGGGGAAATGTCCGGGTTAGAAATGTCCGGGGGAAATGTCTGGATACTTCATATCATGAAGAGCAGTGTTTAGTTTTTCAATTTCATGAGAAGCAAGGAGCCAAACTGACACCAAACCCCACACAAACAAGCCTTCAGTGACTGTGCAGTCTCTGTATCTGTCCATGCTTGTCGCTCACTGTTAGTATTTGACATTTATTAAATGCACTAGTTATCTAACAACCAAGCATCAATCGACAGCACTGGGCAACTGCGAGCAGTTGCATTGTTACAGAAGCAAACATTTCTCATCACACAGAAATCAGCTCTAATCTTCACTGTCAAAGTATGAAAAAATTACATAGAAACATTACAGTCATTTAAAGACCACATCTTTATATTAAGAGAAATTCATCACAGTGCAAAGCATTTTTCTTGTCAGAAAGGTCCCTACACAGTGACCATGACTCAGACCGTCTCTCCACGTCACCAGACAACTGCTCAAACAAACGTGTCCCACAGTCGGCTACCTTGTGCCTTATGCAGCTTTTGCTCTGGATTATGAATTACAGTGCAAATGCAGAACTAGCTCTACCACAACTTCTACAAGAAGCAATAACAATTACTACATAAAGGATGATTACTATCACTGGCAAACAATTGATTAGAACTGCAGATTCTTCTAAGAATATGCACAGACCTTACAAGTAAACAAATTCTACATTATCTGCATTATTAAGATTATGACGACAACACTGTTCAGACAATGATCATGAAGATGGACAAGTGATCATGATGGAGATCACAATGCCATCCGCTCAAAACTGTGCCACTTCCCTCGAATAAGAGCACAATGATGAAGATGAAAACAGTGTTGTTGATGTTTTTGCTAATCCTTCATACTCTTCCTTCAAACTGTTTTCACTCTTTCACTCACAGAAAATTGTTACACTTTCTAACATGTGGACAAAATGCATTTGTTCCAAAAGGACTTAAAGCAGAGAGGCATTAAATTTTCTGCAATTTTATTTTTGCCTTATTCTATTACAATTTAGACATTATCTAAAAGGTCTTACTCTAATAAAGTAAGATCACCATGCAGATCAAACAAATAGTTTAAATTTTTATTCTAATACAAAATATTTAACTAGCATGAAGGTGAACTACAAATTCTTGGATAATCAGAAACAATGCCATGCATTACTTTGATGGTAATGTCTACATTATCTGCAATTCCTCTGCCTCCTCTCTCTGGTCTCTCTGGCAACGGGACTTAAGCTGATCCCTGTGCTAAGCTTTCAAGTGGTGCTTTAGAAATTTGGAGTTGTATGATTATGATTACAATTTTCTGTGAATCAAACAGGTTGCAGGATTAATTCTTCTCAAAATTCAAGTACACAGTCATAACATAATAGCAGTTGAACTAAAGAATGTCACACTTATTTGTAAAGAATGCAACTGCTGACAAAAGAAGCTCCACTTAGCATTATTTCTAAAAGAATGCATGCCCAGTTGTTAGGTACTAATAACGAAATCCTTCACTTTATAGCATCTGTAAGAATGATTTTCAGTGCTATGTCAAAGTATCAAGTCACATATAATTATGAGAACTGGCTTACAGCAGTAGGCCTATTCAAGTATTCAATACTCAGTCTTCAAAACTTCACTGACTCTCACTCTAACCTTAGAATCGCTCAACACGAGTGCAATAAAGCATTTTAGTTAAGCCTGTAGTTAAGATTGTAGTTAAGCTTTACACATGTCACTGTAACGCTCTCAGTCAATTCTGGATTAATGGATTACCTTTGTTCGTGTAATTTATACCGTGGCTGTTTATTTTCCATTCTGTATCTTCACTCAATTCCATCCTTCGATTGTTTTGGTAATGCTTTACTTAGGGTGTCCCTCCTCGCGGGATTGCGATCCCTTTTGGGCCTCCCCTTTGTAGCCTATATGTTTTCCTCATTGGTTTATTAATGTTGTTTAAAGTGAAAATTGGTTGCAATAAAAAAATACTTGACTACTTCAAGATGAGCCATGCAGCTTCACATGCACTGAAAGTCTCTTTAAATGTGTGGTTGCTGGTATAATACAATACTGGTGAATGCAGCCTCTTGCATTCTGTGGATTTGCGTTAGTTTTATCTCAACCTGGACCCTCCTTAAATCCGTTCCGATATTGTACGATGCTATCAGTTCAAATATACTGCCCATTTCTGCATGATTTTGACCCCCCCCCCATCGTCAAAGAAACCCCTTCCCTCCTCTTTTCCTGGTCTTGATCTAAGACACAAATCCTAAAATCTTTAATCAATATTCAGTCGCTGTCTCATCCTGTATGGCAGCCAGCACAGCATGTCCTGCCATCGGGAGACCAAATTCGATGTCCAGGGTTTCAAAGTCGTGTATTGCAATAGGCGGATCCCGTTATCTGTGGCGATTTATGCACCGTTCTTCCGTCCCTGAGAGAACAAGACAACAATGCAATCTAACAAATGGTCAGTGCAGTTCAGTTACCGATATCGATTTCAGCCGAGGCATTTAAGGCACTTTCCCAAGGGATGCACGAAGATAGCGCTTCCAATATTTTACTCAGCAAAAATTACTGAATTTTTATAAGCTTTATCTATGCATATATACATATAATTAGATGTATAATTTCATGTCTTTTACGCTATGTCTAAACATATAGACATATATATTTAATATATATCACACACTATATATAAATATATACATAATATTTTTTTTTGGTTATGGTTACATATGGTTATAAAGAACCAATGTTGCAATATGCAATGTGTGAAAAGGGTCTACGTTCAAAACCGCGATCACAAAACCGCGATCGTCAAAACCGCGATCACAAAATAGCGATGCACAAAACAGCGACTGCATAAAATAGCGATCATCAAAACAGCGATTAAATTCGAAGTTTGACTAATCGACCTAGATTGTGCTACTTTCGTGGAATTGGACATAATTTAAGTCTTCAAATTTTACATTACACATTTGTTATAATATTATTTATACTTCTTGATACATTTAAAGCTTCCTATAATAAATCGGTGAAATCGCTGTTTTGATGATCGCTATTTTATGCAGTCGCTGTTTTGTGCATCGCTATTTTGTGATCGCGGTTTTGACGATCGCTGTTTTGTGATCGCGGTTTTGAACGTAAACCTGAAAAGGTAGCCACTTGTTTTGAGTGCTCTACTCATCAGGTGTGGTGTGTGGGTTTAGGCTCCCTGAGTGGTAACTGTGGAAACCTTGAGTAAGTACTTCATGCACAATAAATGCTCAGCACCATCGATTGATGCTTAGTCATTAGATAGTTAAGATACATAAGGTATATTAATCGTTTGTAGACAGTACTGACCCATAATAGTGACTAATTTTCACAATTTGTTTATCCTAATTATGTTTGTCGCACCACCCTAACATTGGAATATTACAGTTTTCAAACATTTTCACATTTGCAATTGTGCAATTTTGCTAGGATTTATGCTTCCTAACAAACCTTTGCAGCAACAGTTTCATTTTACCAACGTTTGGCAGTTTTCCGTATCAATCCAGGAAATCCGATACTCTGTGCCTTCTGTGGTCAATTAAATGCTGTCCATGCTCTGCAATAAACACTGAACATAATAATTAACCTCTCTAGTGATTTATTTAGAGCCATTCTCCTGGCATATTCTGCAGTTGCCTGAAGTGCAATACAAAGAGATGACTCGTTATCGAGGTCCACCAGAATCTACAAACGATGACAAAGAGTGACAAAGCTCGATTGGTGCCGTGAATATATGGTTCATACAGTTATACACACTCGCACCAAGCATTGAAGCATAACACCAAGAAGAGTTTTCCCCTACCACGTGAGTATGTTTACACCGTTCGGAGGACACTCTAGGCATGCACACACAAGCGGCACTATAGGCCTATAGGTAGGCCTAATAGTCGCTAGGCTTAGGGTGCGACAAAACACCGGTACGTGGAACCTAATTTCTGTGGGCTGTTTGAAAATATCTGTCAGTTGCTGCAGCGTTCAAGCCACAACGCTTGATGATGGATGCAGATGAATAATGGTGAACGGCTATGGAAATGGAGTAAAATGCACCATAGCCTAGTTGTTGAGGCGCCCTATCTACCGCTTGGTATTCTATATAGGCCTATAGGCTAGTCTAATTGGGTACATTATGACTCTTGAGGTCGTCCTTAACTTACCTGAGTTTGAGCCTAACGCCATGTCGTAGGCCTAGACCTACGTTGCGCTTGCTTGTTGCTTTATCAGCTGGGCCGTTTGCACGTCAGTGTCCAGCGTTGCAACTACTGCTGCAACTGTCTATATGACATTGTTCTGATCAGTGATCATAGGCCTAATCGTAGGCTATTCGTAATCTTGAAATTCTACAGCGCCCCAAAAGCGAAGTCGCGGCCGGGAAACAGCTTATTCACTGGTGACTAGTAGGATCGACTACTGTAGCGCCATGACGCCGCCATCTATGCCTGGATGGCGCTTGTCCGGCTAGCCTATCCATCGAGCCGCCGACACTCCCGACAGTCGAGGTCATTAACCGTCATTCCATTTGGGGCCGTCCATAAATGACGTCACGCTATTTTGGCCGATTTTTGGACCCCCTCCCCCTCGTCACACTTCGTCACAAAAGTAAGACCCCTCTGAAAATGACGTCACAAAGCTCTGACCCCCCTAAAACCAAATTTCCATGGCGAAGCAAAATGCTCCTTCATGGAACATATACGGTAGGCCTAGCGAAAGCATGAATATTTTAAAATCTAACGGCGACCAAATATTGAAATAATTAGAAAATTATTAATAATTTATACATTAAAATAATAAAAAGTAACGAAAATTTCATCCTCAAAATTAGTGCTGTTATTATTAAAATTAAATTGTTGTTAATTGTTAAATTTAATAACATAGACCTGGTGTGACGTCACACTACTCAGACCCCCACCCCATGTCACACATCGTCACAAATTTCCGACCCCCCTCCCCCATAGGTGCGTGACGTCATTTATGGACGGCCCCTTTCTAAAACCCGCGTCACTCCTTCCCGCCGAGACTATGACGGACTGCAGACGGCATACGCGGCTCATAATAGTCACAGACCCGCAGCTGTAGCGAAGCTCATCCTTCCTTCTGCAGTCACGACATATCCCCAAGCAAAACGTGTCAAAACCTACAAAATCCGCAGCTGAAACGAAGAATAGGCCCCTTTCTCCGATAGGCCTACACAAACCTATTAGTAGGCGCATAGGCTATAATTATATAGCCTAAAGTTGAACATCAAATCACCCGCCTATAACTAACTATTGACTAAGTCAAGAACTAGGTGACTAGGTCTATTTTACAATCAATGATCCGGATTCCGGATCTAATAGGCTAATCCTCCATGGAATTCTCCATGGAGGATTAGCCTTAGTCATACACTTATAGGCTCCAGCAGCTGCAGGCTGTCTGAATTTCAAAACATTTTGCTTCACTGCATGGTTACCTTGCTTAAAAGTAGGCTAGCTGCCCTTCTCGGCTTAGCTTTGTTCCGTAGGCCTACTTCACTTACCATTCGGTCACTTCGGTGAGCTATTGCATTAGAAATTGATCATTAGGCCTATTCTCTGAGTCATGGAATAGCCCATAGGCAATGACTAGACCCGCATGTTATGACATCTGATGTGATAAACGAAGCAGAGATAAGTTTTGTTTTAAAAGTTTCATTGACTTGGCGATCTGATGGGAAGGGAATATGAATGTTAAGGATAGAAATCAAAGGATTAACGTTAGCGGACGTCCTATTATAATAAACCAGTAATTAGGGTGAAGGGGCAGCATCAATATCTTGGTTAATCATATGTAAATAAACTTATTAGATGTTACCCATAGGGCCACGCGGCGGAGATCTACTTCCGGTGACCAAGACTATGGCGGATTCGAACGACGAATCGGCGCTCGATGAAATAGAACTCTCGAAACTTGGGGTGAGTGACCGTGAGTCTGTTATTTCAAACTGTTATCGCTTGTTTACTGGTGTCGAATAACCGGGGTGGACGACTTCGGCGTCCATACAAGTGGTAGGTGCAGCGTACAGGTCGGTTGGCGTTTAGACGGTCAATGCTCGTTGGTCCCGATGAATACTATACCTTTGGGTTTGTTGATGGGGGAGTTGAACAGCTGAGTGGGGATTGGGTGTGTGCTGGACACCCTAAATTGAATATGTATGTCCATCATTCTCAAACGCCGACTGTGAGCCCGAAATGAGACAAATTTTGCCAGCAGTCGTTTGGTAAAATTCCCTCAAGGATGTTGTCGAAACGATTACGGGTCAACAGTATCAGGTCCAGATAATTGGTTACCTTCTCGATTGGACAGATCGATAAGGTAACCAAATCTGTTTACCTTTCTCAAAACCCTTTCAAGTTATTCGCTGCACTTTCATCAGATTTTGAAGTCGCTTGTAAGCATTGAAAGATCTCAGCTGATGTAGCATTGGGTTAGATGGTCACCAATAATGACTACATTGGGATAATAATAATTGCTAATGTTATGAACCCAGCCTGAGAACTTTTGAGAAGACACTTTTATAAATATGAACTTGACTGGCATCAGTCAAAACTCAAAATTTATTCTTGCAAATACTTTTATGGTGATAGAATTTGCGGATGTCAGTGTTCTTTGACATTTACACATATATATGCTGCAGTATCTGTGGATTTGAGTGTTTCATCACCATGCAATGGCTGTGATTGTTTGCATGTTATTGTCCAGTTCAAGAAAATTGTCTATCTTGAAGCTTAGGTGTGATTTTCAACCAAGCCTCAGCTTCTTTGGTCCTCCCTTTTTTCCCACTCACAGCTGCCTCAACCCTCTGGAATAAACTTTCACCAGCACTATGACAATTGGGACCGGGTGGTGGTTGAATGGTAATACAATAGCACGAAGAACAGAAGGACGCAAGTTTGATACCCGCTAGCTCCAAAGGTTGACTCAGCCTTGCACTCCCTAGGGATGATGGTAAAATGAGCAGCAGTAGGACGGATCAGCCCTAACAGGCTGCCATACAGTTAGAAAATCGATTCTTGTGTAACTTGTTATCATGTGTTCCTAATATTTCATGTAATCATACTGCAGTTTGTCAGTTTCAATTTAATAAACAAATATTATTATTAATTATTGAACTCAACGTAACTGTGCCTCATGCAATCTCTGTGGAGGTCTTTCACTCGAAATTCCGAGCTGTAGCGTTTACACATGTTTCACGTATTGACACCAACTGACCGTACCTGCCTATCAATTGTGCTTTTGACTGAGCACCTGATTCCCATGGCTTAGCTTTTCTATGTGTTGTAGAAATCTCAAGGTTGCAGTTATTATTATTTTAGTAATATCAGTTTATTGTGTGTTGATTTTTCATACAGAATGATATTGGAGTGCTGTGTGTCCTAAATAAATATTGTTATTATTGCTTGTATGTCCTTCAATTTGTATCACATCTCTAGAAGCTTATTTGTTTTCTAAGGCCTACCCTGCTGTTAGTTGACTGTGAGGCGCCTTTGTAATGGCTTGGCTGTGTTACAGCACCATACAGATTGTTGTTGTTGTTGCTACTGCTGTTGTTGTTGTTGTTGTATGTGGGAGGACTATAGTACAATACCATTAACATGCAATATGATAGTGCCCCTTATGGTAGTTCAGAGGTGCAGTTTGAAACCGGTTAACAGGAAAAAAGTAAGTAGATGAGAACATGTGACCAAGTAATTGATCACGATAACTTCTGAAATGCTGGAGAAGCATGTGGCCATATAATATAGATCAAGTGTGCAGACTGTATATCAATGTTACATAATTATGATGGTAATATTTGCTTGTGCTCACAGGTACTAGCATAATTAACAATATTGTTATGCAACGTATTGGATTGGTTTAGATTTGATTGGTTATTTTCAGCAGAACTGACTTAGTTGCTGAATTTTCAAGCTCAGGTCTGACTGACTGGTCATTGTGCTGATAGTGGTCAGATTATGGGTCTATTTAAAATAACCTTAATCTACCCATTCTGGGACTTTCTGTTATCTCTGACAGGATCTTATGCACCCTACACACAAGCTGCATGTATGCTTGTCTATGTTATCATGACAATTATGTGGCTCAGTTGAAAGATGCTCTAGTATGTCATCTTGGTAGTTATGTGGGTCATGTATATAAGTCTCTCTGTGGTGCATACGCAAATAGCCAAACTGGAAGTGATAATGGTTTATGAGTCATTTTATCTAGAAGCTTCTCTGTTCTGAGGCACAACATTATTATGTGTAATTGTTTGGTTTTCCTTTTGCGGCCTGTCCAGGCTTCCTCTAAGTCCGTAAATACCAACTCTGTGCAAGTCAATGCATCTTGCTGGATAAAACTGCTAATTGATATCAGATAAATGCAAATTTATGCATCTGTGTTAGACATTATAGACATGAAGTTTGTCTGTATTGCATTTCAAGTGGATGAATTATTGACTGAAAAGTTGACAAAGACACTTATGAATATGTACTTGAATTTTGAAAGTTGGTATGTAAATGCCGTGTTACATCTATGAAGTCGATACAAAGATGCTTTTAAGATCCTCCTAGTGTTTGTGAGAGGATCTAAAAGTTGCTATATTGTGCAGAAATAGATTCCTCACATTTAATCTCTGCCCAGCCGATGGAGAATAAATAATTTACCTCAGACATGAATGCAGTCTATCTAGAATATACTTTCTTCATTCAAGAGATTTATTCTTTTTCTTGAGTGTTTCAATCGACAATGGTGGGGATGTTAATTCCAGTCTTGCTGATGCTGCCTTGGGTATTGGACTTGACAAATTACCAGTTGTTCAATCACAATTGCAAATAAGAAGCACATGGGTAGATCCATGTGATGGGTTCTAGGACTATCACTCATAGAACTATCACTTATAGGGCCCTTGACGTGAGCAATTATTATAGTGAACTGACATTATGATGTAACTACGTGCCTTAGCTTAGTCTTATCGTTCAAGTAGTGAACAATTTTCAAGTCTACATCTTTGAGGTCTACGTTCTGTGGACTTAATGCTATGCATATCAAGTTTTGATCTCTTTTTACAATAAAGGATTCAAGAAACAAACCTTGGCATATGTGTTTTATTAACAACATTAACAACTTTATTGAAAACACTTGATTGGAAATGATATTTTCTGTTTTAGCTTTAAGCTCCCGTGATACTCAATAAAGTAAATTTGACTAATTCAGGAATTCGCCAGTGTTGACTATTTAAATTAATTGCTGGCTAAAATCTTCAATATTTAATTCAAAAGGTGTTTCTTAACTAATTACTAACAATTCTTCCTTTTTAATATTGGACAACCTAATTGCTAGCTTAAACAAAACTTGCCTATATGGCAAGAAATTCACTGAATGCTTAATTGCAGGCTGGGTATGAGCAATGGTACTATGAGCCATGGTCCCTGTGAGTGATAGTCCTATGAGGGATGGTCCTATGAGCAGTAGTGGGTATACCATCTGATGATAGCAGTTGTTGGTCAGCACATGGCTACAGAGCAATGACAGGGCAGCTGGCTGTCCAATCATCTAAGATGAGACCTCAGTTGGCCTTCAGTTTGGAGCAGACCAAAAAAGACTTTGCTAAAGGGTAGGGCCAGAAGTGTGGGAGCCAGCTGACCCTATATATTAGCCCAACAAACATGCCGGTATAGGTCAGTCTGTTACTCTGGTAGTGTCCGTCCCAATTCTTGGAAAGGAGGAGGGTGACTTCAACGGCCCTGGCAGCTATTATGTGCCTCTGAAGCAGCTGAGTGGCTCTCTGTAATAGGATGTTGTTAAATACTGGAAACTAGTTTAATTAGTAATTCCAGGGCTGCTGTAGGTCAGTCTATCTTATCTGTCTTTGTCTCCTGATTCTTGTGTGTGAGTTGTTTTTCGGCTATTGGTCTGTGTGAGTTCCCAAAGTAGGTTTGGTGTGGGAAGGTTAGTTGCTGTCATGACAGTTGTTTGAACAGAGAGACATGAGGAGACTCACCATAGAAACAAGGGTGAATTGACCTTGACCAATGCAGTGTAGTAACTACCGATGCAGTGTAGTAACTACCGGTAGGTAGAAACCCTGAGTTAACCCTCTAGTCCTGATAGCAAGTTCCTTGTTTGGTGTCTTGAAGGAAAAGGGTTGGTGTTAGATATTTGTTTACGCAGGCACGGAAATCTTTCCTGTGTGATTTCTGCCGGTTCATGACACAGAAAAGTTTGGGAAGCACTGGCTTAGAGCATTCTGGCCACCTTAGGCAGTTTGCCCGTGGACAGCAAACAACTCCAGCTGTTGAGTGGTCTGTCACTGCTGCATTGTTACCAATCAACATACCGGATTGTGCAACCCGTATCATCATAAACAATCGGTAACAGTGTTCTGTCACCTGCTGATACGGACCACAGTGCAGCTAAGACTTACGTTGACTGTACATTTAACCAGTTTTCCATTTAGTCAGTTTTAAAGAGTACATGTGAACCTAGAGCTCTTATTTCCCAAAATCGGTTAATTGCATAAGTTCAAGGCAATCCCTAGGCTATGTTTTGACTGTATATATAAATTTTGCCCTGTTTCGAGTTTGACTGTGGATCGCTATGCTGCAGAACAGAAAGCAAACTGGTTGTTCTCAGCAAAGTGATTGAGTCATCTACCTTGGCCTTTGTAGACCTTCTTCTAGATCTGCATCTTCTGCTAGCCATTATTGACTCTTGTTAGCACTTATAACTGTTTGCTACCATTTTATAAGTACAGATACATTTATAGTAGTGCTCAGTCATGGGCGCCCGCAGATAGTTTTGCAGGAGGGGCAAAACACAATGGTCAGGGTTAAATTTTGTAGCAGGAGCTTGAAAAATGGAAAACAGGAAACAAGAACATGGGTTTTTTCACTGAGGTTATCAAATGTAAAATTTAAAACAATATCCAAACTAATTATGTTTTGATATTGTTTTAAATTAGTGCTTCAGTGCAAAGATATTTGTTAAGCACCAAAAAGTAGTAGTTAGAAAATAGGTATCATTCTTCCAGAGGGCAAATGCCCCTCTACCCAATGTGCGAGCATCCATGTGCTCAGTTTATCTGAAGAAATTTATATTCGTAGGCACCCCTAAATTTAATTATACAGTGTGATAGTCACATAAAATTTGTTGTGCTTGTCTTGCTGCTTATCATACTGTTTGAAGGCTAATTCTTTAGAGACAATAATTTTTGTCTTAAATTGGTTGAAAGTGTTGCATAACATCTGTTAGAATTGTGGACATTGAATTGTAGGATCCATCTGGAATTTTTGACCTGCTGGAAGTTGTTGGAAATGGAACATATGGTCAAGTATATAAGGTTAGTGAAGATAAATTTAAGTAATTGACTTTAAGTTCAAGCAGAGAATATGTTGATAAATCCTTCCATGTAACATTTTAGGCAGTCATGTTGCTCTGTTTTTTCAAGCATCCCCAAGAGGTGCTAATATATATGAAATTCCAGCGATCTCATTTCCTTAGCCTTGGGATTTCTTCATGAGTGGCAAATCCTGTTTTGTGCTATCTGATCTCCGGTGAATAAACTTGATATATTCGTGTGTAGCTGAGTCTGCTGTAGATTGCTAATGGAGAAACAATCGTGCCTTATTCTGCGCTGGTGAAAAATCAAACTTCTGACTCGGTTTGGCAGTCTGGCGAAATAAGCACCAGCCTATGATGCTAGGGTGGAAATATGGTTAGAGATTTCTGCTCCACTTACACCCTCTAGCCAACTCAGCTTTGATGAGTACTCTAGTGGTACACTGTCGGTGACAAGATGAGACCGTGAGGGAGAGGACTGGCCACGCGCTGTCATATGCTGAGGCCATGGTTGCCATGGGTATGAAGGCTAGCTTAAGCTCTTCTGCTCTTCTTCATCTATGATGCAGTAGTACAATATATTGTCATTTCCAGATGTCACTATTCTGATATATACATGTCAGCAGTGTCAAAATACATGTAACCAATCCATATTGTGCCCAACAGCATTCTTTAAAATGGCTCTTTACTTCAGTTAGTGAGTTATTTATTTATTTAGTTCAGTGGTTTTAAACCTGTTTGTAGTGACAAAACCCTTGCACAAAACACTCATTTGCTCATGGAGCCCAGCACGTCCAATTTTTAAAGAAATAAATGTAATTGTAACTTGTAATATTGGGATAATCACGTAGTGATGTTAATTATTTTAACATAGAATTGTTCCTGGCTAGAATGACTGAAACTGTTGAAGAACTCTGCTCATTGCTCATTCTTTTATGAATTCAGGTGGTGTTTTAAACTTTATATTGAACTGTGGCGGAACCTCTGGCCGATGCCCGGGGCACCTAAGAGTTCCACGGAACTTGGTTGAAAACCACTGATTTTGTTAGTTATCTAGACACGTAATATATAAAATTTGGTCACATCTCAGGTTATATGCTGGATGTGCTTCATTGGCTCCCCCTACTGCAGCGATTCTCGTATCGGATCATAGCTTTGGTCTGGCGGTCCTTGCTGGGCCTAGCCCCTGCCTATCTACGCGACCTCTGCTGCCCTACCTTGGGTGCTCCGGGTCGTCGCTCTCTCCGCTCTACTGAGCGGGCGTGCTCATGGTCCCTTTTGCCCGCACAGCTACTAAGCAGAATTGGGCCTTCTCAGTGGTTGGCCCCTCCCTCTGGAACGGGCTTCCTTTGACGTTGCGCTTGCATCCCAGAATCCACTCTGAATCTTTCTATACTTGCCTCAAAACTGTCCTTTTCAGCCGTGCTGTGGTCGGGAGCGCTTCTGAGTAGTAACCTTGAAGGGGCGCTATATAAAACTTCGTAATGAATGAATGAATGAATGAATAACCTATTCAGTACCTCACAGTAGTGCTGTTTATGCTAGCCGAGAAGAATTGACTTTGGAAAGTTGCCTTTCGGTTTATGCATTCTGGTTTCTGGGTTTGTCTGTTTGGTATGAGTTGACTGTTTTCTATATCTTGTACTGACAATGACTCTGTTGGGCCTTTGGTTGAGTCTATGTCCATTTATCAGATTGAGTAATGCTAGAGTGTAGAAGAATATGGAACAGATTTTCAAAAGCAGGTTTTTGCGCACAGTAAGATACTGACCACTGTAGAGTAATCTAGTAATTGTCATATTATGTCATATTCAGAGTCCCTGACATAATGTTCTTGAGAAGGAATCTGGCAATGAGCCAAGTAGTGTGTTTGGAAAACAGATGCAGCAGATGGCCATTCACAGATTGACACTTGAGCTGGCGGCATTTAGGGTCACACAGGCATTGGTTGAGTCAAGGACCTCTTATTATATAGGAGCCCATTGTTAAGTGCTACTCCAAGAAAGTTTTGATGGTCCTTGTTGAGTATTCTTTGATGTCTCAAATGGTTTGAATTGAGCACTCAAACTAACTGTAGCACTGTGGTGCACACAGTTAGTTTGAGTGCCAAAAGACCATCATCATCAAAGTGAATGAGTACCAACAGCTTGTGAAAAATCTTTTGGCCGAGTTTTATTTAGCAGAGCTCTTTTTCCACTGTGATGGGTCAACATTAGTTTGAGGTTACACGATTCACAAAGAATTGAACCTGAGATGTTGAGATCGATGGCAGGTGCTTTAGTGATCTGTTGCTTTGCTGTTCATGTATGGCCATAAATCTGTCCCATCTGATTTTAACTCTGCTGACTTAAATCTATACAAGTGCTGGTGCCTCGTAGGAGCATTGAGGTCCACAGCTGCTTAAGGCTGCTGCACATATTGAGGCTGCTCATGAGTGAGATCATTCACCACACCTACCCATGTAAGTGGGTGCCAGTTAAGGTCCCCTTGTATATGGTAAGGAATGTGCAGAAAATGGCGAAAACATGGACTGAGTTCGGAGAAGGCATGTAGTATTGTGGTGAAGGCAGCTACAAGAATTGAATGATAAACTTCAGGACTGTACTGTTTTTGTGAAACCAGGGAAACACTTTAGAGTTAAAAAGAAATAGAATTAATAGCATTTTATCAGTGAGCACTATGACAAGGTTAATATGCTATCATTAAAGCCAGATGAAACTCACAGTGACTGGTCACAAATTTGGTTTACTTGGATGCATATGTGTAAGAGTGTTCTAATGGCTTTTTAGCAGCCATCTTACCTTTAAAGCTTTTTCTTCCTGGACTCTATATAGCGCCAATCACTCTTTGTTGTATGGTTTCACTGCATGCTTGGAAGTCTGGAAGTTATTTGAGTTCAAATGGGAGCGCAGTATAAGTCAGTGTATTGAATACTGTATAGTGTTTCATGTTTGAATGAGATCAGTACCGGCTTGAATAGACATGTGTAGAATCACTTAACACTTTGACCGTGAGCCCAATTTTTTGCCAGGCGCAGCTAATATAGGCCAACAAAAATTTTCTAAATTTTTATGTATTGTTTCTTGACAACCTTTTGTTCCAAACAAAAATAACTTCTCTCTACCCAGTATGTGTTTGCTTTGCTGTCACACTGTGCCTAGAAATCATGTTCAGTGTGGAACTGTTTGAAACATGGTACTATAATACAGCACAGGCTGTAAGGGGCAAGTTTAAACAAAGTAACACATTTCTTCTTTGCACTTCCTGTGCTTGTTACAAACAACACACTTTCTGTTTTGGTTGCAGTTGCTGGGATAACATCCACATAGTGCTGTTCACCGAGTCTGGATAGGTCCGAAGCCTTGTTTTGCTTGAAGGCCATTGCTTGGGCAGCTGCCTCTGATCGATCTTGGCTTCCCAGCAGAGACCGAATAACAGTTGTTTTGAACCAAATCTGGTGTCTAGTTCCTCCAAGCTTCTTGTATCTAGAGAAGATTTGCATTTGCTACAGCCATGTTAATCATTTGTGGGACCACCTTTCTGTACTACTTCAACAACTTTCTCAGTGGTGTGTAATAAGACAAAAGTTGGTCCATTCGATCTATGCCACACATGAAGTCATTATGTAGTTGAAAATGCAGTTCGGTTTTTTCACAAACTGGCCACATCGATTCCTTTTACAACTGTCCATAATATGCCCACGAAGTAAACAACATTTGTTTGTCCTTCTCCTTCCGTTTCATTTCGACTAATTATATTTACTGCAAAATGCTTACACCAAGATGACTGGCAAGTCTGACATTACTACAGATGCTGAACTTGTTCCATTTGTATTCACAAGACAGTGCCCAAAATAATCTTACATGCATTCATCAGGTGGCAAAACATGTCCACTATTACTAATAAGGAGCAGAAAATGTTCCTGTGACGCTGAACTGCCTCTGAACAGCCAATACCTGAAGGACGTGTATACACGTCCGTAGCACCTGAACTTACCAGATTTAGGATGTGTTAACACGTCCCTAGCGGTCAAAGTGTTATTCAGGGATATAGGTAAATGGAGCAGTTAAAACATTTGCCATTCTGTGGCAGAAGCTTTTGAAGTAGTACCTACCTAAAAATAATTATGTTCGAAATTTTGTTTGTTTTAGGGATGCTTTTCAAAGACTGGGCAGTTAGCTGCCATAAAAGTTATGAAAGTCACTGAGGTGTGTATAGGTTATATTTCTCTTAGTTTTTTCCACGGGTGTTAATAATTGAAGTGGATAAGTATGTAAGTGTATTCTTTATTAACCAATTGCTAATCACACTTCGGTGTACAGATGTCTACCACATGGGTTCGAATACATGCTACAGGTCTAAACATATAAAAAAAACTGAGAGAGAAAATGCGAAAAATGTGAAGAAAAGTGCTGAGACATAAAGTTCTGATCAATATTGCAGCTGAATTATGAAAAGTCATAACAGCTGTAAGATAGCAGCAAAAACTATATATATATATATATGTGAATGTTTAACCCAATAATGCTAGGAGTGAAGACAATATGGCAGCTGAATTATGAAAAGTCATAACAACAGAAAGTTAACATCAAAAACTGCCTATATATATATATATATATATATGTGAATGTTCAACCCAGTAATGCTGGGAGTGAAGAAATTCTCAAAGAAAAACTGAAGCCAGAACTCAGAAGCCTAGATGCAAAAGGGTCAAATTATGATTGCATTGCTGGCAATTAATATTATCTGTCTAGTGCTGTGCATAAAGAGGACATTTATAATGCACATGAATGACAGATGGCTGTTCTACAGGATCTGGGTTTTATAGCCCACTGCTCTGTATGCTGGTAATCGCTATTTCTCATTTGAGAGTCACTAATTACAGTTGCCAGTTGAAGAAATCATTTCATATGTGCCCTATATATATATAGATAGTTATACACTCTTGCGCTGAGCAATTTCCTTTAAAAATTAAACCAGTTTAGGAATGAGTTATGTTAATTCCGACAATGAGACATTAGTCGCTTTAGGCAGGGTGTTTTTTTCTTCAGTCAAATGATGTATTGCATATTAATTTTCACAACCTTATTAAGGTTTTCTACCTTTCATGATATCCAAGGCATCTGGCAAAGTACATTTCTGTTTCCTTTTTAGGGCGAGGAAGAAGAAATAAAGAAAGAAATAAATGTATTAAAAAAAGTGAGTATCATGTTTTGTTACAAATTTACCTCTGGGCAATGTCATGAACTGTTTCACTTTGAATGCTTTTCGTATGTTGTGATAAAGTACTGGTCATCAGTTTGATTGTTATTGCAAATAACAGAGGAAAAGTCACATGATGAGTCTGTGAATTCAGTCCAAACAAATGGTAGCGACTTCTAATTGAAATGCATTATTTGGGTGGGTGATCTGTAGTTTCGATTGCTGGTGTTCCTGGTAGCAAGGACTTATTTGTCTATGTTCCTAATCTAATCTAGTGACTATTATCACTGTTATCAAAATTCCTAAGACATCATCAATCAATAGTCACTTCAGATAAAATGGCAATAAAAAATAATTATGGCTGCGGATTTTAACGATTATTAATCGTTAAAATCCGCATATATTGGTTATGTTTATGGTTATACAGTCTAAACAGTTTTTCATGATTTTTGTAACATGGACCAAATTAATCGAATTTAATCGATCTCGATTAAATTTTGGAGATTAATCGATTAAAATTATTTTAATCAGTACCAGCCCTAAAAATAATACATTGGAGAAGCAAAGTTGAAATGAAATCCAATTCATTAATTCATTCTGAGAATTTATTAATAGCGCCTCTTCAAGTGACCTACTCAGAGGCGCTTTCTGTGATAGATCAGAGAAACCAGAAGTCAGGCTGTGGTGAGTGTAAAAGTTGAAGGAAATGTTTAGTCCTGGCTGACATAGAAATATTGACAGAATGAACTCAAGTGGGCGGTGATTTCCAGAGCTTTGGACTAGCTGCCAAGAAACGTGAAATCGCAGTGATGTTCATGTGCAGTGAGCAGGAGTCACAGTGTCAACTGATCAAGTGCAATATTTACACGTGTGAGGGGTGAGCTTGAAGCAGATATAGGGTAGTTAATTTGAATGTAGTACTTAATGAACTGTAAGGTGGATTTGATTTGGGTTCTTATTGCTCAGTGGACATGTAATATGCTGATATTTATGGGTCTTTGTTTTAAGTCTCTGGCAATCCAAAATCAAACAAAGAATTGTGAATCATTGTGAACCCTCTTCTTCTCCTCCTACTCCTCACATTCCTCCTTCTCCTCTCCTCCTCTCCTCTTATTCTCATGTAAACTAAAATGTGGTTAGCAATTGGTATAATAAATGCTATATTTACTTACTTAAGAGAGTTTTAAACCACTTGTAGTTTATACAGATCATCCGTAGTGATACGAATGAGTAGGGAGTTGCAGCAGTCATGTCTGTTTGGAACCACTGCTTTAGCTAGCAGGATTAAGTATGAAGCAAAAGAGATCTGATTCTACAAATATCCCATATGACACGTGACATTCGTCGTAATCTACCATAAATGAGCTATTTAGTATATAATTACATCGAAATGGTAATTTAGTGTGACACAAGCTTTTGAATTTGGAGCATTGCTCCAAGACTTGTGTTCCCTTTTGGCCACTGGGTTCATTTACTAGGTAATGGCTTGATTTGGCCTTTCGTCAAATTCACTGTTACTGAATGAGTTTTTGTCTGATTTGCAGTTTTCAACACATCGCAACATAGTGACCTATTATGGCGCCTTTATCAAGAAAAGTCGGTCAGGGAAGGATGATCAGCTGTGGCTTGTTATGGAGTTCTGCGGTGCTGGGTCCATCACGGACCTCATACGGTCGACTAAAGGCTGTTCACTGCGAGAAGACTGGATTGCCTACATCTCAAGGGAAATCCTGCGAGGTCTTGCACATCTCCATGTCAACAAAGTCATCCATCGTGACATCAAGGGACAGAATGTTCTTCTTACCGACAATGCAGAAGTCAAACTTGGTCAGTTGTTGCACTGTCATGCATTTTCTTATTTGTTATGCTGTTTGATTTAATGAAATTTATGATGATGATAAAAATGTCTGTGCATCAAGTTATGGAGGATTTTAAGCTGCTTCTGCATGAGGTAAGTTAAGGTAAGAGCTTGTTTGGTATATACCTCTTCATAAGGTCAGTTAGGTTAGAGCTTGCCTGGCATGTGCCTGTCCTTAGGTAAGTTAAGTTAAGGTTACGCCTAGTTTGGAATTTGCCTTTTTCAGCTGTAGGTCTTTGTGTTGTTCTTCAATTTGCCATACTTGTACAAATGTACCAATAATAACAATTCACTTGTTGATACAATTTGCAAACTTCACTAGTTTTGAATCATTAACCCTAGGGCTACCAAGCTTTTTTGTAACACGGACTACCAAGGGGGTGGTTACCACCCCCTGGATTTCGTGTTTGGTTTTACATATCATAACTTGTAATATACCATTGATTCAGCATTCATTTCTGCACAGATTGGTATATTTAGTTGTACATTATGTGAATGCACCTCGAAATTACATCACTTTTAACAACGGAACCCCCTAATTAGCAATATTGTAATATTATTGCGTACATTTTGTACTTTTTGGATAAACAAATATAAGATTATGTGTGTTTTGAAACTAATCTATGTATAAAAGATACAAAAATCATCCCTACACATGTTTATATAGTATAAATGTACATCCATACATATATATCCATACATATATATCGGTTTACGTTGTAATGCTGTATTCAGCCATTTTCAAACAGATTACGCGTATTATTATTTATTTTGATCACTTCCGGTATTCAAAAGACAAAGATGTAGGTATGCAAATGAAGCCCTTCATTCCCTCTAAAGAATGGTATCTTTGTTTCTCTTCCAGGAAGACAAATGAATACGCTACAGACAAAAAACTAAGGGGGAGTGCTTCCATTCAGCCATTTTTCACGCATATTACGCTATTATTATTTATTTTGAGCACTTCCGGTTGTCTCAGGTCAACTCAGTGACCATGGAAATGTAGCTACATTCCCTCTATAGAATGGTATAATTTGTGTCTCTTAATATTAAATGACGGATAAGATATAGTCGAAAATCAGGGGGGGTATCCATGGTACCATATTGGGTATAACTTTTGAACGGTGTGAGATATCATCTCACATTTTACCTCAAAACTTGTGTGAATGAACCCCCTACAGTTACCTAAAAAGGTCAAATTTTTATTCCATCAGTAAAAAGTTTGACATGAAAAAAACCTAGGGGGGTGGGTGGCATAATTAACTCTACCAGTAGTTATTAAATGCTTAATGCCCCAGTAATTATGTCGTTTGTGTTCATAAGCATTTGAGTCAAGAATGTCAATTGTGTTTTTGATTTTTAAAGTAGATGATCGACAAATAATGTGCATCTAGTTTAAGTGGTATTTGAAAGCAGCAGTGCTTTATAAATACGTGGTAGACAAGAGTCTTTGGAATGATGAAAACTGAGCTTCATGGGTAGATGGCCATTCAGTTGCAATGCAATTTATGCAAGAGCAGAAATACAAATGGACTACTGCATGATTATACTGAGGTTTTGCAGAAAGGCAGGGACAATGACACACACATTGACAGTAGCACAGAAGCACTTCATATTTTATGGTTTTGTGGTCTGCACTTGGAAACAAAATCACAACTGTCACTGAGAACATTCGAACTGAGATGGAAAATGTTGATGTCCATTCCATAGTTTCTGTTGGTCCAAGATGGAAGAAATGATTGCCTCGTTTTGAAAACATGCTAACCGCTGTTGCCTTGGTTACAGGGCCATTTTATGCAGCGTTTTATATGTTTTTGAATGTTTCTGCTCAAGCACCATCATAAAAGTTGTACTGCTTTTGTGAAATCTTGTCTTTACTCCTTAACTGGGGAATATCCTATAGGATTAACAACCTGCCCCTGTGATAACAATTTTGCTGGAAAACATTTATGCAGTATGCTGTTTCATCATATAGGTAAATGACTTATTGGTAAATCAAAATTTTTCATTGAGGCAACTATTTTCTGGTTTGTATTAGTCCATGAAGAGTAAAAGCAGAAAAGTAATATATAATAAGCATAATATAATAGTACCGGTAAGTGTGTGTGGGATTTTCAACTATACTACAGTTTAGGATGATAATCATGGAAACAGGGAACAACACTAGTCCAAAATCACACTTGGGACAAAAATATCTCGGTTTCTTTCATAATTTCTTTCCAGTATCACTGACCTTATTACAGCATATTTTACAATGATGACTAGGTGCTAGGAGGTTCAGTTTCATTCTCGTATATCTGGTATCATGTGTTATAACTGCTGTTCAAACTTTCAAGTTGAAGTCTGAGTCATTGATTTAGGAATCTGGAAAACGTGATGAATAGAAACAGTGATGAATTATTCTCTGCAGAAATATCCTCCAAAACCTCTTCTGCTGTTCACTTACAACTCCTCAAAGCCCATGTTGTTTTATCTTCTCAGAGGATGCTTATTTTATGCAAGGATTCTGTCCTACAAGAGAGCTCTGACTAATGAATAACCCTTTTCATAAATTTCAAATGACTCATGTAAAATAATTTGAGCACTGCGGAATACCTATTTAATTTTCCACAGCAAGGTGATATGACATCCTCCAGCCTACAAAAACAATACTTGTTCAGCTCCACATTGTGCATGTTTCTTTACCGGGCTGCAGTTTGTCAGCTTGATTAGGTAACAAACAAATATACAACTACTTCTACTACTACTTTGCCAGATAAGTAAACGTGGACATAGCAGGCTGCATATTGTGTGTTAAATTGACTTCCCCAGGTAAGGAGTTTAAGACTATCTTGGAGAAAGCTGATTATGGCACGCTCACTTGAGTACAGGATTCTGACACAAGTAAAGTAAACTAGTATGTTTCATCTGGTGATTTCATTAACTAGCATGAAAATTAGTTAGTGATTTAACGGCCTTTCCACTTTTCATTGATTTTTGTTTCTATGAACAGTTGATTTCGGGGTTAGTGCTCAATTGGATAAGACTGTTGCAAGACGTCACACTTTCATTGGAACACCATACTGGTAAGTAAGCCTTCTCTCTCTTCTGTATTTTTTATATTGGTAGAATCAATGGTTTGCTTTCTGTCTTTTCTTTTATGCTTCTGTTAAAAATTTTCTTTCACCTTTTGTAATTGTTTACATATTCACTTTGTCATTAATGTTACATTGTTAGAGGCAGATACAGGATTGGTGGTAATTAGGATGGGCAAAGTGATAGTGGCATACCCTGACATTACAGTTATCTTGCTGAAACATTCAAGTCCCTTAAATTATTATCAGTTTCGAGTCCCTTAAATTATTATCAGTTTCAAGTCCCTTAAATTATTATCAGTTTCAAGTCCCTTAAATTATTATCAGTTTCTGAACTTCGCCTTAAATTATTATCAGTCTATGATGTTTCTGAACTTCAACTGTTTATTTTCATGTTTTGGTATCATTTGAGTATCCTTCATTCTTTGTTTATGTATTCCTTTACTGTGAATGCTACATTTTATAACTATTTTTTTTCTCTCCATGAATAGCCTCTGCATTGTATCAGTTTTGTTTTGTTTATAGGCTATGTTACTTTTAGCTATAACAACTCATTACTGGCTGTTTTCTTTTTTCAGTTTTGTGTAATTATTGTAAAAGCTGACTATGGTTTTGTGTGTTATTTAAACTCAATACTTGAAATGAATCCGACACTGCTTCTGTGTGTTCTCTGCTCAACTTTTGACAGTACTAATAATAAGAAGTTAGGACCAATGAGATAGCGTACCTCTGTTTTAAATAAAATTTTAAATGCACATTATTCGCAAAGATATTGCAAAGTTTCCTTTAGCCGTAGATGGTAAGTGGTAAGCCACTAACGTAACATAAAATTCATGTTTTGACATAAGGTCTTTTTGATGGTAGGATACTATGTACTGTGTGTTGGTAATACATAGGCTACGAGTTGGTGTTGATAATTAATCAGAGTCCTTGCTTGTCAGACTTGGTTAAAGGAAAGCCGTTCATCTTGTTAGCGGTTCAGCGATTAAATTATTTCTAATTAAAATCAGTGTCTTACCTTCTGACCTAAATATATTTAGACAAAGTTATGCAAAGTGATGAGTTGTATTTGTTTTTGATGGTGACATATATTTGGTGGACAGAGTGGTGTTGGCTGTTGTTGTAGGATGGCACCTGAAGTGATTGCTTGCGATGAAAATCCTGATGCCACGTACGATCACAAGGTGACACAGATCTTGGTTATATTCTGCATTAGTATTCTGATTGCCATAGTAATTAATAGACAAATTTGCTACCATATGATGAGTTCATTCATATGTGACATTCTAGCTTACGTTACTTGTTTAAGAGTACTGTACGTATGTGAGATTGCTGTGGACAGCTTACATTTCCAAGACAGTGTTTATGCATGGGAAAGCCGAGTTAGCTCATTGTATGGTGGCAAATATGCAGCTGGAATTAAAATAATTGTGAAGCTTCTAGTGACTGTGTTCTTTGTGAACAGCTGTTGGATGTGTCATGTGACTGTGCAGTGAATTCCTTCAAATGCTTGCAATTTTTCTGCAAACTGATTGAAACGGTTTTTTGTGCTGACTGTATACTGTCCGAAAATGTTTTATTTCAACTTCCTTGTATAAACTGGGACATTATTTTGAAATACAATACAATACTTGTTTGTTGAAAACTCAAAAGCTGACACAGCCGCAACTTTTACAATATACATGGTTCAGGGCTTATAAGGACATTATATTGAAACTATTAATTGCTAATTAATATAATTGTACTGTCTGGTTAATTTGTGTACCACATGGTCAAAGGCAAACAATGCTTTATGAACTGTTTGAAGTCAGTGATGTAACTTTGATATTGCTGCTGTTTACATACATGACATTTGTGCCATCGGGGTTGATGCCTTGTGCATAGACACCGGCGCAATAGAAGTTGCTAATTACATTTAAACGTTCAAATCAGTGTTTTGCCTGTATATCATGCAGCATGGCCTGGCAATCATTTATTTGTTATCCTAACCTTTGAATTGATGATTTTCAGAGTGATCTCTGGTCGCTTGGCATAACGGCCATTGAAATGGCCGAGGGTAAACCGCGTAAGTGTGCAATGCTATTTTCATCTTAGTATAGTTTATACCAGCAATTTATCTGGCTATTCAAACAATGAAAATGATGCTAGCATCGATACTAGGCTTTTCACCTGCATCCAATAAAGGTTGTTGGAAATGTTTGTCCATTTTAGTGATTCATTGAGCTTGATGTATATTGTTACTTGTATAATGCCAGTTGTTTGCTCACTTCGCTGCTGAAGCCAATTGTTTGGTCTATGCTAATAACTGCATAGCAACCGCAGTGCACCCAAGTGCTTCGGTAGCCGTGCTGGATGGAAGCAACACACATTTGAGGATTTATTACTCTTTCATTGCTCTAGGAAAGTTTGAAAATGCTTGGCAGTGATGGTTACTGACGACTTGACATTATCTGATGATATCTGGTTTGAGCTAAATTAGAGCTAATTCTGCATTTGTTTCACCTGAATGACAATGCCAATTCCTTCCAAATCATGGCTGTCTGCAGAAAGTTTGGCCACTCCCTGTCCATGCATTCACTGCTGAAGGTCTGCATGCCACCCAGAATTGTTCACAGGGCATCCGAACCACCACCATGCTGACCGAGCCAACGAACAATGCTAGCTCCGCCTCTGCTGCTAATTGAAATTACACTTTATTTTTGATGTATGTTGTATTTAAAACGTCTACTCCTTGTGAAGTATAACATTGTGTGAGTGTAATTTGCAGTCTTCTCTGAGCTGGCACAAAAAGTTCTTGATGAACTAAAGAAATCACATTTGTGATGCTGCTTTTGGAAAAACATGCTCATGCAAAGAAATAAATGATATCATTTATATTTGTTCAGAATGCAATATTACACAAACATGTATTTGCTCAGAATTCAATTTTACACATATTTTATGATTACACTTAAGCTCGATCTTTATTCGACCTATATGATATAATGTTTTACCCTTAAGGGGTGAAAGTTGGTCAAAATATCACAACATAGCTGTTGGGGCTACAATAATGGCTAAAAATATATGGCAAGTATTTATAAGGTTAATATGTAGTAATGTTATCCAGCTTTGGCAAAAAGAGCCAGTGACATTTTATATTTCTTGGTCATTGTATTACTATTTTATTAATTTGGGCTTATAGATTATAGCAGTATGAGAAAATCCCTCACAAAAAGTGGGGGATTTTCGTGAATGACTGATGGTGGCATTTGGTGAGAAGGGTGAGTTGTTGTTTTCTCTCAAAATTGCAGTTCCAAAACTGCTTCATTCTGCTGCACTTCATTACCATTTGTCACAGGATAATAGAAAATGATACATTTGTTATTGTAAATTACTACATTCTTCTTTGTGACATCCGTCATCTGATGGTGCATTGTTCTATCTGTTACTATTTGTTATACCATGGCATCCCAGACTCAGTTTTTATTTTTTGAAGAAGTTTATTTTAAGTTTTGATGTTGTTAGCTCTGTCGGAGATGCATCCAATGAGAGCGCTTTTTCTGATCCCAAGAAATGCACCACCCAAGCTTCATTCGAAGAAATGGTTAGCATCTGTACTTTCTATATGTGGCTAACTCTACTTAATTTCACCAAGCATATAACTGGACAAGCAAGGTCCTTATTTTAGCTCAGGCTGGTAAGTTGTCTGTGTTGGGAAAGACAGGACCAGATTTACTTTTGAGGTTTAATTACATTCCTTAGATGCTGTTGCTTATCTACAAATTTAATGCATTGCCCTACTAAATTTTGGCTGAGTTATGATTACTCCAGATGTGGCCCACGCATCAACTTTACTGACAAGCAAGTATCAGTCACTGGCTTATGCAGTACCTGTAGAAATTTTTAGATTAATTACTATGGTTTCAACTGTTGTGAACAGCTGTGATATTTCTTGGTCATGATTCCTGGGAGTAGTAATGAGCTACCTTTCATAGAATCAACATTTGATGGCCTTAATAATTGAAACTCATTGAAGATAATTGTTGTCCTAAATGCCCGACCAATATGATAAGCAACTCGGAGACTTTAACCTCAATTGCCCGTTATTACACACTCAAATTAACTATCCATAGCAAATTTTTCCACTGCAGTCACCAAATCGTAACCAGGCAATTGTCCATATCTGGAGAATAAAGTAATATATAATCCTGGAATATTCAGCATTTTCTTCATCTGTTACTGATTCTACAAGCGTGCAATGCTTTTCTCCCCAAGGTCAAAAAAGTTCAACAGCTTTATCGAGGCTTGCCTTATAATCGACTATATACATCGGCCGAGCACAGAGCAGTTGTTAAAGCATCCATTCGTAAAAGACCAACCACCAGAAAGATCGATTCGTATCCAGCTTAAAGATCACATTGACAGACATCGCAAAAATCGCAGAGGTAAATTTCCCGTTCAGGTTACTTGTAGAATTAGGAAATTGATAAATTATCCAGATTGTAATGAGTACTGATAATATTATCAGTACTCATTATAATCTGGATTAGTTATAACTATAAGTTATAATTGCTGTGTACATTTTAGAGCAGCAGTAGTTCTTAGACAGAGTGTGCTTTTTACAGTCGTTCTTGTACATACTTGTCATAGATAATGTTGTTTTCTTTCTAGCTGAAGATCGCGAGACGACGGACTATGAATACGAAGGCAGCGATAATGAAGAGGAACATCAGAATGGCCGACAAGAACCAAGGTCCTAGTTCTAGCCATCCTCATGAGCAGCTAAATTACTTAAAAGCTATATGTAATGTAATGTAATTGAACATTTATATAGTGCCCCTTCAAGATATCTACTCAGAGGTCGGAGGTGCTCTCTGCGCTAGCCTATATGATATTAAATGTCATTACGAACAAATATATTACATCAGTTAGCAAAACAATGCACAGTAAGCTGAAAAAGTCACCAGTGGTAGGCCCACGCACACATGAGGAACCAACCAACAGATTCCCGTCGACAGCTGAATATGGCATGGATGTTCAGAGTCTGAACCAAGTTGTGTCTAGTTGATAGAAGTATAGTGACAACTGCTGTTTATGATGCTGACTATTCTTTTACATTCTCCACTATACTGTATTTTAGTCTGCATCATAGGTATGTGCTGTAGAGTTGTTGTTGTTGCGCTTTTGGAGTTACGTTTTCAGGTCTGTGTGTTATGTATGGTGAGAAGAGGATCTCCTTGCATTGTAAAATGATCATGGAAGGGAATGAGACATGAAAGGGATTAGTGTCTGTGTGGGCTGTGAAATTTGGCATCTGTTTACTGTGTGTCTAGGGAATGCAAACCCGGGTTACCCGAACCCGGGTTACCCGGCTTTTTTTCAAACCCGAAACCCGGGTTTGAACGCGATTGAAACCCGGGTTCGACGGGTTTGAAAATCCGAACTTTCACCGTCCTTCACAGTGTGAAACTCACAAATGCAGAGTAATGGAAATATAACGATAATAGTGGTTGATAACGGGTTTACGTAATACAACTTCTAACTACTTATTTATCGGCTCATTCCATATCTTTATTGGTGACTTCGTATGAGTGTGGCTTCCCATTTCACATGACCAGTGACTAATGTCGAGTATTTTGATATGTCGGCGTCGTAGCTTCGAATGCGTAAATAATAGCAGTAAACTGCTTTTATTTGAATTTAATGATTTCAGACACAAATCCAAACAATGTCTAAATCAGCAAATGTAAAGAACTGGTGTTTGGATCATTTCATTCACGATTCTGAGGGCCAGACGGCTCAATGTCAGTTATGTAACTCGCAGCAACAATTGCCAGCGGTGCAACAAGAAATATGCATAGGCTATTCATCTCGGGTCCAAGCATAAGATTAACCTGCTGAAACACAAGGACGTTGGTGACCCTTGTCGTTCTGACGAAGCCAATGACGGTAGGCCTCTTAGTCCAAGCATAATCACAGGCAGCGATATGTCTCCAACGCAGCATCTACTTTACTAAGTTCAGGCTCTGCCATATTGGGTTGCAGAGTAACGATGACTAAATTATCTTCTGAAAGCAAAATTTGGGCTGGCACTGGAAGAGCCTAAAGCTGCAATGTAGACCAGTGGTTCCCAAGCTCTTTTGATGGAGGGCAAAGTCTTACTTTTAAAATATCATGGCGGGCCACAGAGATCTGAGGAGCCGTCCTCAGTTGCAGTGGCGTAACTAGGGGTTCGCGCCCCGGAGGCAAGAATTTCCTAAAAAATTTTCTTACTTCCGCCAAAATTTCTGAAGACCTTTTTTTTGCTTTTCCGTCTTTTTCGTGAACAAATTCGTCAGAAGCCTCATTTTGCGCCCCCCGCCCCATGCAAAACTCATGTATAATAGTTACTTTTTTCCACTATTTCTTTAACAAAGAAAATGTCAGAAACCTAATTTTGCGCCCCCTCCTGCACACGTATTTTTCAAAGGAAGTGTAAATACGCTGCATAGAGCTTGACGAAAAGTGAACTAAGATTAAAACGAAATAATAGAAAAAAAGAACTTAACTTAACTTAAATCGAAAATCAAGAAAACAAGGTAATTTAATTTTTTTTCAAAATTTGTGAGTTACTGTCGCGGGCCACATTCAAAGGATTGGCGGGCCACTTTTGGCCCGCGGGCCACGGTTTGGGAACCACTGATGTAGACGATTAAGGCGTCATTTGACAATTATTTTAATAGTTTCTTTCAGACAGAACGCTCCGGAACGGCATTCCGTGAATTTTTTCAAGCTGCTAAAAATAATTTAATTTACTTAAATTTTTACTAAAAAAATTATTTGGTTACGTTAATTTAATTTCAGCGTTTTCAGTGTTTATTGGTATTCAAGATGCTATAAAATTAGAGGCTCAGGTTTAGCCCTTCGGAACCCTTGCAATGTCTTCCACAACTGTACTGAAATTGTTCAGTTTCGGAACATTTTTTATTGAAAAACACTGCTTATATAAAAAATATCGCGATTATCCTAAAGTTTTCTTTTTATGCAAAATTCTTGACTGTTGGAGAACGTTGGACTTGTAGCTGCATACGATGACGTTGTTCTTACCCAAGAAATAGTGCAGTAATAATATTTATCATGTAAAATTTGTTAACCCGTCCAAACCCGGGTTACCCGGGTTTTCACGGCGGTCAAACCCGAAACCCGGGTTTCGAAAAAGACCCCGGGTTTGCATTCCCTATGTGTGTCCAAAAGATAGCATGACACTTTGATATGGCGTTTGTGGTCTGAATTTATTCAGAATGTCTTTGACTGACAACCAGTTTGGTAATTTTGCTATTTTGTAATTAGTCTGCTTTCTGTTATGTGAGATTTCATGGATAGAGGTAAAATGCAGTTAATATATGGTTGTTGATTTTTCAGTCGTAACATTAAGGTTCCAAATGAGTCAACTCTTCGTCAGAACTTCCAGCAGATTCAAGGAGGTGAACGTCGTAATTCAAGTGCTGTGTCTCCGAGTCCTGGTGGCCCACCAGTTCAGCGCCCAAGGCAGGCCAACGTACCAGAAGCAGACCGTGACATATTACGACACAAGGGGGGTCCAGCCCGACCTGTACAACCATCGCCTCGTCTTGACCAGAATCGACAGGAAGGACCTCCAAAAATGGGTCGTCTCATTCGTAAGTTTAGTTCTATGCGCTGTGTAATGCAGGACTCGTCTTATGCTTTGTCATTATCTGTGATCACTGTAATGACATGTGTGATTAAACTGCAGTTATAATCGCCCCCATGAAGTCATTGGGGGGTGGGAATTCGTACGTCTGTCTGTCGGTCAGTCATCCTTTCATCCAACCGTCAGCTCGTTTGACCGTCCGCTTGTCCATCCGACCATCTGTCCTTCCAACTTGTCTTCCATGAGTCCAACAGTTCATCTGACCATCAGTCCATCCCATCTTACTGTCAGCCTGTCCATCCGTCCTTGCTTTGACTAAATCCTGCAATATCTCATTGTTAAACTGTACTCTGCTGATTTTAATAATTACATATCAAGCTGTTGATGACTATTTTACTGACATACACACTTCGTTCTGCTTCGAAAGAGATTGGAGGCCAGCAGCCAGAGCGGCCACCACGACCAGCGGAGCCACCACGACCAGCGGAGCCACCACGACCAGCGGAGCCACCAGTGCTTCATCAGCCACAGCAACTGATGATAAAACGACCAGCTGAAGGACAGAGGCTCATGAAACCCCCAGAGGTTAGTTGAGCAGGAAAAGGGAGGAATTGGAATGGTGAGGGTTGTCTGCCAAGTAGTTCTCTCTTTTTTGTTCTGCTTTCAACAACAGACTTCAGAAGTCATGCACACACAATGAATTTGAGGCAGACTGAATAAGGGACTAGTTCACTTCAGATTGTAGTACGGTTTGACATGTTCATATAGTCTTACGCACTGCCTTGTAACACGTATATATATCTGTATGTGCATACTTGTATCTAGACACATGTATTTCTATGGTGCCTTTTATGAGCCTTTTGGAGTTGCTGATGAAAGGCTATCCAACAGATCTTATGAGCTGCAGTTTAACACTTCAACGACGGGCGTGTACTAAAATGCATGGAAAACTATTCCCTCTCATTGTTAAAGGGTTAAGACAAGCTGAACAGTTTTACAGTATAGCATCTCCTTTACTCTTTATTGTTCTTCTACACTGAGTAGACTATGACGACTTTGACGTATTCTTTAAATGGTTCCAGTGGTTTAAAATGCCTTAAACTGCAATGTGGCATTAGAATAAGTGTACCTGGTTGCGATTTGTCAACTTGTATAGTTATAGATCGATAGATAGATAATTGTTTTGTAGTTTGTAATTTTTTATGACAATGGATGCGGTTTGTTGATATGCCACAGAGTTTTCTAGCATTCAGACAAGGGTTGTGCCTTCATTGATTCAGTCTGCCTAAGAAAGGTTTCTCTGTTGGTCGACTACTTTCAGCAACTGTCTGTTCATCAGCTGACCACTGCTAAACTAACAAGTAATGAATGTGAGATTAACTTTTGTTTACTTTCTGCTGGATTTCAGGAGAAGCCGTTGGGAATAATCATTCGACCAGCTTATCCAGTAACGTCTAGTTTCATTAGTGCAACTGTCGATGTAGATGACGAGGATGAGTCAGATGAAGATGGTGTTCCAGGACATGATGGAACTCTATTGGCATCAGGACCAGCCCGCCCTCTGTGAGTTCTCGCTCTGTATTCACAGGTGATATTCTTGTAGAGCCCTTCGAGAAACTGCTGCATAAAGAGCTCCTTGAAAGAGCCGTTTCTTTGATCTTATTGAAACATGGCAAAAAGACGTAAATGCCTACAAAGCCAATTAGGCTATACTGGTAATTCTAAGAAGTTCAGTGTTGGCAAGGGAATTCGTTATGAGCGGTTATGACAGCTTGACTTTCGACATGCTTGTGTTACAGACTTTTACTGTTTATACATTATATACAAATTTCACCTTATAACCCATTGAAACCTACACTGCTGAGCGATTCAACACATATACCTGTGGTCCTGGGCAATTTTTGGCTCCCCTAGAAGATTTTTCTTTTACTTTGAAACGTTATATAATATTATAACATGAGCCATAAACATGTTGTAATGCATAATTTTTTTATCTTCACTACAACATAATGATTTTATTTATGTATTATTTATTCACTGCTTCTACCCGCATACTGTCCTTTGTGCTGCAGTTTGCGGCTATAGTTCAGTGAATTATAGCCATTATTTAACTTTTGAATGATATTTATCAAAGCAGATATTGGTCCTAGTTCCAATACACAAACTTTGCATGCTTTGCACCAGTATACAGTTTTACTGTGTGTGGGTAAGTTCGTTGCTTTGGCATCTGGATGTACTCGCTTGGCCACCTTGTAGGTCTCTGCGCAGACAATGTATCTGTTGTTAGAGGCTGTGCCTTCTAGTTGCTCTGGTAAATGTGTTGGGCCATTGGGTTCATTCCATATAATATAACCTTGGCGCATATTAACAGATCTTTGGTGCTGTATTTGATGGTAGGTTCCAACTATGTCATGGCACAAATTGTCCACAAATATATGTATGACATGAACCATTGCGATTGTCTGTTTACTTACTTGTTTTCTCTGTCTATCATCACTGGTAATGGTTTCCTTATGTCTGTCATCCTTTCTGCTGGATTATATGTTGAGTACTTTACATTTCACCATTATAAACAGTGGTAGATGATGCTAAAACATACGACGAACTATTACTATCACTTTCGTTGTTGTTGATACAGCCCACAGAGATCTATGGGCAGAGGTCAACACAGCCACAACAACGATACATATTATAATATATTTGCTTTGAAATGTATACTTGTGTAGCTGTGCACTTTAAAATTCTGTTGGGAAATGATGGTAGATGGCGAGGCCGGTTTTTCGGCTTTCGTGTATAATTTCTCGCTGATTTTCAGACTGGTTTTTATGCACTTCGGGTTAAATGAGTTACTGATGTTGCAAAGTCACGCATATTTCAAATGAGTAATAGTGTTAACTTGAATGTTAGTTTATTTGCCATTATGTGTGAATCTTTTTTAGTGCTCTGGCTGATAGCGGTAGAGAGCAGGGGAGGAAACCAGAACCCAGAACAAAACTAGACGGTTAGTTTCTGTTCTTAGCTGATTGATGTAGTGATGACCTAATGACTTATATTGGTGTTTATGCTTGTTTCACTACAGATTCAGGTAACTCAATTATGCCCTATGTGACTAATAACTGATTAAAATAAGTCAACAGTAATTTGTTTAGAGTGTATTGTATTTTTTTTTATTGAAAACTCGCTGTCATAACACAGCCAGAGACAAAAGTGTGTAACTTATAGTTATAATAAAGGAGCCTAGACTAATTATAGATATGGATAGTGTTCATATCCGTACTGGATGACGTTTTGTATGCTTGTATGGCTGTGCACTGCTTTAAAACTTAGAACAGTGGTTAGTCTATGTATTGAATCTGTGAACCTACTTTACTTATTGAGATTGGGCTGTTGATATATGTCATTTAAGGTGATGACATGCCACCTCCTCAGCCTCCTCCTAGAAGACGTAATCAAAATGTTGTCCCTGTACGTGCAGCACCTGAAGAAGGCGAACGAACCATGGTCGTAAATCAGGTAACTTATGCTTTCTGCCTCGTGTACGGTAACTGTTTGTTGATGCTGTTTGCTTGTTTCTAAAACCTAAAATTTTTTTGCTAATGTCTGTCTTTCAAGGTTGGTTTACTGTTGCATACCAATCTAACATTCAAGATACTGATGTTAATTGATTTGAACTAAAAGGACTGTGGTGATTTAGTTCTGAAAGTATGTAGACGAATGGTAAAATAACTTGGCTGCCTCAAGGGCCGTATAAATTTTCATTTCATCGGATACTTACATCTGTTTTCCTTCACTGGCACTTGAACTGGTTGGTGCCTCTGTGAGTGTCTGAGAACTGTGAGAGACTCTTCAAGGCAATACATAGATGTTTGGTTCTGTGTCTTGTACATTGCATTGCAGATCATATTTCTCTTGCTGGTTGTATTGGTTTGAATGTTTGACAGCATAAGACTTCTTCGGTAGTGAGTTCTGACAAACAGATTTAGTTGAACCTGTGCTTGAATGACTCAGTGTCACACAGCAGCTAGTAGTAATTAGTCTTTCAGGTAGCAACGTATAATGTTCAGTAACTTTCCCATATCTGGTGCAGGTAAATTACTTGGATTCTGAAAGTCATGTGTTTTTGGTTGTCTTACATTTAAGCTGCATATTAAGGAACAGAATGATGTTGGTGCTGTTACTGACATTCATGTTAATTCATTGGTGAAATTCTAAACATTTGAATTATTATTGGTTTTGGGATGTCGTAATGATCCCGCAATAATTGTTTATATCTTATGGCTCGTTATCATGCCATGCTATACATAAGATAACAAAGTGCAGTATTGCCTTACATACTGCAGGTTTTATTTTGTCACTTGTATTAGTTTTTATTGTCTACCAGCCAAGCTAAGACAAACAAATCTGAGCTGTGTTTGAATGACTCAGTGTCGCATATTCTATTCTATTCTATTTACGGAATTATAAAGCGCCTCTCACAGTACAACCTAATCAAAGGCGCTTATAGCTATGTCTACATTCAGTGTTAAATACCTTGTGGAAATGCATCACCAAGAGACCTTTATCATTGAGATAAAAGAATAGGATTCTTGGAATTTGCAGATCACAAAGAAGTTGTTAATAACGGTCAGCATCTGTGTCTCATATGAGTCTTTCATTCCTTTGTCTAGTTGAACTGTCTGCTTGGGCAGTATGATGGATTTCTGGTGAGTTATTGTCATTTCAGTGGTCTATTTACATTTCGTTTCAGTTTCATTTTGCTGTAGTGTGATTTCGACGATTATGGTCTATTCTTTTCTGAGTCAGTGTGGTCTGCTGACTACGGACAATCGAGGCTAATGATAGATAAATATTGCCTTATTCTATGCTAGTTTATTATATTGTTTTATTTCTGTTGTAATATAGTTTTATATGATCAGTACAAACTTAGCATGTTAGATCTCATTCAGGCACAGTTTGATCAGAGCTGTTTTAAGGTCGTCATAGGCCCTAGGGACTCTTGCATTCGTCAACCCCAACTCCAGCTCTGCGTTAGAAGCTAAACACATAATTAAGCATTCACATTATTTATTTATCTCTCAATACCGGAAATAATGCCATCCGATGCTGCCAAAGAGAGTGAAATAAATGTTATGTCTGGCCAAGGACACAAATACAAGATAAGCTGGTGACTGACAACTTTTTATTTCCAGAAGCACAATGCATATAACAATTAACAACAATTATAACTTGACTAATACATATCGGTGCATTGGCTAGGGAACAGAGGAGACCCAAAAGGGGCACAAGCCCCGCTTAATTAGGGTCACCCTTTTTAACAATATTCAATTATGGCTGGTTAGTCAGTTGAAAAGAAAGAAAGGTTCAAACTCAATAATGTTCTTAACTAAATAATAACATTGCAATTTACTAAGAAGATCAATATGTAAACAATTCGATGAAACAGTGTTAAATGAAGTATGGTTAATCCTTCAAGTAACTATTCCACAGCTTCTTAAATTGGTTGTATGTGGGTGCATTCTCGAATACTCATCGGTACTGCATTCCAAATTTTGGGACCATTACAACAAATAGAAAACGACTGTAATTAGATCGTGCATAACTGCATATATGACATATAAACCACCAGAAGAAGACCTTGTACAATGACCATGCATCTCTACTACCTTAGTAAAATAGTTTGAAAATGATTCAGGCAGCAAGTTATTGACAAATTTATACATGAAATTACCCAGTTGATAGCGATTTATGTTGTCAAAGTTCATAATATTATATTCTCGGTATCTGTATTCTGTGTGGTGAGCATAAAAGGGATCTCTTGCAATAATTCTAATAGCTGTTTTCTGCAGAACCAGAAGACATTTTAACCTAGTAGAATAGTTCAAGACCCAGACAATATTACCATAATCAAAATAGGGATTGATTAGTGTATAATATAAATTCCTACGAATATGAACTGGGATAAGGTAAGAAAGATTGCTAGTATACCAAGGTTTCTGGAAATTTGCCAGCAATAATATTGATATGTTCAGTCCAAGTCAGACATTTGTCATATACTCCAAGAAATTTAGTGGATCGGTTTTGGGACATTGCAATTCCATCAATTGACAACTTTGTATGGAGATCCAGGATTTGTTTCTTCGTAGAATGGAATAGTATAAAGCAGGATTTTTTATATTGAGTGACAGGCGATTGGTCCTAAACCACTCAGCTAGAATATTTAATTCAGTATTAATTATTTCAGCGAGTCTGGGTAAAGAATCGTTTGAACAGAAAGCATTCGTGACAAATTTTCAAGTGTAATATTAGTAATAATCTTCGTTTATTATTTCAAACTGACATGAACGCAGTATGATTACAAGTCAAGGTATGAACGGATGATCACAAGTTATTACAGGGGTCGAATTTAACTATACGACAGCCATGCAAGGCGCCCATCTGTCCTACTACGTTTGAGTCCTCCACCACCTGATTTTTTCCCTCACATTGAATGAAAGTCTCCAGAAGACGTTCTGAAGGCAACACTTGAGCTTCAGCATTTTTAAATTCACATACTCTTCTCATTCCTATATATATACTCCTTTATTGAAACATTAAGTTGACAGACCGCAACTTGGTACAAAGAGAGAGAGAGAGAAAAAAAATGCCTAATAGACTAATTATCTCTATGTCCATTGTCCAATCTGGTAGGATAAGGTGCCTGATGATCTTACTTCCTAATTTGGTCGGTAGCTTGCTCTTTAGACCCGTTTATATAATATGCGAGGGACAAAATTTGTTTGTCCTTGGCTGGTAGCTCAAAGTCATGTGGCCTTCATCTTATGTCGTATCACCACCTCGGTGGAAACAGACCAAGAAGCACGTGACTTCCATACGATTGCTTGTAATTGGCGACCATCCGCGTCAGATTCCAGGAGGTCAACGTCAGGTTTGCTGTGTTGGAAGTAAACATTCGCTTAGCCTTTTGGACAAAGCGTTTGAGTCTTTATCGGTCGTCGGCAGTTGTATAGCCCCACCAAGCGGATGAGTCATGCAGCAGGCGAGCGATTGTGGTGGCTCTGGTTACCTCGTGCAGTGACTCTGTTGGCAGGCCGTGCATTCTTAGAACTCTTAGAACATGGAGTAAGCGGGAGCAGTCCTCCAGAACCTCCTCCTGTTCTCCACTTTGACCATGACTCCTCGATTATGATGTAATCATTCTCACTTAGGTCTGATCCGTCTTCAGGTTTTTTGCCACATCAATCAGTCCACAAAAGTCAGCTACTATCTTTTGACACTGTTCCAGTCTTTGCTGTGTTTTTAAAAACTGTAGCTCTTCGTGAAGCTTTTGGTTTTCCTCCTTCAGTGCTTGGTTCTCTACAAGCAACTGGTCTGCACCTAAAGTGTTTTCAGAATCGTCGACGACAATATAATGAGGATGTGGAGGGTGTGCCATAGGTTGAAGAATGAGAGGAGGCCCAGAAATATTTTGTATGACCGATGTGTCTAGCTGAAATTGACCAAGCGGCACTTGGCCTTGGATGATGCCTACACTTTCAAGGCCAGCAGAAACCCCACCTCTACCTGAAGGCAATCTTGAATTCGACCTTGCAGCTGATCACAATCTCTTTCGAATACAAATGGGTTGGTCGATTGAAGATGTGTGGGAACTGACCCTTTCAACTGCTTGCTGACTATTGCTTTTCAAATCTATCTTTCCATTTTTGGAACCAGTTCTGAAGGTGTAACGTTCTTTTTCTAAACTCATGCTTATCAAAAGTTATCTTCCCTTGCTCTGCTTTCACTTGAAAACGAGTTAATACAGGATGTGACATTTGAAGATGTGCGGGGGATTTGCTCCCCAGAAAGAGCTTGAGGTGCTAGAAGTGATGCTGTGATGTCTAATCAAAGGGCAGTACCTCCCCTCAGACACTTTAACCATAGAGCAACCTAGACGTGGACTATCACCTATTCTCAACTGTGCAGAGAAATCAAGGACATGTTTCTTACGTGACATGCTCCTGCCCAAAAGACATACTGGATATGGTCTACGGCCTTGCGCTCATGATCGAGAAATATGGGCAGACTGTGTCACCAGAAAAACTTATAATTAAGATGATTTATCAAAGATAACTAACATTTACCAAATATAAATAACGTGTGATCAAACACTTTATAGACTGCATAAATAGTCAAATCCAGAAATAGAGAAAGCAATCCTTTAAACTTTCATGTAAGCCAAAATGAGGTTTGTAATTGGTCCTACAATAAAAAATATTCTATTCTGTTCTATTATATGTGATTTTGGTAATGCAAAGAGCTGTTAAGTTCACATGATGTAGGCTGTTGCACAGTTTAATTTAACTTTAAGCTAATATCTTAAAGTTAAACTGTTTCAGTACAATGAAAAAATTATTAAATTAGAATTTGAAATTTCATTTTTACATTTTCGTGTAAAATTCAATCATTCAACTTATTTTGTCAATATCTCATTTTCAGACTTGATTAGGCCCCTGAAAGGTTTGTAGGCCCTAGGCACAGTGCCTGCTGTGCGTAATGGATAAAACGACCCTGAGTTTGATGCTAGAAATTTATTCAATTTTTTCTTTTGTAACTTGTTTGTCACATAGTCGGCATTGTGAGATGCAGTTTTTTCCTTGATTATTTTGTGTATTTCAGTTTTAAATTTCAGTTTTTCATATGTTATTTTATCATTATTTAAGTTTTTGTAGATGATGTTTCTCATTGTGTAACGCTGTTTGTTTATTGAATGTCTTAAGTTCATTTTTGTTGCTGCAGCCTTGTTAATCTCTGTGAGAAGCAGTTTTCTTGTATTTTATTGGTAATTTTGCATTTGTATTGCATCTTTTCAAGAGAAACTGCTCAGCACCTTTTTAAAGCAAACTCCTGAGAGGTTTATCTGACCTGACACAATAAATAACTAATTAAAATCTTAAGTAACAGGTGACCTATTCCAGAATGATGGGCCAGGCATGATAAACTTCCTTGGTGTATTGTGGACTGACAGGCCTAATGGAACAATGTGATAACCTGTTGCTGCGAAGCAGAGATCTGAAGTTTGGAAGACACGGACAGTCTGGGATGCATTGCTCCTTGAGATAGAGTGAAGCATTGGCAGCTAGGCACTTTCTAGAAAACTTTGCACTTTTTGCATAATTATGATCTTAACACTTTAACAACGAGCTGCATTTTCCCCCAGTCACTCGTAGTACACTCTTGTTAAGTGTTAACCTCATTGCAACTGTGCAAAGGCAGCAGTTGCAATTCTTCTTGCATGAAATTAGGTATATGTGGGCAAAACTTTAGAATATCACCAGTTGAATAGCCACTGTAGCATTCATGAAAAATTGTAGAATAAATCTGCATAGATTGCATTGTGGTAATCAACCATGCAAATATGAATATGTGCATGATGGCTATAGTGGCGTAAATAGTAAGCATGCGACTTGTCATGTGGCACTGGCACAGATGCTAAAGACATGTCTCTTTTTGCAGTTTACCTGTGGATAGCAAACAATTGTTTAATAACTGTCTCTGTCATGTCTGTGTTCCCATATCTCTGAGCACTATTTAGTGTTTTTAATAGTTTCATAGAATAGCTTACTCTAATTTATAGTTAAAAATTCCGCTTATGCTTGAATTTTATGTTGATAAACAGCTGACTGCGCTTGAAGCAGAAATTTGGCCACCCAGCGTCTTTACATTGCTATCTTCAGGGCTCATAACAAGGACCATCTTACAATGAGATTGTGTTTTAATGAGGTCATTGCCTAAAAAGCCACTAAATATGACCCTCATGAACCCAGCCATTGTTATATCAGATTCTTTGTCATAATTAAAAGTGCGTTATTAGGAGGTTAGTTGCTGTTTAATGACACTGTCATGACAAAGATGATTAGCGTCACCCTCCTCCTTTTCCAGGCTTGGAACTAGCACTGGCAGAGTACCAATAGTGGCGGAGTTACTATGAGGAGGGTCTCATGTTTAGAGGAATTCTTGCATTTGTTACATTTGGGTCTGGTATATTTATGAATTAATACATATTTTAATTTATTTTAATGTGTGATTTTGGTAGCAGTGCAAACAGGTGATAATTGATGTTTCTTTTTACTAGATGTTGACTGTAGGTTTTTGTTAATTTTTTTAGAAAACGGAGGTGGAGAACCAGGGTCATAACCATCATCATCCGTTGGTCGATCGCTCCAGTGCGGCCCAGGCAGCCTCACAGTCAGATGGAAGTTCATCCAGTCAGAGCCATCGCAGTGACTACCATACCTCTGGAGTTCTTCCAGATCTTCTTCCCACACAAATTCCGCAAGTGTCAGATTTAGAGATGATTCGTCCCTCTTCAGACATTGAGACATCGGCTGAAGCCAGCGGAGGACAGGAAGAGGTAGGATCCATGGAACTTCATTTGATGAATGTTTCAGTTACTCGAGCATTGTGTGATTTAGTCATGTGGCATGGTAAATGAATCTCTCTACTCCAACCTTCCAGCTGAGCTTTTAATTTTTTTACGTTATGTGGTAGCCGTTTGCTGCATCATTGTGCAGCCTGTAAGGATAAACTCTATATTATCAAAATCTATCTTATGACTGATGTTTGAAGTTATGTACATTTAATGTAATGTAATTTTTTATTTCCTCTAACAACCAAGCACAGATGAGAGGTAACGTGACACTATATGGATATGTATATGGGCATTAGTATATACTGCATTCTTTCAGAACTGTACAAAAGCACTGCCCTGTAATATGCTGCATGAATGATTTTTATGTCCAGTGAGCTAACGGTAAATGACTTAAGAGTGGTTATTGTATTTTTCTGTTAAATTAGGGTATTGTTGATCTGTTACATAGACTTGTTATTCTGTAAGAATAGCAGCCTAATGTTTTCTAAAGACAGTGAGTTGAGTTGAGATTGCCATTACATTGTTAGGCGCCAGGAGTCTATGTCCGAGGATCTTCTGGTAATCATTCATTTGCTGCATTTGGGTTTGGTGCAAATGGCATTGGATCAAGTGCAGCAGCAGCAGCAGCACCTGTCAAAGGCACATCTGGCGCTGGCGTCAGTGTCAATGTTGACCTGACAGGAGCCGAAGACGACAGCTGTCCAGAAATTCACAAATACAAGAAACGATTTGGAGCAGAAATCTTGTGTGGTGCCCTCTGGGGTAAGATCTTTCTATTCAGATTTGTATCTGTACTGACTGCTTTGACTTGCATCATACCACATTGCTGACCACTGTTGCACATGGCACTGATTCTCCATTTATGCCTTTATGACTTGCATGCAAGAGCAGGAAAACAACCCTGTCCCTGCCTCTCTAGAAGTTGTTTATGTGCATGGTTTCTCTGTGTCAACACTAACTAGTCATAAGTTGTCCTTAGAATTGTAAAAGCTTTTGTGGTGAGTCCTAACTTGACATAACACTCTTCATTTTTTGTGAGATGTATGATGAATTTCTCTTGTCCAGTGGGTATTGTCTTGTTTTCTCTAGTCCATGACTTGTTACATAAGTTCGTTGTAAACATATTGATTGCTTAAAGGCTAAATTTCTACACTTGATTTGCAACTTGTGGAGCCTTACTTGAAATCATGTGACACTGGTGTGTCTTGGTTGGAGACTTTAAGTTTAATACTTCTCACTTCAAGAAGCTTAATCAGACTCTTCCATGACTTTCTGATCATGACAACTTGACTTTCAACTCTTGAAAACTTGTTAAACACTGACTGCACATTCTTCTGGTGATTGATTGTTTTATTACAGTATCTTATATTCTTTTGACATTGAAAGAAGTAAGTTACATTTGTACTTGTGAAAATGGAGTAGTTATTGCAGAGGTCTGTGTTCTTGTTATAGGTGTGAATCTACTGATTGGAACTGAAAATGGACTGATGTTGCTTGATCGAAGTGGCGTTGGAAAAGGTCTGGTCAAGTTCTCGCATTTCTTTTGCTTTATCATTTTATCAGAAAATTGAACTCATTCTGCTCTGAAGGTCATATTTCTTAATACTGTAGAGATATGTCAGATATGTTCAATTAATGTGCATTTATCATAAACTCACATGGAGCTAAAGGATGCTTGATGAATAATATTTATGAACCTCATATATGACCAGAGACTGCTTCATGCAATTAAATTACCTTAAAATAGCCTGGAAGTTAAATGACCTTCAAACAACAATTAAATTACCTTAAGATTTCAATTGTCTGGGTAATACCACATCTAATGTTGTTCTTTGAATGCAGTGACAGAGATGTCATTAGCTATATTAGTTCGTTGAGTGAGTTTGGTTTGTTATCGACATGGTTGCTGGTGATGTTACAGTCTACCAGTTGGTCTGGCGTCGGCGGTTCGTTCAGATGGAAGTGCTTGAGATACAGAACATTCTGGTAACGATCTCTGGCAAGAAAAACAAAATTCGTGTCTATTACTTGACTTGGCTGAAATCTAAGATCCTCAAAAATGAAGGGGTTAGTACATCTATTTCCAAAACTGTTTCATTTAAGTAACAGAATGCAACGAAAAAGAGAATGGGAGCTCTGCTGCATGTAGCCCAATTACTTACTGATGAACCTACTAGCCAAAACTGTGAACTGTTTATCGAATAACTAACAATTCATATTTTCTTGTTAATGTAGGATGATGGCTATTGCTTTTCAATTGCGCCAAAGATGTGAAGTGTGGTTCACTATGAAATTGAATGTTTCCTTGCTACTGTAGCATTGTCCAGTTATATGTGTGATTTGTTTAGTTACATGTTTCTTTTTTATGGCTGTTTTCCCGTAAATTGTTTGTAGTGAACAGTGCTGTTTTAATGCATGTTTTGATGGTGATTGATATTTTGCAGACTGAAAGACGTGCTGGATTCTCGTATGTGGGAGAATTAGAAAATTGCATCCACTTCAAATTAGGTCAGAGCTGGTGTTTTCTAGATTATTTCAAATGGACTTACATTAGACATTAATAGTTGCTGTAGACTATATTTATAAAGTAGATTAACTTTGTGTCTTTGTGGGTTGGTTACAGTTGGTAATTAAACCAAGCAGAGATGTCAACTATCTGTTGTTGTAAAAAGGAGTGGTTAAAATCATCCTGTTTGATCATTTAGTTTTCTCGGTTGAGAGTCACTAATGAGATCTTGAAGTGGTGCTACATAAATATATATATTCAATGACATTATATTCAGGGACGTCGTTTGAGGACATATCCCAAATTTGATGGAAAAATCAACTATTTAGATGTGTGTCAGTGCATTTGATGAAATAATATATCCTTATTCATCACTAGGACAGCAGAAAACCAAACATAGTAAGAAATAAATAAGGACAAGAAGAAAACATGTTAGATCATTTAACCACAGTTTTGCACATGTAGACTAAATACAAAACTTGACAAGCTGACCAAGTTTTGCCCCCCCCCGAAAAATTCTTTTTGCCCCTGAAAAAACTTAAACAATGTCCCTGATTATATTGCTATTGAACACTGATTTCACTGCAAATGTGACAACTGGCTTTACAACAAACTTTAACATTATCCAGTTTGAATGACTTTCATATTATACTTCTCTATTGAAGCATAGTTTGATACTGCATGGGAGACTAATGTCATGCTTGTTGACCTTACAGTTGACCTTACTGTTCGTTGGTGAAGTTTATTGAATATCATAGTCGAGTTTTCTTTGTCTTTTCAGTCAAATACGAAAGAATAAAATTTCTTGTTGTGGCCCTAAAAGACAGCATTGAAATTTATGCCTGGGCTCCAAAGCCATATCACAAGTTCATGGCTTTCAAGGTAAGAGCATATGTTGTTTGGTTTATCAACACAATTGCAGTATTGCTAATTACTAAGCATACATGTTTAGCCTGTGAAATATTTAGTGGCCAATAAGTAAAATGACAATTAGACCTTGAGACCCTGGAATGCTTGGAAACCAATAATTTTAGACCTGTAGGGCTACATGATATGCGTATGGCCATGTGCATGTTGCATGATGTGGTCACTGCACGATAGAGGATCATTTGTACGATAGGAATGCAAGTGACAGAGAGTTATTTAAAAGATCTAAGGAATTCGTGTTTTCTCTTAAGGCTATTTTCTGTTTCATGACATATCCCTGTTGTATATCGGTTGGATTACTGGTAATTATCTTTATGTTAATCATTGGCCAAAACTGTCGTATCTGTTTTCAGTCACTTATAAATCTACCGGAGAAGCCATTGCTTGTTGACCTTACAGTAGAAGAAGGTTCAAGGTTAAAGGTCATTTATGGATCAAATGTTGGGTTCCATTCGATCGATCTAGATTCAGCTCTAGTTTTCGATATTTACATTCCTTCTCGTGTGAGTGCCTCATATGTTTTCTTTAGGGTACTGCAGAGTAAAAGATTGTTAAGAAACAATTGTTTACACACAAGTTTGCAAATTTATCAAATAATGGTGAATTTTTATATCTATATAGCTCCATTGTCTATGGTTTTGATCCATTATCTAATTGGAAGGCTTCAGTCGATGGTGTTGAGCTACCATATGTTAATGACTTGCAGAGGATGGCATAACCATGTTATCACTTGACCATCCAACCACCAGTTTTGCACAAATGACTCTTTGATTGATGCAGTTCTTTGCTATGGCTAGTTTCGGTCTGATTTTTGTGAAGTTATTTCGCATTGATGGCCAATTACATTACAGTACTGTACAGAGACTTGTGATCTTATTTGTCTTGAAATTCTTGGTCAGTTTCTGAATTAAATGCTCAGAAGTTGTTTTATCCAGTTCAGAGCACTGCATTTTCTGTTTGTAACAAGTAGTTGCGTCTGTGACAGCTTGGTATCATGATTAAACAAATATTGATTGATTGAGTTAAGGGAATTTAAAGGCACTTGGTGTGCAATTGATGCTGCTTGAATGAATGAAGTTGCTCACTAGAGCACTCGCATTGCTACGTATTAATGTCTTTATTCATACTGTCAGTTAGTGTAAGCAGAAAAGATCTAGGATTACTAGGCTTTGAAAATACTTAAGTCAGATACATGTACAAGCTTCTTGGTACAGGCATAATTTTTTAATTTTTGGTAGGCAGGTAGACTATAATTTGTTTATAATTTTATGGTACAGGTAGGCTATAATTTGGTTTTAATGTTTTTTGTGATATGGGGAGATTAGCTGGCATCAGGAACTGATGATGGTGATGATTAGACTATAATTTATTTTCAGTTTTTGGTACAGGTAGACTAATTTATTTTAATTTTTTTATTTTGATGATCTTGGTAAACTTACGATGTGTGCAGATAGTCTTTGTTTCTAAGTGATATTTCTCAGTTATTCACAATGAACAATTAATATAATAACTTTACGGTGCTAATGTAAATATATTACACCATATGAACTAATATCATGATATTGTCATAAGAATTATTATAGAGTTGCAGGTATAAGTAATGGGTGCATAAGTTGCATGTGGATGATTATGTATATGCTGTTGATAAGTCAGTGATGTAAGAAATTGATGTAACAGAGAAGTGATAATCTAAAAATAAACAAAGGTAGTGACAATATAAATTTAATTGAAGAGCCATTTTGAAATGAGATTTCCTGTTTCTGTTTTAGATGAACAGTGTTATTACACCTCAGCTGATTGTCATTCTTCCTTCTGGAAATGGACTTAACCTGCTATTATGTTATGACAGTAAGTTATTCTATGACGCTTTTTAAAATTATTTTGTCAGTCATTGTAATATATGTTTTTCTTTGCTCTAATGATGATGATGTACTAAAACTGACTGGGAAACCGAAGCAGCTCGTCATAAAAGTGTTAAGTATTATGTATCATTGCTAAAATTTAATAATATTTTATTTTAGGATCATTTTATAGGTACCATATAAATATTTGATATGTGCCATTCTGCATTACACAAAGCAACAATTTGCATTCATGTTGGTATCTTAAATGACAGACCGACCGACAGACAATGTATTCATGACTGATTTTGATTGATTGACTCATTCATTGATGATTTTTTAAGATGAAGGAGTTTACGTGGATACAAGTGGTAAACTCACAAAGAATGTGATACTTCAGTGGGGAGAACTTCCTCTGTCTGTTGCCAATGTATCGTCAACTGGGCAGATTCTTGGCTGGGGAGAGAAGGCAATCGAAATCCGGTCAGCGGAAACAGGTCATCTCGATGGGGTGTTCATGCACGAAAAGAAAGCGCTGAAGTTTCGATTCCTGTGTGAACGAAATGATAAGGTAACTGGATTGTTACTAGTTTTATTAGACGTGACTAAATGTAGCACGAGATGTGTTGGGGTAAACTCTTGGTATGTCATTTATTCATTCATTCATTCTGAGCATTTATATGAGCGCCCCTTCAAGAACCTACTCGGCAGTGCTTCCAGCCCAGCCATGGCTAAAGAAAGACTTGAGCGACTAGTAAAACCGTGCCGGGGCAAGATGTTAAGATGTATGTACATCACTTAGGGAAGGGTTTTGTATGATGAATTGCATTTTCATTTGCAATTGCTGTGTGATTCATTATCGCACTTTCCTTAACAATGAATTGATTTGAATTTCTGTATTGGAAACTTCTGAGCATTATCACACTACATTGCAAATATCTAAATACTTAACGCTGTCCAGCTGAACAAACTAATCGTATCAGGTCGCAGGTACTTTTGATAGTCAGAAAAAGATGTTTGTATACCACAGTAATGGGTACCAGTAGAAATTGTGTTGGATAGTTCTTGTTTGAAATGGAATATTCAGAATACTGCTGAAGCACTGCGTGATTCGTATTGTAATCTGTATCATAATAATAAATTTTTCTATTGTTGTCATATTTAGTTCCACTTCTATCACCTCTTAAAGAATTCTGTTACTGTTGATGCTTTGCATTTGTACTCGTTTGATTCACTTCACAGCTGTTCATTTGCCAAGTCTCTGTGTAAGAATACTGCTGCATGGTCAAAGCTGGTAAGGCAAGATGTGTCATTTCCCCAAGATAAACTGGCTTTACATGACATGCTAACAAGACTATTGAAATTGTGGTGAGTTTTTGAATTTCTGGAAATTAATAAGAAGTCTGAAATTAATGTTCTAAATTGATGTTGATTAAACTGTTGTATGTCATATGTCATTGCCAGGTGTTCTTTGCATCAATCCAAGGCAGCTCCTCACAGATCTACTTCATGACACTCAGTCGCAAGAACGAAGTCTGGTGATCATCATAGTAGCGCCATCTACTGAACGTGTTCGCGCTGCTCCTGATGCGACATTTCAGTCTTCAGTTTAAAAACGATTTCTGCTGTGAAGGAACTGATTTGGTTTTGAACGATAATCAAGAGCTACTTGCAAGCTGCCTCCTGCGTTGGTCGAATTTTCTTGATGTGAATGACTGACGAGAAGAGAAGAAATGTGGCATTCCAGCGGTTGATTTCTTCCTCTGCCTTTACAGTTGGCATTGTTTTTCTCACCATGTGGTTGCATCTCTCTGATTCGCGTCATGTTGATACTGTGACTGAGCACTCGAGTCAGAATGTCGTTGTGATTGTCGCTATTCCTATTCGCTTGGATGCTTTCTATGTTGCTAGAGATGCGGTCTTGACTGTACGCTGTACATCTGTATGCAAGGTTTCCAAATGACTTTCCATCTTTTAAAACCGGTTTTCATTACTGTTATCTAAAACTGAGCAAGTTGTTAATATTACATTATACATATGCATTTGTATAAAGTTTTATTTTGGTGAAAGTGAAGTTTGAATGAATTGTGAAGTTTTTATAAATTTATCGCATGTAATTCAACTATGAAACAGCTGAAATTTGTTTCCTTTGATTGGCAATATGTGCTAGTCTTTGGAGGTGACTTAAGTCTTGTTTCTTTGTGTGAAATTGGGAAGGTATGGCAAAGACATGTAGCTGATGAATTGCAGTTTTCACATTTTGCGCTAAAGAATGTGATATAAGTGCACAGAGGAGGAATTTTCACTGGGTGCTAAGTCTTGTCATTTGCTTCTAAAGTGTTTTATTCAAAAAGTTTCTTTGATCCATTTGTTCAGCATGATCAGGAAAATGTGTTTAATGATGTGTTGTAATCAATACAGTTCTATAATCAAGGCATTTCTAATTATGAATGGAATTTCATTGAGGATAGATTGTTGTCGTGTTATTTATTGTACAATTGTTTGATGATCTGCTTATAAAATTCATTGTATATCAGATATCTGTCTTTTTATATTGAAGATGAAAGTACTCCTGCAAATTCTAAGAATAAAGTAGATGTGTGATCTTGTTTAAATAAATTGCTGGCTACAGTCGACACTAGGTGGATGCTGTTATATTGACTTAAGAACGAAAGCCTACTTACTGACCACTGTGACCAGTACTCTGTTTGAGTCTTGTGAATAATTGACTAGCATTTTTATGATTTAGCCAGTTTTGCAACACTGATGAATTTTGCAGTAACAATAAGATATCAAATAATAATTTCCTTTTAACTAGTGCAAACATAGACTTTTCTAGTCGTAATTTACAGGTAGCAACAAGCTACATACCAATCTTAGCTTTGTGCCAGCGATTCATAGAGTTCTGCTGAAAACCTGTGTAAATGCTGATATAACGTCTTACATGTACTGTAACCAGCATAAAACAAATCATGTTGGATTCACTAGAATGCAGGAAACTTAAGCTGTCAGTCAATAAACTCTATTAAACTGTCAGTCGATGTGAAAAGTGTTGCTAATGAATCTTGTCTCTTATGTATATCCAGCTTACCTGCTTCATGTTAATGGTTTTGCATTTGATTCTAATAAACTTAAGTGCTTCATGGTGAAAAACGGTTTAGACAAACGCTTTCATTTAAACATTCCCAAAATTGAGCTTTGACGATTTTAGGCATTTTGTGTTTACTTTTAATTTGTTTTGATAGAGAAGTTATTTTCCATTTTTAGAATGATGAATGGTGATTTTGCTTTGTTTTTAGTTTTGTTCTTTAACCTGGCTATCCTCTATGGGGTCACTTACCTGTGTTTAACCCATGTGTACAGGTACTATTGTACATGTATTGTTTGTGTGTACAGGTATAGTACTTCTGTATAGTTTCTAACAGCAGATGACGAATAGCAGGAGATGACAAATTGGCCACTTTATGTTGAATGATTGACATGCTTAGTTTATTAACGCCTCAATTTTTTTTTAAAGTGTTTACAATTTGAAATTTTTTTGAGGCAATTGTTTAACATAGGTTTATGTCTGAAAAGGTCTCGAGGAATGAAAGAGAAATTGGAGAAATTCTTCTATATTTTTAAGTTCATGTTAATTGCTTTGAGCTCACTGCAGTTTACTTAAATGTTGCTTTATGAAACATTGCAGAGGAGTTTTTCCAAGGCACAATGGGATATTTTGCCAGTGCACAACAGGGCATTTTGGAGCACATTTCAAGAATTCTGATACTGTAAACTGAAACACAAAACTTATGTGATTAGTAGTGTATACATGTAACATACTGTCTCTTACTGTCTCTTTTGCTACCAGTTGGATTTGCGAAGGTGCAAGTGCTTCCACCCTGTTTCGATATTGACAAGTAGTCAACAGAACTACTCGGCAACTGAAAAACTGTACCCATGTACAGTTTGTACATGTCCAGTTTGACAGCATTGCTTGGATTGTTGCCAAGTTTCCCAATGTGTAAAACTCTGTGGTGTACCAGCTTTTCTAAGTCCAGAGCTTTGCTTCTTATGAATTTCTTGCATTGCCATGCATTGATGTTAACATAATGTAACAAGGGTTTTAAGTGGTTCATTAGATGTTTAGTCTGTGTTAAAACCACTGCAAATTAACTTGGAACATTCTTAATAGCCCAGTTTTCCTAGCTTCCTCTTAAAAGCTGTGATAGTGTCCACTGAGACAGTACTATCATCCAAACCATTCAACAAATCTACAACTCTTGCACCGAAGAATTTCTGCCCTAATGTTCCTTTTAGCTTCTTCATTGCATTAGGTTGTTATGTGTCCACTTTAAGATCTCATTTCTTAAAATAGTGTCTGAAATTAGAACTTAGAAAATAGGATTACGTTATAGTTTCTTCATGAATTAATTTTCTCTGTCTGCCTGATGGCTACCTTTCATGCCCTTCTGTGTGTAGTTTGAACAGTGATAATTGGTACCGGCTGAACCCCAGTTAGGCTAATTTTATCAGAGGACATGTCATCCAGTAATTTAAATGGTTTGTGCAGGCGATTGAAGCCGATCATGTCACGCTTATGAGCCTTGATTTCGTTAATGAGTTAGGTAAGTGTATCTGAGCCAGTAGTGTTTTGTGCAGCTGTGAAGGACCAGTTCCAATCTGAGACAAAGCAACGTGGCATTGATCTCAACAGAACTTGGACAACTGTAACCTTTGACCTGTGATTTTGGCAACTGTAGTCATCATGTAACTTGTTGCATCTGTAACTTAAAGAATATTTAATAGATTTTCTAACAAAGTAATGCTTTCTTATAAAATTAATACAGATTACAAATATGAACATTAATATTTTAAGTTTATTACCTTATAGTTAAGGATAGGTTGCTAGCTTATAGCATTAAAAAATAACTTATGAACTATTATTTATTGTTGTAATTTCATGTAAACTATAAATTTTAAGTGTAGTTTCACTAGAAAATCAAGTAGATAGCAGCGCCCAAGCAAATGACAATCTTATGAGACGTAGACAATTCAGTGCTGTTTGAACCACAAAGATTCAAAAATTCACTTTATTACTAAGTTCCAGAAACTACAGATACAAAATTGCTTTATATTATTATTTTTATTTAGTTATTCTTATTATTATTATTATTGCTATTGCTAATGATAATGTTATTACTTTGGCCTGTGATAAAAATTCCTTAAAAATGAATTTCATTGTTGAACAGTTTAATACTTGCCCAAATGCTGTAATAATTTCATAACTGCTATGCCAATGTATTTGTAAGACAAAAAATGTATGGTTTGAGAAAGGTCCATGAAAGACTGGTGTCTGATAATTTTGTTGGTGTTTTACTTTATGACTTGGATTACTGGTTGATGTCATGAGACTAGAACCAGGCTCTTTCTCAGGTCTTTGTTTCAAAAGACAAATGAATGTCGGATTTGTAACATGTATATTAAGGGGATGTCGTCAAGTTACGTGTCAATGGTGCAGAAGGATTATGAATAAATTTAATTCGTGGGACCTGACAAGTTTGCGGCCGAGTGAGAATATCTTTTTCCACCCGTTTTCTGTGTTTTTAATTCAACCTCGTGATGTGTTGAATTTTCACTGCTTATAAAATCATTAATGGACAACATTCATTTTGATGTAGATGAAATTCAGGCGATACGTTCAACAGTTTTGGGTTTGCAAAATTTTTCGGTGTTTGTTGTGGCTTATTTATATTATTTGTTCTACCAGTTGGTAGGTGAGGGTTTAGGGAGTTGTTGTGTTGCATTGTTTTCAGTCAAATACTCCACTGATAAACAAAAGAACAAGTGAGCGAACTGCTGCTTAGGCTACTCTGTGACTGTTCTTTTCACATATACATGTAGTGGAAATGGTTCAATGAACACGTTCTCTTGACTTTTATGTACAGTTATGTACAAATTGCAATAAATATGATGAAAATGACGACATGTGTTGACTTTGCACTTTCTGCTGTTTGAACTTAACAATGAGTTCCCACTATGCTATTTATTATTCTATTTAAATAGTCACCCTGACTATTTATCCCAACACTGTACATGTTATTTTAAAATATAGACTTCATAGTGTTGTCACTGTTTATTTCAAATATACTTTTGAACACGTTGTGCCTCTTCTCTGAGGGTGTTTGTGCTCTACTGCTCTTGAAATCATTTTCGTTCCTTTCAAATTTTCGACCCAGCCAAAAACTAACCTGATTGATTCTAAATTCAAATACATGTATCCAGTTAATCTCACTATCGTTTGAGTGGTTATTATGACTATAGCCTACAATTCAGATTGTATATGGATCAGTCCAGTCAGCAATGTCTGCATAGTCACACTGGGTGGTGCTGTATAAATGTTCGATTACAATAAGAGGGGTTGAAGTGGTGCAGTGCTTCTCGTTCTTTCTGATGCTGCAGTCCGGTGATTTTAATTGTCTGTGAAGAGCATACATAAACAGTGTTTGGTACTATTTAAATAATAAATACTATTTAAATAGTTCATAGCTTTTTACTATTTTAAATACTATTTAAATATTTTCCTAAAGGTACTATTTTATTACTCTATTTAAATTGTCACCTTAACTATTTATAAACTATTTATATGACGTTATTTTAAGGTAGACTTCATAATAATTATTATAGTGTCATTGTTTTTGTCAAAATAATATACTTTTGTTACTGTAGCAAGTTTAAAATAAAAGTGTGAGTCTATAAAATAGCATTTTTATGCTGTTTTACGCACTCATGTTCTGGTGGTAGAACTTATGGAACTTTACAACCAGAAACAAATAAAGTTTATTAGGAAGAAACATGAATATAGGCTATAAATTATGAAGCCAAAGCTGGTATTGGAGATCTTTGGTTAGTTTCCTCTTGAGTCTACCGCAACAACTAGCTAGCTGCTCGTAGAGTGCTAGACTCATAATAGGCCTACTGCACAGCGTCCAAAAAGGCAAGTCGTTGGGCCAAGCCTATTCATAGGCGCTCAGCCAAAATATAAATATATAGGTAGGTAAAATCAACTAGTTTGGTTCCAAGTGAAGATTTAGAGATCAAACAGATAGGCTAAATGATGGCTACGGTCGATGGTGCTCAGAATTGAAGCGGCAAGATAGGCAATACAACACATACCAGTGAATTATAGCAGAGGAACACCGTAAATGCAGCAGTTAACCAGTTCTATGCTCTATAACCTCATTTGCAAGTAATATACAACCGTAGTTGTTGCTTAAACAGGCGCGATATAACTGTCCATTAAGATTGCTGTGAACAACCTGTGATTAAATTCGCTAGGTGTCTTAAGGTCGTGCTGTCTTTTCTGGCTAGCGATTTAAACTAGCGATTTATCGTAAAGTGGTAAACATTTGCGTCGAGAGGCGTTGATAATTTCCTCGTAATTTAGACGAATTTCTATAATAAAAATAGGAAGAAGCAGTTAACGAAATAGAAATGTCCGAAACATATGGTTAGTCGTTTTTTTCTGTTGTAATATTTGCAGAATTTATACTCTTCTTGGAATTGCCTGAGATGTAGGCCCTGTCATTCTCTACGGTTTAAATCGTCGACCAAATAATCGATTAGTTCCTCTTGAGCGAATAAATACGAACGCTATAGATTATAAGATGTTTATTCGCAACGTTGTTATAAAACTTCGATGCATACCGATCGTTATTGTAGATTGTAATTATAAATGCCAGTCCACTGATTTTGGTTTCTGGTCGACCATTGCCCTGTAGTAGGATCGATGGGTGGCAAAACGTCAAAAAAATTCCTAACAAGCTGAAAATAAGCAAATATGACTGTAACATACTGTAATACACTGTAGTGAAGATAGAAAGAAATCGGGCCACTAGGCCCTGTTCTAGGGCCTAAACCGAATTTGACAACCTTTTAGTTGAAAAATATCATTTTCTCTATTATAGAGGAGTCTTTTAGGGCCTATGACCTCAAACTGAAAATTAAAAAACTAATTATAGCATTGTATTGTACACACCAGAGAATTTCCCAAACCTACTTTACCCAAGATGGACCCAAAATTCAAGATGGCCGCCTCAAGAATATAAACCGCCATATATATCAGCTTACATGCACTTACAAAGTTGATTAACAAATAATGCTGAAATGCAACTTTAAAAATACAAATACAGGGAAGGGAGTTCCACAATAATGGACCCAAATGCTTAACTGAAAACTGCTTTGTATCATACGATTATGAACGAAGCAGTTGCATAGCTGTATGCCGGTCAACAGCTACAACCGTTCACATTACGATTCTCTAATGGACAGATCACTTGTGACCAAATAACATAAAAGAAGCAGACAAACAGAATCCTCAAACAAACATCAACAATAACAATGGAATGTACTGCCAATATTCGCCATGCAGCTAGCCAACAGCCAACTGCACGCCCAGAGACCACCGCGAGGAGGTTTTGGCAAAGGTCTCCGTAGTTCATTCATCTACAGCAACTAGATAGTAAACTAATTTATCAGAATAGAAGAGCCAAGCAAGTGATGTCCTGGAATTCTGGAGGGAGAAGGAAGAGAGGAAGACCACGGAAGAACTGACCGGTAACCATCAGCGACGACTTGAGATGCATGGAAATGTCATGGGAGGAGGCGGAGCAGCTGGTAATGGACAGAGATCAGTTCAGGAGATGCATTGCCCGATGTGCAGACCTGCACGGGAAGGATAAAGTACTAAGTAAATAACAGACAAACAGCGAGAGTGAGATTAGTTATGACAGAGAACACCAGGACACAGAAAACATGAGGCTCTGGAGAGAGATACACAGCAATATATAGGATTACTTGACCAGCAAACAAGGCAAAGCATGAAAATAAGAATATACAAGCAGCAAGAAACAAATAACAAGACACATAGCAAAAAACGTATATGGGTAGAAAGCAGTGTTATTTAAATTTCAGTCGACTTTTCAGTTTAGTTTAGTTTAAACTTTCCAGTTTAGTTTTACTTTCAATATTGATGCCCAACGAAAACATGACTGTCATTTATATAAATAAAACATTATGTATATTTTATGCCTACTGTCAAATTCACATACCATATAAAACTCGCTATAAAATATGAATTATGTGCGCTTTCACATAGTAAATCTAAAATGATTTTTCAGTTTTAGTTTTACCTTCAGTTTAGTGTTAGTTAATAGTTTTCAAATCTGTTCAGTTTCTGTTTTACTTTCAGTTTAGTTTTAGTTAAAAGTTTTAAAATCTTTTCAGTTTAATTTTAGTTTCCAGATAAAGTTACTTTCAGCTTTAGTTAACTTAAATAACACTGAAAGAAAGCTGAAATAGAGAAAAATGAAAGACGGCAGAAGCAGACAACAAGGAAAAAAGCCAAAGTTCAGTCAGCACAAAAGCATTTACAGGTTACAAGAACATAGCAGGCCAACCCCCTTGAAAAATAAATAAATGTGAAATAAATGGCCTCAAGCTGTAGATGAATGAACTACCCAAATTAATGCAAACAAATTACGAGAAAAGGCGATCATTTGGTCCATCACCTTTCTCACACAACAAGCTGAACATCTATTAACATACCATACCACTGTCTACGTGATAAAGAAACAAAGAAACAAAAAATTTTTTATACACAAGCAAAGAATTGAATGGGAGAATAATTTTGGATGCAGCTTCAGCAAAAACACGGAAGAGTTCCGTCTTGTTTTCATTAACCCTCAGGAATTCTTAACAACTCAAATCTAATGTAGACTGAATGAAACAATTTCTTCATATAGTTCAACCCCTTCCGCAAGTTCAGGATCATCCAACACAATTTGGAAGTCCTCTTCAACAGCCTCAACATCATCATGCTCATCTATGTATGGACCTGTAGTGCTTGTGTCAGCCATAGCATTATCACATACTGTGCCACAGCAGTGCTTACAAGCAGCAACACACCGCAGACCATGTTTCTACAGGAACAAACCTGGGAACTGCAGGGGTTCTTCCTTACCATTTTGCATTTGCAACTTATGACATTCAGAACATCATCTGGTGCAGGTTTGAGATCTGTGGCAGTTGGCACAAGCACACCGTTTTCGGCCTTCCAGCCCCATTCCTCAGCATCTATGTCCAATTCCATGAAGGACTTCCACTGCATCACTTGGAGGTGCACACGAAGAATATGATACTGTGCAGCATTTTCAGTTGGTGGCAGCTTCTCAGGATTTGGTTGGGTCTTGCTTGTGGCAAGCTGGCTCATGTAAGTGACATACCGCAAATGATTTAATGAATCGCATGCCTTACCACCATATATAATAGTCAGAAGCTGTAAGCCAGCTTGAATTGTATCGAAACGTGTTGAATTGGGTGAACCGAGTATCTCAGTGAGAGGTGCAGTGTCCTTGTGCTTAACAACAGTCTTGTATACGCTGGCTTTACCACGTCCAAACAGAGCTGAAGTGCTATCACAGCCACTTATGGCATGGATGACCAATAACTGACTGGCAGCCTTATCACCTATTGCAGTGCGGACGGTGCGAACAGAGGTAATAGCCCTACGTGATGTACGACTACGAGCAATTTCAGATAAAATATAAATATCTGCCATCTCCGGTCTAAAATGATAGAGCAGAAGGACCAAAATATCTGTATCGTCTGCTACTACTGTGACTGGTTCATTTCTCAGTGCTGTATTAAGTGCAGTACTCACGATGAGGGTATCAGCATCATTGTTGGCATTATGAACCGTGTAGTGAAACTTTCTCAACTGAGCAGATAGCAAATTAACAAACTGTTGCTTGTTATTGGCATTTGTAAAAAACACTGCACTGTTTTTGCATACAGGGTTACTCTCAACCACGTCAATATCTGGACTCGACTGTTTGGTTCTTCTGGCATGCTCATGGTCTTTGACTGAAGGCCCATTCCCATAGCCATCAAACACCACAATGCACTTGTGACTATAATGGCGTTTCACATAGCTAACATACTGTTGTAAAACATCGCCGTATGTGCCTGTCTGCTGCCAGACAATGCGATGGAGCAAGCAGCCACCATCAACAACATATGTTTGTGGCAAGACAAATTCCTCTGAATTATCAACACTCTTCCTTAGCTCTTTCGCAAGAGTACTCTTGTTGTTTTTTCTTAAACCATGGTCGGTGAATAAAGCTGTTGGTACAGTGGTTAATTCATATCTGAAATACTGCTCCAAGTCATTGGGTGTCATCCGTCCCACTATGAGCAAGAGTCGATTGAATAATACACTGTTATCAATGATCAGTTTATTTCTGTCCACCTTATTCTTCTTGCACAACAGAGCTAGGGTTTTCACCTGTTTAGCCTTTCTGAGCACCACATCCGTAAACCTGACTCCATCCATTTCACTCATAATAGCCTGACCAACTTCCTCAGCAATATCAGCGTTTATACCTTTACCATCAGATGCAGACAAGCCAGACGCGATACTTCGGAGCCGCGGATTGCCTTCAAGAAAAGGATTGTGGGTTTTAAACCATTCCAACACTTTGCCAGTGTCATGGTAATCTGTAGCAATTCTTGAACTCGCTAAGTCTGGATGTTGGGAATTATTAGCGGAGTGCTCAGTGTTTGTAAGGGATGACAAAGCATTATGAACACTTGCGCATTTGTGGGCACTGCTCACCCACAGCAGACGAACACTTTCGGTCATACCCCTGCCATGAGTCAAACCTCCTCGTCCCTTTAGCGCTCTCATCATAACCTGCTCTATCAACAGATCGGTGGATAGCGCAGCCCAGAAGCGATCAGTCCGCCGCACTGTGTGGTAGCCGTGGTTGATAAACATGTCATGCAGCCAAGGGTGTTTAACTGGCAGATCTAGCATCTGTTGCAAATACAATCGACTGCACTTTGCATAATTGTTATGTCCAGTTGCAGCGAACAAGTTTAACATTTTGCCAACAGTGACTAGGTGGAGACTCCAATTTCCAGTTCGTTCGGCACGAATGAAATCCTTAACAATCTGAATGTATGTACAATACTGCAACCAAAGCTTAGCAGTTCGTGATTTAAGGGCTAAGGACTTTTTATAGGTAGATAGAATGGCTTCAAGTTTGTGCAAACATTCTAGATTACTGGCTGAATACATCGTATCAAAATCACAATGTGCAATGGTATTATACAACGACTGCAAGGTTTCAACATCAGCATGACCTACTACATCATTGGAAGACACTGATTCATCAACATCATCTAGTACAGATTGCAGTAGGATGGTTGTGAGGGCGGAATCAACTAAGAAGTGACCACGCAGCGCTCGAGACACAGCCTTACCTGACAACATATGAATAACTGTATTGGGGCCGTAACAGCACTGCAAAACTTCTTCTAGGCCGGACCCAGACATGAGTGTCCCAATGCTACCAAGAAAACTCATGATCATGTGAAACCCACCAAGTCTGCATACAATGTTGGTTATATGCTCAGCCTCAACAATCTCCACCGCCTTTATCTCAAGAGGCTGGTAAAAAGTTACACAGGCGGTTATTACATTCAACTTTGCAGCCTGGTTGCTAATGAAACATAAAGCGGAAAAGATGCACGACTTATCACCAGGATTCATGTTGATAATAGGCAATAAGCGAAAGTCAGCTGGGGGAGAATGATCACCAACATGAGTCATTTGCATGAAACCATTCCAGTTTGGTCTTTCGATATGTTCATCTCGGAAAATCCAACCCGTATGCCACATCAAATCCAAATTTAAGGAAGGTGGTTGAGATATGAGCAGTTTCTTGATGTCAGTTATAGGTGTAAACTTGAATGAAGACAAAGGGGGTTCATTGGGTGAAACGTAATACATCAGTGGAATGTTTCTACCCCTTGTGAGTTTCACGACTTTAACTCTTTCAAGTCGTTTAACAGCCGTTTCACTAAATGTTCCACAACCAATGGAATCTGACAGCCCAGAACATGGCACTGACATAGACATTATGCCCATACCATGGAAAACCCCTAGGCCATTCAGTGTCATGATATTATGATCAACATTATCTGCTGACCACTGAGTAAAGGAATGTGGATGATTTTGGGGCAAATCACTGTCACTATTCTGAACAACAGATTGTTTGTAGCGATTGACTTCTTCGGAACTAACAGAAAACCCTAACCGGGACAACACTGTAAGCAACCACTTGGAGGCTAAGACATGGTCAAGTGAAACACCGACGCCAAATAACACAGGAGATATAACAGAGCGAGGCCGACTGGCCTGAACAATGCTATGTCCCAGAGCAATCTGCTTTAGCTCATCACACATTAGGCCTTGGAGTAACAAGCGCAATAGTGGTGGTATCCAATTCTTAGCAGCAGATCTCTGACTGATATCAGCATTTAAAGGATATTGTTCAGTATCATAAATGGAATCTTTTATGCTGGCTTTGATAAGCTGGGCAGCAGCAGAGACAATGCGCTCGCTCTCTACATTCACATCCTTGTCTCTGTCTGCGTACCACTGGTCGTTCAAAATACGAGATGCCATATTTTTGAAACATATCACATCTTTCCGACCACAAACACTAGCAAAAAATATGTGCTCGCCGTATCGTTTGACCAACAGATTTTTTATGTATCCAATACAGTAAACTTTACTGGGGTCACCTGCTAATTCAACCATTTTGTCATGCAATTCCATAACGGTGAATAATTCACAATCACCATTTTCAATCCATTCACAAACAATATCAAAGTAAGCCATCATTTCACCACTTACAGGTCGACCAACAACATTAGCAGGGGACACAGATGGCGAAGGCTTACGTACAAATGTCGTAAAATATAAGTAGCATTTGATATGATACCGCGCATCAGCGGCACACAAATCACCACAAGTTTTCAAACGACCTGAAATTTCAAACCCCCATTCATCGTTACGCTGTTCACAAATTTCCAACATTTTTTGGTTAAGGACTGTAGTCTGAACCTCACGATAGCGTTCATTAGCTGGTAGACAACAAAGAAAACAGCAGGTCTTGTAATCAACTTTGTCACTTACCGATCTTAGTCTTTTGCTGGAACCAGGGAATGTTTCAGAAAGAATTTTTGGATTACCCCCTTCCTTTGTATATTTCAACTGACATGATTTGTGAACATAAACCATCAAAGGGTCACTAGACAGATGGTGAGAAAGGGCCGTATCACCACGCAATAAGCTAAATCTAGTTAGCGTTATTATTCCGTCTGACCTCATTTTAATCAATTTTTCTGCCTCCTGTTTGTGACAGATAACGCACGCTGAAACACTAAACAGCTTGCACGGTGCTTTCGCCGGAGCATCCATTTGCGTTAAATAGATACTAAAACACGAAACAGATAATCGATACAATACTCACCGTAATTATTCAATTACTGAACACAAGATTTTTCACAGTAAAGCAAGCAATTACGATACTTTCATAGAAAATTGTTAAAATAAGAACTCACGTGCACAACCAAAAAACATCGAGAAGCCAAAGACTTGTCGAAAATTGATACGCGAAACGTCCCATTACGCCAAGAAAATAGTCCATAGTTTGTTTTAGTCATACAAAGATAGTATTACATCTTTCTCTTTCTATCTTGTTTGGCATGTACAACTTTTAATTCTAAATTATTTTATCAAGAAACTAGCTTGTTAGGAATTTTTTTGAGGTAGATCATATGAAAAAATATAGTACGGCTCGTCTACTGTGTGGCAGCTTTCACTAAATTGCTCTGATTTATCAAATATATTACCTACCTTATCCATTTGGTCATTAAGGTAATAAGAAAGTCGCAGTTAACATCGAAAGCCCAAAGTCATTCTTTTGGAAACCTGATTACGTTTTTCACATGGTATCTCTGGACAACCTTGACACAGAGATTGTGGATGAGCTGGTGTCCTGTGCTGTGCTTCGATTTTACATAGCACATTAGATAGTTCTAAGTTGATGATTACAATTAGGAAAGCCCAGTCAGCTTATGATCGATGACTTTCTGTAATGTTTTAAATGATAGACCTACGTGTACATTTTTAGCTGTTTCAGTTTCTCACATGAAATTTGCCTTTGCTTACTTTACAGATTTCCTGTTTAAGTTTCTTGTGATCGGAAGTGCTGGCACTGGCAAGTCGTGCATTCTGCATCAATTCATAGAAAATAAATGTGAGTACAGCTAATTAGTCATGTTAGGAATGTTGCTGCTTAAACTTGTAGTTGCTAAATTTTCCTGGGCTGGGCATGGCCATGTAATTTTAAGTGCATTCATGCTTGCTTTATTCATTTTAATTTCAACAAGTGTTCCAATTCAACTTTTTGATCATTAATTCTGAAGCATTGTGTTAAGTGGATAAGAAACAAGCCAAAGAATTTGGTATACTAGTATGATCTATGTGATTTACTGATGGATTGTAGAGATGGCATAACTGTCTCAAGCATTCTGTTTTAGAATATATGGCAACTGAAGGAGAATAATGGCAGAGAGTAGTTAACCCTTTAACGACGAGCATGTACTAAAATATATGGGAAACCAATGCAGCTTGTCATTAAGGTGTCATCCTGGTCTGGTTTGAGGCTTGCAGAACTGAAACTGCTGTCTTTTCTTTATCTAGTAAAATCTCTAACTGGAAGAAAATCAGTTATAGTTGTTGAGTTTGAAAGGGTTTACTGTAAGTTTTGATTATATCTGGAATGCTAGCCTCTCCTTGCATTCATTGGGTCTTCAATTTACATTTTGTTGGTGCAGTTGGTATAAATGACTGTTAAGAAAGCTGCTTTCTGAGGTCCTTGATAAATAGTGTTTTGCAGTTTAACAACTTTTGTGTGCTTTAATTTTGTCAACAGTCCGTCAAGATTCCAGTCACACGATAGGTGTTGAATTTGGCAGCAAGGTAGTAAATGTTGGAGGCAAGTCGGTCAAACTACAGATCTGGGATACAGCTGGACAGGAAAGATTTCGGTATAATTTTTGTCATTCCACACTTGGTAATGCAGCAGCTATTCACCAGTGTTCATAGGTTGAAGCCCAGGGTGACAAGAGTTTTCAGTTCAAAACTAATCTTATGTACATCAAAAGAATGTTTAGTTTTTAGGCTAATAGTGTTTGTATTGTATCTGTTAGCTGTAATCAGAAATTTGTATTAAGCTGCTGCGGTGCAAAGTAGTGATGCACTCTTTACGCTAACCTAAATATCATGCTAAACATCATTAAGATGATAAGATCAGACAGTTCGTCAATAAGCGAACAATGCTCAGACAGCTAGATGAGTCATCAGTGGAAGTTTCCCGCAAACAACACACACTGTCCATGGTGAACAGATATTACTGCTAAGTATTTGCTCCTAAAATTCTTGTACACCAGCTAAGTTTCACTCTCCAGTATTCCAAGTCACATTCACAGCTCATCTAAGTTGGCTTAGTATCTTAAAATTTCCATTACCTTTGCATAACTTTCAGAGTTCACCAAGTTTAGTATGTTGAAAAATCTCACCTATTTGAATAAGTGAAGCTGTCTTTCTTCTGCCTTTATATCTAGATCTGTCACTAGGAGCTACTATCGTGGAGCAGCAGGAGCACTTCTTGTATATGATATTACTAGGTGAGTTCTACATTCTTTCATTTGTCTTTAATAGGCATTATTTGCAGTTTCTCTTACAAATTGCTCTAGAATTTTGACTTTGGCCTGATTTCTTCCTTATATACTGGTGCTTAATTGTTGTCAGAATCATGTTTGCACAGCACCTTCTTAGCAGCTAATTGAATATCAAACTGCATGATTTACATGCAGTTTACTATACTCTACAGGCATTTTCTTCTTTTTCTGATTTCCGATATTGGTAGAGATGTATCACTTATTTGTACTGTTATGCCTTCATTGTTTATGTACATGTATGTATTCTAGATGTACATGTGCAATAGATAAATAGAAATGATAATTATATCCTTAGACAGAACTGATTAGACCCAATCTTGTAATCTCAGAGGGAAGCATACAGTGCTTTCTCTTTTGAAGAAATACTTGCAGTCATGTTTCTCAAAGATCATTTCTGTTGGCTAAACAGTTAGGCCAAACTACGAATTGTGAAGGATATAGATTCTAATGACTACTTTGAGCAAAATGTGTGGTGCTATTCAGCAAAACCAGTGTGTTCTGGTAAGATGTTTTAAAACAGATACGGTATGTCTGAAGTAGTTAGTTTCTGAACGTTATCTCTTGTCACAATTCATTAATTTTTTTAATGAGATTTCATCCTTTTCATTAGCGTCTTATATCTCGTGTCATAGAATTGTCATAATGTTGTTTGTTGTCTCTTTAGTCGTGAGACTTTTAATGCGCTTGGCAATTGGCTGAGTGACGCTAAGACACTTGCAAGTCCTAACATCGTCATAATTCTTGTTGGCAACAAACGTGATCTGGAGGGTGAACGAGAAGTCACATTTCTTGAAGCAAGTCGCTTTGCACAAGAAAACGGTATAATACAACTACTAACACAACTTCAAGTTCGCTTGAATCTTTTGACATGTTTGCTTTGCTTATATAGCAAAATATGGTATACAAAACACTTTATAGTACAAACTTTATTCACAGTCACTTTTAGCTTAGTGTTTATACAGGATCTTGGCATTGCTTGCAACCAGGAACTGGCCTTGACTCTGCACTTAAACTTTGCATGTTGATATTCTTTTGCCAAAAAACAGACTATCTTCCAATCCTGTACATTAAATTTTGCTGTCATTCTCTTTCATGTTCGTTAGCAACAGAGTCCTCTTCATCCTTTGAAGAGCATTCTGTGGTGTCATCTGTAAGAATTTTCTCGTGGTGCTTGTGAGGCAGCTGTCATGTGTTGTGTGTAGCCCATATTACTCGAACTTATTACCTAACTTGGTCATGTTTCTGGTTATATGCCTGATGTAAGCTAGTCCAGCATTTCCCTGCGTGTAGAGTTTAATATTTTGTAGATGTTGGTTTGGCAATGTTAGTTGGATTTTGTGTTACCTGCCTTCTTTTGAGACAATTATCTTCGGTTTGGTTGGACACAGATCCGTCTGCTACATGACCTTTGCTTGCATGTTGATTGTGCAGTGGCCTGCGTTATCCGCTTTGTTTCCATGTAGCTCTAGTGACCACTGGGTCATGATTTGTCTAGCTGGAAAATTCTTACGAACACTTAAATGATTATGAGTTTCCCCAGTGCTAAGCTGGAGAGATTTTAATGAGAAATCTTCAAGGAGGCATTATGTGAAGTTTTAACTGAATTAAATTTTTAGGAGTCCATCAAGTTTTACCAATAGCTAGGTTGTTATGTCTGATTGCTTTTCTATAAAAACTGAAAAGCAAAACATATGCTGCAAAATATTTTGGTTTTTGATGGTGTCTTGACATCATAATTTCATTTTTAGACCTAATGTTCCTTGAGACGAGTGCATTAACGGGTGAAAATGTCGAAGAAACGTTCCTCAAGTGTGCCAGAAACATTCTCACAAAAATCGAATCAGGTAGCAATCAGGCCTACCAAAATGTCATTTTCTAAGTACATTTTCTACAAGAATTTTATTTTAGATAAAATTAAACTTTTTATGATAATTATTAACTTATTATGATTGCCAATGATTTCTTTGTGATTTTGCCTGCTTTTATCTGCAGCAGCCCTCCTCACACGAGTTAATAGAAATAGATCTATAATTTATTGTTATTGGTAGATTATTATAACATCTGTTTTTAGTAGACTTTATAGATTATTTGAATTTAGAACTAACATAAAGGTTTATGATATTCATATACGTTGCTTGGCCCAACAGTTAATAGTTCGTCTAACTTGATGTGCTGTTGTTTTTCAGGGGAAATGGATCCGGAGAGACTTGGATCAGGTATCCAGTATGGCAATGCATCTCTGAGGCGACTTAATCGACAGCACACTCAGCCGGCTCAGCCATGCTCATGCTGAGCCTCCAGCAACAACCCCCCACCCACCCTACCCCTCTGCTCCCACCAATCATCATCAGATAGCTAGCTTAATTGAAAGATGCAATCAACGCTCGGAATAACATCGTCTTCTTCTTGTTTGACTTCTTCATCATCTGTTGTCTTCGTTGTTCTGTCGTTGTACGATGTATGCTTAGATTAGGCGCTTCTTAGTCAGGCTGTGTGTGCAACGATGGCAGCTGCTGCTTAGCTGCCTCCAGCTGCTGTTTGGCTTTATTCTGTGATTGGTTGCAGAAGTACTGTCTCCAGCTGTTAAGGTCAGATGGAATGTTGTGGATGAAATCTTAAATGGCTTGAGCTAATTTTTCGAAGGGTGATCACACAGCGTAGTTAACCTTCTCTGTGTAGCCCTCTAGTTGAGGCATGGCACCTATTCTAACAAGCCATCAGTAGATGAAGCTTTGCACCTATTGTAGTGAACCCTCATTAGCTGAAGTTTTGCACCTATTCTAAGAAGCCCCTGTTGGCTAAGGCATTCCAACTGTTCTAACCAGGAAAAGTTGAGACTTTGCACCTGTTCTAAGAGGTCCTTACTAACTGATTAACTTATTAACTTATTGATTGTACATATTCTAACCAACTCTGATTTGCTGAAGCTTGGGCACTAGAACTGCTTTATGTTGTAAAAATTATATCAATCCATTGTATACTTCAAGCTGGAGCAGTTTTACTGTTCGCTTAACTTTTGATTCTGAGAGCAATGAAGTCAGGTGGTTCAACCAATGATAGGCTTCTGATGACATTTTTATTTCTGTGTAGCATGATGCAATTGAATTCAGAATTGTAATTGCACCTTGCAGTATGGTACGTGCACTTCAGATTTGCTCCAAGACATTACGGTACACTGGATAATTTAAAATTAGTTAATGTGTGTAAGTTTTTTTTAGTGAAAGTATTTTTGGATCTGTGTTGATGCATTTGATTCCAGTCATATCAGTATGACCCGCTTTGACATGTGACCAAGTGTCACCAGTATTAGAATGTGGGCCAACTATGGGGCCATTGGGTATGGCTGTTTGGGATCCATTTGACAGTTCATGCTCCCCATATCATGTGGAATTGTAAGAGTAGCTTTAGTCTTTGCAGTAGATTTTGTTTGAAAGAATGATCTCATGCTTTACAAATAACCTTTTATTTCGTGTACATTATGATCTGTGGATGGGGCCACTCATTCTGGGTTTCCATGAAAGGCCCTTCCAGTTCCACCACTGGTCATGGCTGTGCTGTAAATATATACAGCTTTCCAAGTTCAAGCACCAGTGAAAGTTTCAACCATTCCATATTTTCATGCTAGCCAGCTGTCTGTTAACAGAACTGTCTGACAATAAGGTTTAGTTACCAAACTGCAGATAATGAAATTGGAGTAAACACCGTGGTTTAATCCAGATAAAACATTTCCTGCTGCTGAGCACCACAATGTCCTGTGATACAATCGCATGGGCTGTTTGGTTTTCCTCTCATATGTCTACAAAGCATATGCAGTTGGTACAGAAAATTAGTTGGCTGCAGACAGATTTATTGTAATTGTTGTGAAGTGTGGTTGCTATGTTTGTAAAGATGCAAGACAGATGATAGTGTTGACTGATGCCAAGATAATACTGGATGTCTGTTGTTAGACATCCTAGACGAACATGACTTTATGATGATTGAATGAATGAGTGAACATAGGAGCCGCTAATGCTTTGTTTTTGCCATTTTTTTATTTGTGATCTTTCTGTAACAGAAATTCTTGAGCTGCCTGCAAGAACCAGGGATTTCTTGGTTCTTCCATCCTATTTACACTAAATTTGTCTATAGTGCAGTCGGTCATGCATGGAACATTAAGTCTTGTCTGTGATTGTGAACCTGATCTCTGCGTGGAATCTTAAGACTACCTTTTATTGTTAACCTTTCAATCTAAAGAAGCAACTGGCAATAGATTCTGGCACCATTAAATGAGGCTATGCATCTGTTTTAATAGGCCCGTGTTAATGGAGGCATATGCCTGTTCTAACCAACCCTTATTAGCGATGTACCTATTCTAACCAGCAAAATGTAAGTAGCACTATAGAAATTCTGGTAAATAATTACTGGTTCTATTAGAATCTTTTGTAATATTGTTGTCTATTTGTCACACATTTTATCTGTTTTAAAAGGTTTCACCTGATTGGTTTTCTGTGGATTCCATGTTTCCTATTTCAGCTAATAGGCATAAATCAAAATGTTAGATGTAAATCAAAGACATAAGACATAAGCTTGATGGCAAAATGTAATTGTAGGATTGTAATTGTAGTGCTTGGTAAATCATGGCCTAGTTCAAGGGCTCCAAATTGAGTGCACAAACATGTTGGCCAATGCCATTTTAAATTTTTGTTAGAAGACGAAAGCATGCTTTGGCTTCTTAGGATGTTAATATGTTAAATTCTAAACCGTCTAATCATGTCGTATCTTAAAAATTATTTCTGATAGAAGTGTCTAGTTGTATAAAATTTTTGGTTAATTACCATGTGTAACATATCTTCTGTATTGTAACAAGTGGCACTGTACACACATTGCATTACTTGTACACACATTGCATTACTTGTACACACATTGTGTTACTTTGATATGTGATAGATTGTTAGAAAAAGATATGAGATAGATTGTTAGAAAAAGATATGAGCACTTCTACCAGAGCAAGATTATGCACGTCAGTTGATATTTGTTAGTTTCGTTTCGATGGCTGCAATTAACCTGTTGACATTGATGAGCCTTTAACCAGAACTACAGACTTACCATGCTCAGAGATATTACTGTTTTGTGGCATGCAAGTGTTAAATTTTGGCCATGTTGTGTTTCATTCCTAAAATATTTGATGTTTTAGTTACAATATCTGTTGGTTCAGAAGCCTCAATGGCCAATCATGTACTCAAGATGTGATCTGCGCATTTGTAAATGATTGCTGTGACCATCCACGGCAACAGAAATTCGTTATGTTTCTAATAATGTTTTCACTTGAGATCACTGTGGATAAATTTGGACCATTTTTGGAAATATTGGTGTTGAATAATTCTAGCTTTTTTAATTTATTGCCTATACCTGAATTTAAAAGCATTTACATTTTACCATGATTAGTGTAGTTGGTTTTCCAAAACCATGCAGTATTGCAGTTTTGTTTATTTTACAACTTTATGATACAAGCATTATTCATAAGTCCATCACACCTCATATTGAAAGACGGCTATGAACTGTTACTACAAGACATGGTAACCAATTAGTTGAAGATTTACCATGTATTGCATGGAGTACAGGTTTGAGCTATCCCTCAGGCAACTGTTGCTTAAACTTACATATTCTAATTGAATGTTTATGCTTCTTTTTGCTGTAAAACTAATACCTACAGCAAGTTCTTCAGGCACATCAATTGATATGTGTATATTCATGGAGATGATGGTGCTATAAAAACATGGACCTTGCAAATAATCATGAACAGGCATCTGGGCTGTGAACATTAACACTACAACTGAAATTATCTGGTAGATATGATTTTGTGTTTTCTAAAATGGAAAGAACATTTAAGAAAATGGCGTTTACAGGATGGTCACTGAATCACAATAATACTTTCACTAGGATAGAGAAGTAAGGATGCTGCTTATAGCGATCTAAATAACATATTTTTCCCTTGTCAAGCGTCCTTTTGTGTAAGCCATTCAGTCACAACTGTTGTTAAAGTTGATCTTATTCTTTATCATGTTAATTGAACCATTGACCATTCATTACCTTTTGTGAAGTACAGGCAGAGCCCATTGGTCACTGAACAATGATTTCGTGCTTCTGAGCTAAGCATGCCTGCAGATGCTATACGTGGCAGATGTTATACTTATAATAATGAGACAATCTGGTTTATTGTTTTGTAGGCTATCACTTATTAATGAAGTCCATGTTTAGTTATTTTAGAATTTGTTTAACTCTTTGTTTGCTGGTGTATTTCATAGTTCTTACTTTACGACAAGCATTTGTAGAAGAGCAGAGTGCAGTAGACAGACAGTTCCATGGACAGAGGCTTTTAGAGAAAGGCCCTTAGGTACTTCTCTGTATGTATGTATATCGCTATTTATGTAGAACCTCCAAAACATGCTAAGTGCAGTTGTTAAAGTGGTTTGGGTGAGCAGTGGGAACTCCGAAGAAGAGTTTTATTGGAATGCATGTGTTATCATGGTCCCAATGCATGGTGAGCAGTGGGAATGCAGGCAAACAATTTGGAGAGCAGTGGGAATGCCGTTCCCACACCACTTTAAACCTGGCTAAGTGTACCTATCTAATTTATCTAAAACGTTAAATTTCAATAGCAAGAATTTGCACCAAACCATGTTCGCTGTTTAACCCTTTAACGATGACAGTGTACTAAAAGTGACTGGGAAACAAATGCAGCGTGTTGTTAAAGTGTTAAATGCGAAAATACCATCTGTAATCATCATCATCATCATATGAATCTGTTTCTCTCTTTCTGTGTCTCTCTGTGTAACCACCTCTGCGTCTTTCGTCTCGGAGCTGTTTACCTCTACATTCCAGAAAGCTGTCTGACAAATGCACAGTCAGACAGAGACAGGCAGACAGACCGAGAGACAGGCAGACTGAAAGACAGGCAGACACAGAGGACACTGTTGAGTTACGTTTATTGCTTTTCAGTGCATCGCGCACAAAGTAGGCAATGTCTTCATAAAACATTAACACACAAACACAGAAATGCTTAAACACTCAACAACGGCCATATTTTCAACTAGGAAGAGGTTGATTCTTTTTTTGTAAGGCCTGATCCATTGCATCACTTGCCATTTACTTTACAATTAATGCGGGGCGTGGAGGCAAATGCATAGAAACAACCACCCTAGCTATAGATAGCATCAATGCACCACGCGCCTAGCAGGCTAAAACCAAATTACTACACCAACTACCGTATTCTGCAAGATTTATACAATAAAAATGATTTTTGTACTATTTATTTATAGTAATGGTAATTATAACATTATTTTATTTCTTCCTTAAATTATTGTTCCTGTTCATTATTATAAATACAGTAATAGTATCAAAAGGCCGATAAATTTCGTATACATTATAATTTAAAAAATGGGTCTGACAACAACCATATAGAAACGTAAATACATCTACAGCTGCAACAAATTACAAAATGCATTTGCTAGGTCTATACAGTCATTTAAACAGTTTTACACATTCTAGCTTAAAAAAGTTTTGCTCATAAATAGCGTATAAATCATTTTGCGCTGAGAGAAGATATTTGAGCACAAGACCCAACAGCATTTGGAAGAATTCCTTGTTGTTCAGACAACAGGCAGATGTGACCAAATGAATAACACATTTAACAACGAAATCCGCTCGATGACACAGTTGGCATAAAAATCATAATGTTATTACAGCCACGTGCAATGTCAGAACTCTTCTTGAGAAGAGTAGCCTAAAAAAATGTACTATTAGGATAACTGACTTCAGATACTTCAGCTATTTGTTTGATATATTATTGACGCTTGTTTAATAGATTATCTATCCCTATCAACACACTGGACTGGCCAACGCTTTGCCATGGAACTGAAGGTTGGCCCGTGGTTCTAGGCCGTTGACGGACAACCGTTGGTCGACCATCGGATTGTCTGGCAGTGTTGGTCCATCTATTACCAGAAGGACTGATAGACTATTGTAAGGCCAGGGTTGCAAGAGAGTTGAATGGCAGTGTTGGCTCATTTCTTGCTAGAAGGATTGACAGACTATAATATTGTAGTCCATTTGCCGCTATGAGGGTTGACTGATATCAGTTCTCCTGTTGTAAATGGCATGTCTGACACGCTGTCAAATGCGTCGTTGCTAAGAAGATCGACTGGCACAGTGTCGGTTATCGCTGTCTTCGCTTGGATCCATTCCGCTGTCGAAGTAAGACCCTGAGCACTCGCTGCCTGAACCGGTCCCTGCGCTTCCTCCAGCTCTTCCGTGTCTTCTTCCGTGAGGTCTGTACACCGTGCTCAGCTGAAACCACAAGAACTTCACTGCATCATTAGGTAACTGATTCAGATTAAACAACTAAACACTTGAGGTTATTCTGCACCGAGTTATGCGTTTTGTTTGTGTGTCCCTCTGTTTGTGTGTCCCTGTGTTTGTTTGTCCCTGTGTTTGTGTGTCCCTCTGTTTGTGTGTCCCTGTGTTTGTTTGTCAATGTTTGTGTGGCCCTGTGTCTATAACTTTGGGGGTGAGGGAATCAGTTCACTTAGGATGTTCACAATAATAAATCATCATCATCTGAAACTGAACTTAGACAAAACCATCTTTCCAGTTTGTACGCTTCGAACAATGTTTCCGTAACCTGGGTGTCGTGTGCACCTAAGGGTGCCGTGAACCTGCTGTACGGGTGCCGCAGCTGGATGCCAGAATGTCAGAAACATAACATTTGTGCAGCTTTTTCTGTTAAAAATGCAAAAAGCTAAGATCACTACTGACTAGGCCTAAACTTATTTTTAAAACTACAAGAAGTGTAGAAATATTTGCATTCCTGTGGTGGAACACAAGGAAAGAACTAACTTGAATCAAAAAAATGGATGAAATTAAGGCCAGAGGTGCGGTTGACCTGCTGCTGCATTAATAAGGGTGCTGTGCTCTGGAAAATGGTGGGAACCACTGACTTAAAAAAGAGGTAAAGTCAAACAAATTAATCCAGAATTCTCTAATGAAACCTAAACCTCACATCAACTGAAGAACTCGACCCTTTCCTGACAAATTTCTTGCCTTCCTCTTGTCCGGGAGTTGTCCCTCGTTCTCCCTTTCCAACCCTCTCTTTGACTGTCTCTCTGTCTCTCTCTCTCTTTATCTGTGGGGTGTGTCTCTCTTTGCTTAAGAATGGATGTATGCCTGTCTGTGCATGTATGTACATGTATGTCTGTCTCTCTTGTTAGTCTTTCTGCACTCTACTTCCTGTCCTGTTCGTTCATCCATTCTACTACTACCGCTAAATCAGCATCCAGTGTGTTGATTGTTGTAACGTGAACCTACGAAATGTGTGGCGCTATGTTGTCATTGGAGGGAAGAGTGAGGAAGAGGGAAGGGAGTGGCCGTCGATCCACGAGAGGAGCAACGGTAACGTTTGTCGATCAGTGCAAACATCATAGGACCGATCAATCTGCCAAATGATGCAGTGCTCAGTTTAAGGCAACAAACAGACGATTCTCATTCGATGGCTGCAAATGATCATCAGCCGATCATGGCAGTTGTGGCACTTCGGCTCCTGCCGAGAACCGACCAGTTTCATTTACGTCTAATTGTTTTGAAAATGCGATCGAAAACAATGTTAGACCTACTAATAAAGTGCATAAAAATGACGTCGAGATGAGGGTCAGCTAGTGCTGCTCGCTGTCCAGGAGACTGCACTGGTCAGATGGTAACTATTGATAGACGATGCTGCAATTAAGCATGTGGACCTTGATAAAACCATTTGTGCAATGCAGTATGTGGCTGATAAGACCATTTCTGCAATGTAGTATTTGATTGATAGGACCATTTGTCCAATGTAGCTTGTGGTTTGATTGGTTTGATGCATTGTGCATTAGAGACTGGCATCATAGAAATTACAATTACAATTGAAAAGACCATTTCTGCAATGTAATATTTGACTGGTAAGACCATTTCTGCAATGTAATATTTGACTGGTAAGACCATTTTTGTAATGAACTATTTGATTGATAAGATCATTTTTGTGATCTCATCTGCTTTAAAGCAAAACAAATATATAAATTTGTCTCAAATCAAAAGGCATCTGCAACTAATCCTAAGGCATGTGTCACCCAAATGATTTGCTTGATCTCAGAGTTCTCCAGTCTCCACGATCACTGACAACCTTTCTTCCCAATTAGATGTTGATGCTTTTTACTCTCCTGATTTATCATGAAATTTTTAGTCTAATAGGTTTTGACAACATTTCTCTAATTTTTTGTGGCATCCCGTTTCTCTGAATTTGGTTTTCTGTTTCAATGGATTTTTCATGATTTTAAACACTTTCGCAACCCCTTATAAGTCTCCCAAACTTTGGTTACCCTTTTTCCTTTGTTTCCTCTTCTTTAGTCTGTAGTGTGCAACAGTCTAGTGGTTAGGATACTGCGCTGCCAACTGAGATGTCAAGGGTTCAAATTCAAGCCATGTCAGAGAGATGTTTCAAAATTACTGCTCCACTTGCACCCTCTAGCGAACTCAGCTATCAAATGCATGGCCTACACTGACCTTACTTTTACTTTCAGTGTGAAGATCAAATGGTAAGTAAGTAAGTGTGCTCTTTATTAAATGCTGGCAATCAAAGTTATCAAATAGTAGCAGAAAAGTTAGTAAAAAAGTTAACTAAAAACACAGTAGCCTAGCTGTACAGCATCCTAGCCAGGAAACTGTGCATGGTGAGGGAAACAAATCTAGAAAGAACATGGTTATGTGAGCGTGGGAGCAGATCGTGACAAGTATTTAGGACAGGGGTAGTAGGTAATGAAGGATGTGCAGGATAATTTAAGGTGAGGAAGAAGACCGGCCACTCACTCTCATATATGCCAATTCCAAGAAAAACTAAGTTGCTAACACTTCATACCCAGGACTATTTCTCAGGAGATGCTTAAGGAACTGTTTATCTCCCAGTTTTATCAGGGACTTTTACATCACAAGTTTAGTGGGAAGGCTTCACCTCACTCTTATCTGTACTCCTACTGATTTTGTGTTTGTCCTACGATGTTTGTACACCAGAGTGCGGCTCTTCTGCAACCACTTTAATAAAGAATATACTTACTTAACTTATTTTTTTAGAGGAACTCGGTGGCATCTCCTCAAACCAGATAGGTCCATGACTGGAAAATTGCGTTGGATATAACTTTGGAATCTGCTTCATATCCAACGACATTTGTTTCAAATCCAATGCAATCCAAGGTCTTCTGCTACTAATCTGCCTCAAATTCAAAGGCATCTGTTTCACATTCAACAGCAGCTGCATCAAATCCAAAGGTATCTGCTTCAAATCAAAGGCATCTGATTTAAATCCAAAGGTATCTGCTACAAATTCAAAGGCTTTAGATTTTTCTGGAATCTAAATCCGGGTGTTAATACCTGCAGCGTTCTGCCTATCCTTGGTCTCTTTCCATTGCGAAATACAGCTTACACAAGTAAGTATGTACTTTATTCAACCAACTGCCAACCGCACTTCAGTGTACACGAAGGTTTTAAGAAATCATGAATGAATCATCCTTATTATAATAAATTATCCTGATTAGGCCTATAAATGTTTTATGTGCTAAGGTATCTGCTGCTGGGATTATTCTATTGTGTGCGCGAGGTCGCATGGCACAGCTTGTCAGTTTTATGCAAGGTTCGTGCAGAACTTGCGCTGGGTCATTAATGACGCTTGAGAACAGACGGAAGTCGATGCACTCGCAAAGCAGTTCGAAGCTTTGTTGAGAGTCAGCAAGGTGCCGTGCTCTGCCCAGTCTCCGTAATACTGCCTGGAGTCTCTCACGACCAGAGGCGCGTTTACAGAAAACGGGGCCCTAGGCGCAAACATTTTTGGGGCCCTACTGAACTTCGAAGAGTCTGAAACTCTGGTGACGTTTAGCCTATCATGTGCAAAAAACCTACAAAGTTGAACTTGAAGCCGTTTTTGTCACACACGACGTTCAAGGTGCCAACAATGAATTTTTCTCGCCCTTAATATGACCTCATTCTTGGCAGTTTTTCAAAAACAAAGTACTTTTTCTTTTACATTTTCTGAGGCTGTTCGTCTTCATATGCAATGTCAAAATCGCTTTCAATAGGCCTACCAAGCTTAAGTTTTACCTCCGTCTCTATTTTGGGGAAATTTTCTCTGACGTTTTGAGCAAAATTGTTAAAGAATTCAAGAATTAAATAATTCGACAAACATAGTCTTTGATCCTGCAGAGATTTGCTAGTGGCATTTACTCTTTTCAGCATTTATTCTTCGTATAAGTTGCGTTGTTGTCAATTTATTTTGATAAAGTAAAATTGATTTATTGATTAATTTAAGAGAATTCCACAATATTGCCATTAGAGCTACATGTATCTTATTTCGTTTTGCAGCTCCAGTATATTAGCAATTTTCGTTGCGTCAGATTGTAATCAATATTATTTTAATACTATTAAAATTTCAATTACTATTACTTGCTGGTCATCAATACTAATAAAAGTTTTGAACACTATAAAATGACGGAATAATCAGACTAAAACAGTGGTTCCCAATCTTTTCTATGCCCCGTAACCCTGGGAATTGTTTCACCAATGTTTGCCCCTCTCCAAATTATTCTCACATCTGAAGACGCATAGGCCAACACGAAATTGTTACTACTGAAACTTTTGCTTACAAGCCTTATAGGCTAGCTTTAAGGCTTATAATGTTACATGGAAATAAACTTCTAATCTCACGGTGTTACCCATGCTTATCCTATGATAGCTAAAAAATTCTATTGTATTATCAATGCATTCTTTAATGATTTCTTATAATTCATACTTTCCCTTTTTGTCGCAAACTCTGAAATGACATGTCGCATCCCCTGTTTCGAAACCTCGGGACACGTAGGCCTAAACTGCAGCAGACGCCCTTTGCTGCTTGTTGCTAACAAGTTTGATGTTATTTTACACAGAAATGAATTATTAACCCAATAATTATTGCTGGCCAAATGAACAAAGCAATTATAAATTAGAAAAAATAATATTCTTTTACAATTACAATAATAATAAAAGTATATTATTCTTTTATGAAAATCCTAAGCTAAGCTATAAAAATATTAAACAATTAAAATCATTCTAAATTTTAAAAGGTTATTTTTTTATATTTTAATTCGTTTGGGGGCCCTCCAAGATTTGGGGGCCCTAGGCGCGCGCCTAGTGCGCCTACTGGTAATACTGCCTGGAGTCTGCTCACGACCCTCTCGACCAATGAATCCCCACCAAGCGGAGGTCGAGTGAAGCATCCTTGACAAGTAGTGACTTGCACAAAGGCATTCATTCAGAGATGTTGTATTCGCCAAAACATTCTTCACATAGAGTTTGAGATGTTATCATCCAATTCAAATACACATAACCAGTGCTTTTTTTCAGCCGGAGCGGTCCGGAACGGCGTTCCGGAACCTTTTTTCAGCTATTAAAAAATAATTTACTTAATTTAAATTTTTAATAAAAAATTATATAAAATTATTTGTATACTTTAATTTAATTTAATTGCTTTCAATGTTTTTTATATTGATATATATGAAATAGAAATATCAGCATAAAATATGTCTCCAAAATTTTTCTGAATTTTTAGGTCGGGAACCTTTTTTTCTAGAAAAAAACCACTGCACATAACACACTGACCTTAAACTACCTATGATCCTCCCACTCCATCCTCATCACATCATTCCTACCAACCATCTCTCCCTTTTAAGTACAAGAACGTAATCATATATTTACATGCTTAGGTAACCAGTTGGCCCAGGGCCCTAACTCTGTTTCAACATGTGAGGAGGAAAAATTGCCCCTTCGGAAGTGTGTATACTTCCCTTAAGAAGTCCATATAACACTGTTGCATAAGAATCATAATTATTTAATTAATGCAGTGAGCAAAACAATATTCCAAACTTCCACTAGTGAGTAATGACTAATTCCAACTACTGAGTTCAGTTATACACTATAGGTTAGTGTTCAAAAATTTATTTGTTTGCACTGCTGCATATAGGTTCGGATTACCATAACATTTATGAAACAGCTTAGAAAAAATTGTGGGGATGGAATTTCTTCATGTTCCCTCCCCTAGCTTAAAAGCGGGGAGGGAATTCTCACCATCCTCCCCCAAAAGTCCCTGCAGGCAGTTACCGTCATTAACAAGTTTATACTCGTCAACCTAGACCTCTGACCTCTAATAACTGTTTGTTCATGCATGGTCTACCCCAAGCATGCAGTTCATAGTTTATATGTTTGTATTTGAGGAACTCGTATGTAACTATAATCCAATTGTCAGACCATAACGCACTGGCTGGACTTTTGGGGACTTAAGTCCAAGAATGCAAATCAGCCTATAAATATGCTTTTGTTTACAACAGCATTACTCTTAGCAGTCTTAGACTAGTAACATGAGTTGCTATGATAACGTATGTACGAATGTACGTATGTATATAAGTATAGATGTATGTAGTGATGTAAAATGATTTTTTACCAGTAAAAAATCCGGATTTTTTAACCGGTAAAAAATCCACGTTATAATTTACCGTGGTAAAAAATGGTAAAATATGGTAAAAAATTATTAAATGCGAAATGCTTCAAAGTTTTGTTTCTTTACACTTATTAAATATCAAAATGAATATTTTAACTATTAATAACAATGTTCACTTCTGGTTGTCAATGTCAGCTTCATTCACAAGATTGTTGCAACTAATCATAAGCTTGGTGTTGCACAGATAGGCCCTGATGCACTTTGCTTTGGAAAATTCTGTTTTCTGCTAATGGGCTCATGAGTCATGAGCAGAAAGGTTCGTTGGTGTTGATCGCATGTCTCACTGTCTTTCCCCATTCATTTCGATCCTACAATGCCACCAGACTCGTCCTTTGTACATCCAGTTTGCATCAATCCCTGACACCATCAAGCCATTCTCCATTTAGTCTATCTCTTTACTTTCTGTGCCGTTGATCATTCAGAACACGTCCTGTTTAATCAGTCTGCTTGGTAGTGTCCATCCTACAGGTTTGTCCAAAGAAATTGAGCTTCCTTTCCATTATATATTGTATGATGTTTCTGGTGCAATGCACTCTTTTTCGCACTTCTTTATTTGATCGCTATATTCTGCTGCCATCTTATGTGTATGATCCTTCTGTAGTATCTTATCTCAAATGCCAGCAATCTATCCTTGTCCTGTTTGATGTTTCTGTAATAGACAGCTACATTGGAGCCTGTCTGCTTTCTATTTCTATCGATTATACTTACTAGAACTGATAAGTTGTACTTTTTATGTATGTATGTATGAGCACTTGTAATAGCACCCCTTCAAGATTTCTACTCAGAGGCGCTCCCGACTACAGCGCGGACACTGAATCGGAGTTTCACGCCGAAGTGCATGAGCAATTGCGAGTGAAGAACTTGCCCAGGGTCCCTACGTGGTGGCTTGAGGTGGATTCGAAACCGCAACCCTCCGGCTGCAAGGCACCGAACATACCCCTACACCACCGCGCCCCACGAATTTTTATGTGAATGAGACCTGATACATGTATACAACAAATATAAGAAAGTCTTCATCTGAGTTGAATCACTTACCACAATCATCGTAATTTGTAACAGTGAACGAAAACTGACTTTGTAATAAATATGCACTTTTTGGAGAGAAAAAACTTTCTATTTAGCAATTCAATAGGACTATTTAAGGCATTTCAGCATTTGCCTGTAACTGATAAATGGCTAAACACACCATTGGGGAACACAGCCAAGATATTACATCACTTAAATCATTTTTTACCATATTTTACCGATAAAAAAAAACCGGTAAAAAAATCTGGATTAAAAAATCTGGATTTTTTACCGCAAAAATATTTTACCGGTAAATTTACATCACTAGATGTATGTATGTATGCATCAAAGCACCTACCATATATGGCACTCTGTGGACTTAACAAAAGTACAGTACCTCATACTACCCGACAGTGTACTGGATGTGATGTAATCAATTCTAGTCTAATCTAATCTAATCTATTTTATTCTGCTAAACTCTACTGTGCTGTAGGTATAAATTATGCCAGAAACATTCCTAAATGATACTGGAAAGAAAACTGGGAAAAGAGTGACTTGGTGAAGGTGACATAGTAAGTGATTTCCATCTCTAGCAGTCCAATTGCACCCAGATTTTTCAAACACTGCTTTGAATGTGACCAAGAGGACCATGTTCAGATTTACTGTACCAATCAGTAGGTGCCGTTTGCATCTGCAATCAACACTATACTTAATACTTAGTCCTTCCCAAGCAGGTCTGCACAGCAGGCAATGCAGCTTCTCCATTCATTTCTGTTCATCACCAGTCCTCAGGCCTTGTCCCATAGCATACCCAAGCAGAGATGGGCATGATTAGTTAAATTGCTAATCTATTAGAATTAGAATAAGCAAAATCCTGTAGCTAACTGATTAGAATTAGAATTATCCAAACTTAGACAAACAGCTAACCAATTAGCTAATCGATTAGTTAAATTGCTAATCGCTTAGAATTAGCAACTGAAATTTCTTGTAGTTAATCAATTAGAATTAGCTGTTTGTCTAATTGATTAGCTAATTGACTGGAATCTAATCGATTTGTTACCATCTCTGTTTCCAAGCACCTCGTCTCTGATGGTGTTCATCCCATCCATTTGAGCTTCTCTTTCTGATATTGCTCTCTATATCCTCTTTTCCCATCTGCCCAACACTGACGGTTCCATTAATAAAGCTGTACAAGGTTTACCATAAACAAATTTCAATGCCTTGGACTGCGTATTGCGTAATGTCCACGGAGGTTTAGACTTTTTGTGACCCAGCAAGGGACAGCGGAGAAATGGCAGAAGGGTTTCTATACCTCGTTGTCTGATTTACACGACTGGTGTTGTCTGGTGTTTGGCCTTGATCCTGACCTTGAGTGAACTGCCTTTGTACGTGCATGAGCCGGCTTTCTTCGTCTGCTCCGATGCTGCTGAGAATTACACGACGCTGGTCTCACTGGCGGTAGAACATCGAGAGTTCGCAAGTTCATGTTACTTGTTGCCTATGGAAAAAGAGACGTAAGATACTGAATTACCTAAACAGTATGTAAAATATTTATTAATAATTATAAATGTATTTATAATTTCCATATGTATATAAAAGCTAGTTGTCTCAGAGCTAGACAACACAGCCGTCAGCCGTCATAGGAAATGGATGCAAGGCACACCTTCTGTGTCCCACACCTTTCCATCTGTGTTCAATGCCATAAACCACTGCCTTCAAAGACTGTTTTCGACGGTTCTTGGAAGACCGGGACACGTCCTCCACGGGTGGCTCCCCCCCCCCCAGTGAAGCCAACGGGTTACAGCCTATGCCCCAGATGCCATTATCTTGTGCTGCCAAAAGCAGACAACCAAATGAGGAAAACATTCAGTCAGAAAGTTGTTTGCATATTAATTAATCTGGGCTCATCATCTAACATTCTAACTGGTCTCAGATAGATTTTGATGTTTATATGAATCTCAATTGCTGATGCTGTTTGGCAGACGGTTATATTACAGAATATACTTACTTACTTACCTCTCTGGACGGTCTGATTTCCCATAGATACCAATTCTACCCCATCCCCATTCTTTATATATTTTAGCAATCGTTCCCACCTCAGTTTAAAAATATAAATATCTACACAGGTACACATTTCTAATCCATAGCAGCCCACCAGAGGTGACTAGTCAAGGTCTTTTACCATTATAATGCTAATTATGCTTTCAGGATAAATTTCTAGTCTCAATATTAACTTTAAGTCTCTTAGGCTAGCACAGCAGCCCTTTAGACAGGAATTTGAAAGGTCCTAAATTAAGTGTCTGAATGCAAGCATACATTTCATAGCAGAGATAAGAAAATGCATCTATTGCCAGTAATGCATGAGGTTTTCAGTTTAACTGCAATCATACTTTACAGGTTAAAAACCGTTAAAATGAATGTTTTATTGATCCTACAATTTATCACTTAAATAGTTCTTTAACACTTTATTGACAAGCATGTACTAAAAGTGACTGGAAAACCAATGCAGCTCGTCGTTAAAGTGTCAAAGGATTTATCAGCGTTGATATTACATTCACCTGCATGAAAATTTCCCTTGACACTACCAGGTAAAACAGTTTTAGATTTTTTTTTAAGCTTAAGCCTTAAGTTAGACTATTAATGTCTTTCAGGTAGCAGCACATTTGAGAAGTGCTTGTAACAGAATAGCCTACAATAATATTCTGCATGCATTATGAATTCCACCAGTTGATCAACATTTTGTAAGAGCAGCAGAAAACATGCACAGGAAAATGGGCAGAATAAGTACCTTGAAAAAGAAGAAGAAAAGAATAAGAAGAAATAGATGAAGAAGAAGAGAAGGAGACAGAGAAGCAAGGAGAAAAGGAAAAGGAGGAGAAGGAAAAGAGGAGGAGAAGGAAAAGAGGAGGAGGAGTAAGAGGAAAAGAAGGAGGAGATGGTGATGGCAAATATGATTCTAATTAAATTAATTAATGACCTGCTCATCTGGATGGTGTTCCTTCTTGAGACAGAGAGAAGTGACGTGTGAGCTGTCATCTTCCGATTCGTCTCTTTCCGTTCCAGAGGTTGTGTCGTTTGGGAAATCTTTGCATCTCACACTCTGGCTCCCCAGCGACCTCTGCGACATGTGGCTTCCACCATAGTACGTGATGGACGACAGGGGGCGTTTCAGGCTCGGATCTGATAAGGGCGTCATCCTATTCTCCATCTCCATCTGCCACTTGCGCTTGTTCTGCTTGTGACGCCAGACGAAGAAGACGATCGCAAAGACAAGAATCAGAATAAGAACAACGGAGCAGACCATTCCCGTCAGGATCATCAGCTTCTCGCCGAAAAACACCTGCGAAGAGGAAGATTCGCCCGAAAGCGGTGAAAGGTTGCTCGAGTCTCCCGAACTGCTGTTGACCTGTATGATGAGGTCAGCGGCCGACATAAGCTCCGGATTTCCACAGTCTTTTACGGTGATTACCAACCAGTAGGTCATCTCGGCACCCTTCGGAAGACTCTTCGCGGTAGATACTGCTCCCGTCTTTCCATCTATGGCAAATGTCTCGAGCTCGTTGCCGTTGGCGATGGCGTACACGAGCTGAGCGTTGGTCCCAAGGTCAGGATCGGAGGCACTGATTCGACCGACAAAACTTCCAATGGCAGTCTGACTTGATAGCAGTATCACTTGGTTCTGTTTGTTGGGAAACTGAATCAGAGGTGGATTATCGTTTTCATCTTCGACGTAAACACTGACGTTGACAATGCTTTTCATGGCTGGATATCCCTCATTGGCTGCCATCACACTAAACTCCAACATCGCCACTTCCTCCCTGTCAATTCGTCGGATAGTCTGGAGAGACCCAGAACTGGAGTCGACCTCAACAGCGCTGCTTCCATAAGGCATGCTGTATGTCACCTTGTTAAAGGCAGGAGTTACGTCTGCGTCAATTGCGCTGACCGTACCAATGACGGACCCAAGAGGCAAGTTCTCTGTCACTGAAAAGTGATAGACAGGCCGCTCAAAAGTCGGGACTTCGTCGTTCGCGTCGAGAATTTTCAGAATCAGAGTCGCTGAGGTAGAAAGCGGGACTTCGCCTGAGTCGGAGACAGTCAGTCGATGAGTGTATTCCTTTATGACTTCATAGTCAAACGCAACTTTTGCAACAACGATTCCAGAGTCTGAGTCTATTAAAAGAGTCTTGTCTGCTGATTGGTCCAGCTCATAGTGCAGCATGCCATTCTGGCCGGCATCTGCGTCTGTTGCACTGAAGTTGAAAACCAGAATTCCGACTGCATTCGCTTCTGCGATTTCTACAACGTAGGTGTCTTTCTTGAGGGATGGTGCATTATCGTTTTCATCAAGTATGTTTACTTTAATTATTAATGTTGAAGCTCTAACTGGATTTCCTTTATCATAGCATGTCAACGTTACCAAATATTCTGACTTCTGCTCTCGATCAAACCTTACCAACGTCTTCAGTTTGAACTCCGACTCATAAACAGACTCCAACTGGAAGAGTTCAGTATCTAGCGTGCATTGCACATCTCCGTTACTGCCGCTGTCCAGATCCCTAACGGCGATGTACGCAGCAAATGCACCTGGATCAGAATTTTCCATGACTTCAACGAGACCAGACGATGTAAGAGAATTGAGCGTGATCTGTGGGCTGTTGTCATTCTCATCGAGAACAATCACAGTGACCTTGGCATATGCTGGCAGCGATCCAAGACCCAGGTCCGAAGCCACGACGGTCAACTGCAAGGTCGTCTCTCGCTCATAATCTAACGCCTTCTTCAGGTAGATCTCTCCAGTGTGGTTGTTGATTCCGAACAGCTGACCATGAAGGTTCTCCGTGTAGTCGGCAAAACCATACGCGATCATTCCGTTCGGCCCATCGTCCAAATCAACCGCATGGACACGCAGGAAAGTCGATCCAGTCACAAGGTTCTCGGAGACCTCGATCTCATAACTTGACTGATCAAATCGTGGATTATTGTCGTTTGCATCGCCAACAATAATATCCAGTGCAATGGATCCGGATTTCGGTGGACTTCCTCCATCCACAGCAACTATCATCATGGAATAGAAGTCTCTTCCTTCTCGATCTAAGGACTCAGTCAGATTAAGTCGAACCTCGGGCGAGCCGTCGTACTGGCGTTTCAGTACCAGCTTAAACTTCTCTGCTGTAGAAATCAGTTGATAATCCTGCACTCCGAACACCCCACTGTCAGCATCTTCCGCCAGCGGCAACGAAAACAGCGTCCCTGGTGCCGTGTTTTCTTTCATTTCTAGCGACAGACGAGACTGAAGGAATGAGGGAGAATTGTCATTTATGTCGGTGACAGTTATAACCACCTTGATGATCTGGAAATATTCCACTGGGCGGATTACAACATCGAGCGACAGGTTGCAGACCTGCGCACCGGGACAGATTGCCTCTCGGTCGATCTTACGACTTGTCCGGATGATTCCAGTGTTTTGGTCGATGACGAAGTTCCGATAGTGCATTGTGGTGTAACGAAAGCTGAAGCGCAGTTGAGATAAAACATCATCTCCAAATTCCGTTGCCAAGTGTTGGCTCTCCTTGATTCCTCCAACGACCGAACCTGGAGGCTGTTCCTCCTCGATGCTGAACTCTGAAGGCGGCACAACATTCGACGTGGAAGCGACTGTCAAGTGCGATAGTAAAAATAAAGATACTAGTAAACAAAAGACAATATCTACAACAGAGAAGCTGCTAGAAAAACTCATTTTCGTAAATACACTTGCTTCGTGAAGCCGGTTAAAAATTCTTCAAAAAATCTTCCTCTTTTTGTATCAGGAGATAGATAGATATTCCATTAGCACATCCCGACTGATGTACTGTTTGAATGACTCCCTCTGGTGCAACTGAAGCTTTGTTAATGTGACCTTGACAGTCGCTGATGGCTCTCAAAACAAAACAGCTGATTCGGCAGACGAAGGTCTGGAGGATTCATTGCCTCTCAACCCATCGCACCAGATGTCGTAAATGTTGCTGATTGAAACAGCTCCGAATTGTAACGACGGGACTCTAAAAATAACAAACATGCTATTGTTATTGTTTTTAGATAGATATTCGTTTTATTTTCTGACAGGTTGACAGACCGCAACCAGTTAAGTTGTTGTGAGCATCATTCAGTTATTTTTATGGTCGGTACTATCCATGTCATCATAATGATCATCGATAACACTACCGAAGCATTTCATGATTCACAGCATTCTAATAGTCTGAGAAGATGTTTAATGGTCAGAGTGGATTTCTGAAGATAAGCGTAGATTAAACCAAGAGTCAAACTATTATGAAATTCTCAAACTGAAGTTTTAATAATCTTCGTTTAACATTTTAAAACGGACAAGTATGCAGTATGATTACAATTCATTGTATGAACTGATGATCACAAGTTATTGCAGGAGTCGAATTTAACTGTTTGGCAGCCATGCAAGGCGCGCATCACGTCCTACTGCTCAATTTTTTAACGCCATCTGGCGAATGAAAAGACTCGACAATGAGTTGTCGACCTTAGGGAGGGTAGCGGGAAGCGGTCCTGGGTCCTGTTGCCTCTTCGTGCCAGAGTGTTACCATTACCCTAAGCCTCCTCCCCGACTGATTGGTGACTGAATGCCGATTGAGATAAGCATCTGGTAAATACCAGTGGTGAAGATCTTATCACTGGGCCACTTCTCCCCTCCTCATCAAACGGCCGAGAAATGAACTCCAAAGTTAATTCCACTTTGCTTATTGTTCCAACTGAAGATATCACTTCTGATGGAGGGATTCAGTAAATGGGGTAGAAAGTGCATCCCCATAGACCCCTCTGATCCAGTCCTCAGGGAAATTCCACGGTCATGCAAGATTCCAATCAATATCGGACTCATTGTTCTACCCAAACCCCGGACACTGTTCAAGACAGGACCAGCTGCTGCTGCTGAAAGATTTCCAGCTATCAGATCGAATTAATCTGCCCTCTGTCTACAGATCACTGCCATCTATTGCCCACTTCTTAAAGTATCATTTGGCAACAATGGAGAAGAAGACTTCCTAATCATAATCATAATCTAGAAAATGTCCAAAGCACTTCTTAAGAGCTAATCGATCGCAGGTTATCGGTTTATTCATCATGCTATGTCAAGTCAGTGGGAGTGTCCAGAGAATAGCAGAGACACCATGTGAAGAACAAGATTCCCATGCCAGAAAACCTGAGACAAAGAGAGAGACAAAGAGACAGACAGACAGACAGACAGAGACAGATAGATAGATAGATAGATAGAGGCAGAGGAGAGAGACAGAAACCAGTACAAGGGCCTATGCTAATACTGCTACTATAGTATTAACATTAATTTGGCTATTGTCACTAACATAATGGCCTGTTCAGATGATTGTTTATTTGTCTGTCAGTAGCAATTCCTTAATTAGTTGTAGCTGGCACAGCTAAAAAATTTCATCTGCAAAAGCAGCTTGCAAACAACTTCTGGAATCTGTAGCTTCAGATTTTTCTGTCATGTATCTACAATGACTGATAAAATCATTAAAGACAGATTTGCTGAAATTAAGGATAAATTTTGTCATCATTTACACATCCTTTTTGTACAAGCCCTGCAACCAGATGTGTACATAACTAAGGAGGAAGGAGGACTACTGCCATTAAGTAACACACCAGCCCAATTCTATAACTCCAACACTAGACTGTTATTATGTAATTAAGATTATCATTAACTATTAACTTTTTGTTTTTATTCAGCTCTGCTCACTGAAACTGTGGCACAGTGGCCGATTTGTTAGAGCACTCAGCATGCAAACGTGGAGAGTCTCGTCCAAGGCAGTTCCTGTGTAGGGACCTTGAGCAAGTCCTTTGCACACAATTGCTCTGCCGTATGGTCATGTCTTTTAGTAGTTAAGATTTAAATTGCATAACATGTAAATGTACAGCGCAGTGCGTTTGTCAGGCGCTTAATAAAGAAAAGATTGTGTGTGTGTGTGTGCGTGCGTGCGTGCGTGTGTGTGTGTGTGTGTGTGTGTGTACTTATGAATAAAACTTTGGAAGGAGGGCAGGATCAACATACAGTTGTATTGTATTGTATTTTAGGGCTTTTATGTGACTGGTGCAATATGCCCCTGCTTTCTTAACACATATAATTGCAGACCATAAAATAGGCAGGTTAACAATAATAGAAAATTGTTATTACTTGCCACTAAGTGAGATCTAGTGATTCTTCAGATGCTACTTAAAACTCACCATTTCAAGCAGAACAGCTTCTCACCAGACAGCAAAACTTTATCAACAAAATCAAATTCCTTCTCAAAGATCTAGCCACAACAGATTGTACTAATATTTGCCTCAGATAAGTTTTGCAAATTTACTTAATCTGACTTTTCATGGTTCATTTAATCTGACAGCTTTCAACGAACTCGGCATGCTCAAAGCTGTTAAAATTTTAAATAAAAGGCTTCGGCAAATGTCTGGGTAGACGGGTCCACTATGAGCGGTTATGGCTTTGACCCGAAACTTGAAAGGGGTGCTATTATATTCAGCTGTCTGATGATTAGTTGAACCCATTCAGAGTTGAACCTATTCACCCCTAATGAACCTAATGACAGCAGGCAATGAATGGACGATTGATTCTTAATAGTTACTCTGCACCTAGTTGCCACAAGGTGACACTCGGCAATTAAGAGCCTCTTGTCCTCGGCTTCAATGGTTGCATGGCCCTCATTCATGGCAAGGCACTGTTGTGGATGGGCCCTTCACTGGGGTCATTTTAGAGTAAGTAGTATGTCTACCCTGCTTCATATTAGTAAGATATTAACAGATTACTAAAACTAATATGCAATGATAACTTCTGTGGTCAAAATAATATTCTTCTTATTACATCTGAGCCAAATGTATATGATATGCATGTAATGCCAATCATGGGATGAAAACAACAACTATTAAATCAACTGCTGCCACCACCACTACCATCACCACCACTACCACAACAAACACAAAACATAGATAATAGTAATTGTCATCATTATCATTATCATCTGGAATGATCTCCCACCAGAGCTGCGTTCATTACTCCAGATCAACCCAACTCGGTTTTATAAGTCACTCAAGTCCTTTTTCTTTAGTTGTGGCTGGGCTGGGAGCACTCCTGAGAAGGTTTCTTGAAGAGGCGCTATATAAATTCTCATAATGAATGCATGAATGAATGAATGAATGAATGAATGAATGATGCCACTTTAATATGACATCAGTGGTTAGATTTAAAATAAACTTCTTTGATATGCATCGCAAGACTGCAAAACCGTTTTAAATTAGTTCCAAATGAAAAATGGAAAGACTCGAAATAATCCGGGATTATCCCCAGGAGACGCAGCGATGATCAATCGTGCAAACCTTAGAATGAACTTCGGGTGAACTGAAACTGATATTACAATGGAACAGGTTCGCCTGCGTAATCGATACGATGAAAAAGCATCTCAGTGCAAAGACATCCGCCACAAATCCATCCCACAGGACGTCCAGCTGCTGCACCTATTGTCATGCAAAAACATGTCCTTCCCTTTGTATTTCTAATTGCAATTGTAATCGCAAATAGATCCTGACTTGCAAAAGCCATCTGTAGTGCAAAGAACTATCCGACAGCAGCAAATATCCATGCCGCTGATGTTCAATATGTTCTCCGTTTGCTGCGATAACCAAATCCATCCCACAGCTGATTTCGTCCCAGCATGCGGTCAGCACCTATTGTCAAATGTTCAAAATCTCGAATTCTCTGCCTGCTGCTGAAGCATTCCCCAGATGGAATAGTCTACGGGATTCAAGTCCGGACTGTTCGGTGGCCAATTTTCTGGTAAATAAAGTCTGGAACGTGAGCAGTGAGAAAAGCAACTTTTTTCGTGAACGATGACAGTGCCATCTGCTGGAAAGTGAAATTGTGACCTGAGCTATCTTGCAGTAATCCTTGATGTAGGACGACGTCACAGTAATAGGAACTGTTAACTTTTGCTCCTCGTTCAACGAAAACTAATGATTTTATGTTGCAAAAAACTAATTTCCAACTGTATATATATATATATATGTATATATATATATACCAAATATCTGTAACATACTCAGAGAAAAACATCTGAAATAATAAAAAGTATAACAGGCAAATTTTCAAAAAATCTTCAAACACATTCAAAAAGGAAAGTGGCTATGGCCAGCACTCCAAACAAACAAATTATATCAGTTAACAGACCCCTTAAAAATCCCATATCTTTATATAAAATCTAGCTGTGAATGCACATGTGTAGCACCGTATGGCCTTGCCCCTGCTATTTCTAAATGAAATGATCAGGTGAGACCTTTCACCACCTCTGCCTAATTACATAGAAGCTATCAAGGAATCGGAAATATAATGATAAAGTAAATATGCTAAAGGTCAGTCCACAAAACTTAGGGGTACTTGCACTACAGTATGCCTCTGTGGATCTGCCACTGATTAGAAAGTAATAATAACCATTCACGGCACTCATTAGGCTACTGGTGTCCCACACAACAGGAAACAATTGCAGGTAAGCAGAAACAGAATCAACAGCAGAAGCAGCAGTAGAAGAAGCAGAAGCAGAAAAATTAGCAGCAGAAGCAGTAACAGAAGTAGCAGCAGCAGAAGTAGCTGCAAAAGCAGCAGTAGAAGAAGTGGCAGCAAAAGCATAAGCAGCAGAAGTAGCAGCAGCAAAAGCAGCAGCTGCAGTAGCAGTAGCAGTAGCAGAAGTTGTAGCAAAAGTAGCAGCAGCAGAAGTAGTAGCAGTAGAAGCAGCAGCAGCAAAAGTAGCAGCAAAAGCAGAAGTAGTAGCAACATCAGCAGCAGCAAAAGCAGCCGCGGCATAAGTAGTAGCAGCAACAGCACAAGTAGCAACAGCAAAAGCAGAAGCAGTAGAAACAACAGCAGGAATTGATCCATCACAAACGCTGTAATTAAATGTTCCGTTCTGCCTCCTGAAATACCTTCTGTCATTTCTGTCAATCAACACAGCCGAATGTTTTCATGTTTTCAATTGTAACAAAGTTTAGCGGCACACATAACTTAATTAACCTAAAAAGTTGTTATTACTTCGATAATAGAGGCCTTATCTCCCTCCCTGAAAACACAGCCGCTGCCGAAATTACCGTCAGCGGTAATTTCAGAAATTGCAAAATAATGAGGGTCTCCAAATCAACATAAACCAAATGGTTTCTGTCCAAGTGGAACTGAAGATCATAAAGGAGAAGTAAGAGGAGGATGAAGAGGATTACAAAGAGGAAGAGACCAGTGAACTATGACCTGAAGATGCATGAGCAGGGTTGAAGATGAACCGAGCCAATGAGATGCTAATTGTAGCGTTTCTGATGTTGTGAATATTGGAGGGGTGGTGAAAGAGTTGATAGTTCAGTTTTGAGTAAGTGCAAGAGAGGAAGAGGAAGAGGAGGAGATGCAAGGACCCTGGCAGGTGGAGATGAGGCAAACTGTGGCCGGGTTTTTGTTAACAGAGGTCTCTTGTTTGGAATTGGTATAAAATAAAGCAACCACCACGGTAGAGTATAGGCCTACAGTGAGCAGGATAAGTTCTGAAATACACAGGATTGCTCAGTGGGCTAACTAATGGTAGAGGGGAAGTAGAACCATCCAGGCCTGCAACTTAACTATGAGCATTTAATGTAATGTAAATTGTAGAAACTTCTTAGCTCGCACAAACCCCCGTGTCAGCTAATTCATGAGCCATTCCTCAAACAAGTCTACAAGAAATTTTTGATTAGCTACAAAGCTATGGTCAAAATTCCGCAATGTCAAGCCAACAGAGCCAGTGAGATGCTAATTATAGCGTTTATGATGTTGTGAATATTGGAGGGGTGGTGAAAGAGTTGATAGTTCAGTTTTCAGTTTCTAATGAATGCTCCATGAGAAAGTGCAAGAGAGGAAGAGGAGGAGATGCAAGGACCCTGACAGGTGGAGGTGGGGCAAACTGTGACCGGGTTTTTGTTAACAGAGGTCTCTTGTTAGGATTTCCGTTATTTGTTTTGTGGGTTCAGGCACATAAAGTTAGGGGATTCCTGTCTGATATATTTCGTAATGCTGTTACAGAGACGATTTATTTCATCTGTCAGAAGATGAATGAGGCAACAACAAAAATAGCCAGCTGGGTCACAGATATAGATGTCTGAACTTAGGACTCATCTCATTCAACTTGCATATCCAGCACAGCATGGATCCTGGTTTCTTTGATCTATCGGAATTCGACCCGTCTTTTCCATTGGATTATAACATTTCCAATGGCTTATAACTTTTAACTGCGATTTCATGCTAAGGACCATTGACTAATATATACTATATTTTCTGTATTTTATTTTTGCACAAAGCAGAACAAAGAAACTAAATGAAAATTAGAACAAAAAACAAAAACTCATCCACACATCGACAGGATGACAACTCAAGCTATTGCTTCCTTAGAAGCGTAAGCATTAGGCACCCTCGATCTGACATAAGACATGTCCTTCACTGACACGCCAAGACCATTAACTAGATAATTAAACTGATGTCCATAACAGAAAGCCAATAACAGCATATTAAGTGTTCTATTGTCAACAGTTAGCATGCCTTAAAGGAGTTTAATCAAGTCTTGCACATCATTATAACGATACTATAAAAGTCATTCGATAAGAAACGATTAGAAGAATTAGCAGAGGATAAGAAGATTAGTTTGCAAAGTGCAGCAGTATAAAGAATGAACAGGAAATCGCCAAGAACAGTTTAGGTAGAGTGAGACACCACAGAGCAACTCGAGGAAACAGATACAAATTATTAAGAAACCAAAAGGAACATTAGGGCAGAAATCTTCAGTGTGCAAGAGTTATAGACTTGTGAAATGGTTTGGATGATATAGTGCTGTCTCAGTGGACACTATCACGGCCTTTAAGAGGAAGTTAAGAAAATTGGGCTATTAAGCATTCCAGGTTAATTTTTATAATTGTTAAAATTGTTGTTATTTTATGTGAGCGTATGAGAGCGAGAACAATGTCCGGCAACAGTAATAAAAGAACGAGACGAAGGTTGACTCGATTGGGGGTGTATGTTCCGTGAAGGAAGGCAAATATGCAGAAAAGAACACAAGGACAAGTGAACACAATGAAAAACTGGAGCAATTGATTCTACTTTCCACATCACAATTGGTCGCTCAGAGGAGATCTTTGTTGAACTGCAGTCATTGAGACGGTTCACTGAATACAATCAACATATCCAAGTTCAAAAGTTTTAAATTATTCCCAATGTGCTAATGGCTATAATTATTAAGAATTGAAATGAACTCCATAGGCCATCACATTTGCCGACCATGACATGCACGAGAACAATGCAGCCTGAGACATTTCCTGTTTATCCAGACCTCTCTCAAAGACCTCCTATGGTTAGTTAATACATGAACGTCTCTTTTAGTCCTTTAAAAATTGGTGTCAAAATACCAGGAATTAATTGTTTTAGACGCCACTGGGAGCTCTGAACAGGTGTGCAGCTCATGTGTGTACAGGTGGAGTGAACTTTCTTTAATAATAATATTAATAATAATGTCAATAATAATAATAATAATGATAAAATAATAATAATAAATAATAAAAATAATGAGATTAATGCACCAATAATAATAATAATGGGATCAATGTGCCAAGCATCAACCTTGAATCAGAGGCATCGTCTTTATCGTTTTCAACATTGTCATCATCATTGTTACGTCATCGTCATCATCATTGAACGCACATTTTCACATGCAAATCTCATTACATGGAGTGGAGTCAGTGAAACAGAAGTTTCCCCAACTATAGTTCTTTTGTTAGAATTTAGATCCTGTGAAGAATGAACATGATGCTACGTTAACGCCTACAACCAAAGAGTCACAATTACGACATGAATCTACTGACACATTAGATTGCACCCTGGAAAAAATCTATTTTCAACGCACTTTTTCCAGGTACAATTTAATCAACTGTTGGGTCTCAGCCAGATGGAAATTACGTCGCTAACAAAGAAGAAAGAATCTAAATCCAGAGCTAAAAAGTCTGCTAGTGCAGGTGTCTTTGTCTGCCAGAAGCAACAGCAGAAACTGAGAAGCCGTGGAATAACGAGGATTGCAACAGACAAAACTATACGGCATGGGAGAACGATTACAAAAGAGGATGTCTTGAACGGGCAACGGTCTCGACTGACAATAAACACAGAGGAGGATCAGTAGCAGCTACAGTACCACAAGCAGAAGCAGAAGACATTTTATGGTTATGTAAACAGTTCTGTCAAGTGTCGAAGGCAAGGGAGCCCGCAGATCCATCCAAACATCCAGAAGTTTACACTACCATTCGGCGTTCCAGGTGAGATAAGATAATCCGATTCCCGTTCCTAAACAGTTGCCCAGCTACAGATTCCAAAGTCTTTCTCAAACTAGCAGAGGAAAAGAGAAAACGGAGTCAATAATGAAGAAGCCCAAGTGAAAATTACATTTGGAAAACACAAAGGAGAGAAACAGCGGCAGAGATATCCAGAGACAATATATAGAAACAGGGAAATAGAATTACACATAGAAAGTATAACAAAAAGCACCCACGGCGAGACGAGACACTAAGCAGACTACAGCTGCTGTTCTCATGATCCTTTTTGCTCAGATATCTTTCATATTTATTTATGTAAGGACAACTATATACAACCACCTGTGCGCTTCACAATAGCTTGCAACAGGAGACGAGACACTGACCAACTTGTTTTTGGTCATTTGAAAAGGACTGTCTCACAAATATGTCCTCTCAGGTTGCATGAAACCCTGGATTGTTCAAAGGGAGGTAACACTGAACATGAGCGGACTCATGGGTCATACCATGCCTGGGCGTATTTAGGGGGTGGTGTTACGGGTTCAAACCCCACCCAAAATAAGTTTCCCACAAATTTTTTATATGCTTTTACATGGGAAATACCCAAAAAAAAAACTTAGTTTTGGCGACCATCTCCAATGGAAACCCCCGAAATCTTAAAACCCCTCCAAAATTTTTTCCTGGCTACGCCCATGGTACCTTGTTACCTCCCTTTGCCTCTCAAAGCAGTTTTGGCAAGGGTTGCCCGCAGAACAAATACACTACAATGCTACTGTTAACAGAAAAAAACAAGGAAAAACAGGAAAACAAACAATAATTGATGAAATATGTGCAAATGAGGCAAAGGGTTGTAAAGTCAACAGATGCTAGGCAAAGAGAGTCATAAATCGCGCAGTGAAGAAAAAGACAGATGACTGAAAAAAGGTTGTCAGCTATTTCGGTCACTTGAACGTGTGAAATCGATTCTAAAAGAGAAAAAGTTAGGAAAATATTGTTGAAAATTTTAAAGCATAGAAGAGAAGGACCTGCACGATGGAAATGGCATTAAAAGACAGAAGGTTTGCATAACAGAGAAGGGCAATCACAGATGGATGCCTCATATGGATCAAATCATCTTTCAAGAGAGTCGACAGAAACACACAGAGAAGTCACGAGGATCCATTTGTCAACAACAACAGTCTGTGCCAGTCATGGGAAAAGCAACACTGTCAAATGATGCATTATATAAAAAAAACGGCAAGTGAAAATGCAGTTTAATTTTTAGCTCGTTGCAAAAGCAATTAAATTTGTTCCGCATATATGGTCTCCACCTGATTTTCTTATTAGCAGCTGGTCTGCATCTGTTTCAAGCAGATGATCTTCAAATGCTAAAATGAAAATCAGGTCCAGGCGCAGTAAGCGACTGGTTAGAACTTAGAGAGCTCACCTTGTAACGTGGACAGTGCGGGTTCGAGCCGCCTCTAAGATGGTTACTGTGTAGGGACCTTGAACAAGTCATTCACTCACAACTACTCAGCACCATTGGTTGACGCTTAGTCATTAGATAGAGGTGTTTAATAAATGCATAATAATAATAATAATAATAATAATAATAATAATAATAATAATAATAATAATAATAATAATAATAATAATAATAATAATAATAATGATAAACAATAATACAAGACCAAATGCTAAAAATAAACTCCACTGTTCAGTAAGTAACTCCAGACAAAGACAATGCAGATAATGCCACACAGACACAATGCAGATAATGCCACACAGACACAATGCAGATAACTCCACACACAGACACTTCAGATAACGCCAAAGACAATGCAGATAATACCAGACACAGACAACTCCAAAAGGGATAATTCAGTCAATGTGCTTCAGCATTGGCAACATACATGCAAGGTCAAGCTGAAATGTTACCAATCTTACCAATAAACTCAATAAACAGAGATTAAAATTGCCATGCAATTTTGCCAAATCCTAATTGTCTTATCTACATAAATGTTCTCATGGCTTCCCAATGTTATCGCTATAATAATCGCCAAAACACGCCATACCAATTAAAGCAACTTACAAGATAAGTGCTAATTACGATCCGAGATAAGGCTTAAAAACGCATATTATTATGATTTAGACTTAAATGCACTTTCTATTTATATCTACTAAGCAAATGAAGTTTATCTTTCAACATCCACATTTAATACTTCGCCTCTTTACCCAGTTAAAAATTTCTGCCAATAAGCTAGTTGTTTTTTAATGCTCAATAGTATGGTTGTCTAAGTTTATGAACCATACATTATTTAAGCTTTTTATCATGCCTTCGTAAATCCCATCTCAAACATTTCCACCAACAAATTCATTTCTTATTTGGGTCTTCCACCTTTGAAGAAGTTATATCATTGAAACTGTTACCTCATTTAGTTTGCCACATCCGTAAAGGGTGAAAGTTTTTCTTACCAAAGTTGGAAGTGATAATTTAAATGCTGAAAAGGGTATATAACTACCTGAAACCACACAGCCCCTTCTGCCACATGGTACAATAAGCATAATAAATTCAGGCATAATGCTGCTCGTGTTTGCCATCAAAACGTCCTAATTGCAACACAAGTGGGATCGTAGTTCCAAGTCCGTACAAGTGGTAGACAGATTAGAACCTTTTTTACACAATAAACATTAAGTCATATTTTCAAAACAGCAAATAAATTCCTCTTGATTTAAATCCAAAGCACAAATGCTGTATGATGAAACCTATCGTTATGAATAAAGTTAAGGAGTTGATATCAGTGGTCCAGGCTCAACTCGAACCAGAACCAGAGACGATTAGATTAGTTCAAGTCTATGATTAGTTCCTCAAAATTTTTGGTGGCTCACAACAATCTCTGGGATTAGCAGCCTGCTTCTGTCTGCTTTGCCACTTCTTTATAATGTCACTCATGTCTGGGCTTTTCTACTTTGTTTATACCAGTTGGAATCCAGCGTCTGGTCTCCCTGTAGGGCAGTGTAGGCATACCGGCTTTTATTGTGCCTCGAAACTGGATTATTATGGCTATTCTGTTGTTTTTCTTTTAAGTGAAGCTGTTATTGTACTGAACAGTAAGCAATAGCCAAACTATGGCTTGTTGTACGGATAGGTGTCGAAAGCAACACCTAAAGGGATGTTCTGCTAACAGGTTCCCTTGAAAGCAGCCACTGACTGACTGAGACCTTACAACTGCATAAGTCAGCATAGTAGACCAGAGATTACGTTAGAACAGAGAACATACATATCAACCCAGTCATACAACTCTAAACCATGAAGTAGAAGCTCAATCAACAGGAACAGCTGGTCATAAGAACTCGAAGGCACTCATTGCTGTCAAGCGTTGGCAGTCCATAGCAGATCACACATCATACACTAAACGGAGCGGATCCAATATGCCAGATGGTTTGGATTCTGTGGGATGTATTAAGGCCTCCATGGATGGGCCATAGACTTCTAAATACATTAGCATTATTTAGAAGTCTATGATGCTAATGTATTTAGAAGTCTATGGATGGGCTGAGGGTATGGACACGTTTAGACATACGCTTTAATTTGCTCTGTCAATCTCTTGTGCATTTCGCTTTGTACATTAGACACCTGCACTATTGAAGTTCCTAACTAATTAACAATGCAACTGCTATAATTTAACCAATAATTAATCAATCAATCCACTTTATTGAACCCGTTCATTACAATAGTCAGAAGAATACAATCATAACAAAAGCAAGTAGATTAATTTGACAATCAATATCAATCAGCCGTTTATTGAATCAACAACAGCACAATTAATTAACAATCAGTCATTTAAAAAAATTTTAATCTGCTGATGCCGTCAATAGGACAGCCCTAAAGGATAAAATAATCCGCTATTAATGTGCTATATAATATTATCATCCCAATTGTTTGATCTAAATGAACACGTTTGTGGTGATTGCACTTGCAATTATATCAGTTTAATATTATAATGAAGATGATAGTACATTATATCATTTTATATAGTAATTTATAATTTACTAGTAATGCAATAAATTGCCTCCATCAATACCAATATCAGATAGAGAACTCCATCCATCTGCTTCAGCCACTGTTTCCAATAACTGATATCTTTCAATACAAATGACAGCATCAGCAGCAAGAGACTGCTGCCATCATCATCACCATCTCCACCACCTGGTCAATCATGCCACTTGGAAAATAATCCGACAAACATTGTACATAATTCTGACAGAAGTGAAAACAAATCATTGTCCCGCCAGGAAGAGTTTCGGCGGCAGATGCTTCTTACCATACAATACCCCCAAAACTCATAAAATATCCCATCAGCACACACACACACACACACACACACACACACACACACACACACACACACACACACACACACACACACACACACACACACACACACACACACACACACACACACACACACACACACACACACACACACACACACACACACATGCAGACACACACACACACACACACACACACACACACACACACACACACACACACACACACACACACACACACACAATCCTCTTTCTTATACACACACACACACACATCTCCAAACCAATCAACTCCAGCCGAGGACCCAAGTGCATGCAAATACACTATAAAACAATAACTCTCTGATTCACCCTCTCTGTCTCTATTGATTACTCTCCCCTATTCCACTTCCTATTAATCATCCATCCATCTGTCTGTGTCTGTCTGTCTGTCTGTCTGTTTGCCTGTCTGTCTATCTGTCGGTAAAGCTGCATGTCTCTGAGTTTGCCTGTCATATCTCTCTCTATACCTCTATATCTCTCTCTTTTGCTGTTTGTCCATTGCTTTGCATGTGTCCCTGTGTATGTGTCTGGTGAGACTGCCTACCTATCTACCACAATGTGTATGTCTGCCTGCCTGTGTGTCTATTTCTGTTTTGCAGTGTGTATCTATGTCTGCCTTATCACATACCTGCCTGACTCATTGCTTGTCTGTCTGTTTATCAGTCTGTCCGTCATTCTGTCTGTCTGTAAGGTTAGCCTCCTTCAGATAACTCTGTCCTTGGCTTCTCCGGTTGAAACGCTTTAGATAGGACGTGGATCCAGGCGAGACAAGCACAAATTGGAAAGAGCAAATTCAAGATAAACTGCAACATCTGCACTTGTGTAACAACGGAATCTGTGGAGGCTGCTGAAAGACTTCAGCTGCAGGCGTTCAGCAAATATACAAGCACAGATATACATATACACAGACAATGGTGGCAAATGCCAGTAGCAGACAACAAAACAAACAGGCCCAACCCCACATCTACAAAACCAACCACTTCAAACAAGGGTTCCCAGGTTCACCCTCCTTCTCGTCCTCGTCCTGCTACTCCTCGTCCCCCACTGCTGTATATCCAGAACATTAAGAACAATGTTTGCTAAGTACTTCTGAATCGTTGCTTCGAGTCATCGACTGCTTACGAACTACGGCACTCAAATCTCTATTATTATTATTATTTTGCTAATTAAGAAAATGTTGAGTGTGTTAAAATTCTGGGAAGCTATGACTTCATATGTAAAGATATACATTTATGGTAAATACGTTTATGGTAAATAGCAGAATTCTTGTAATTCTTGTAATCCTATCAAACAACACAATTTCATCAGTTCCATAGCCTAATATTATCTGCTCTGAGTAGGTGCCAAATCTTCTCCAAGCACCTGTGAACAAGCTGGTTCCCGCGACTTGGTTTTTTGAGCGCTTTAGAATCTCACGATTACGATTACAAAGCACACTCTAAGAAACTCCAGTAAGCCACTCAGGGTATACTCAAGTATACTAGGCGCCAACTTGGGTTAGACATAGAACACACCCTGTCTGTCACCCATCATGTCATCCCCAGTCAGACTAATACTAATCATTACATCAGGGAGAACAAATAATATAGTACTATTAGCGAAAGCTACATTTTATCGCAGACTCCCAAATGGAGAGTAAAACAAAGTCCCTGACACGCTAACTGCTACAAAAAACGGTTGCAATTGCAGGCTAAACACCATAAATTATATCAGGGAATGTCGGCGTCAACACAGAATGGATAGCCTGGGATTCACCAACGTTGTCGATCCATTGGCGACGTCTGCGCAGACGACGCTAACCAGAATATCTGTTGACATACATAAATGCACTTGGCTCAGATCATTCCCGATCTCACAAATACCAGCCACTGTTTACACAAGCAGTAACTACGGTCGGCCTCCAGGTCTATTTCTGCCCAATAACAATCCAGTGAATGAAAGCAAACCCGGTAATCAATAGAGGAAAGTTCAAAAGCGGCGCAGGTCTCTCTTCGTGGCCGCCACACACCCAGCCAGTCAGACAAACAGCTGTCGTTGGATGAACATTCTGGTTATTTTGAAACTGCCAAAGGTATACGTTTCAGTTAAGTTAAAGAATTCAGACTCCTTCTCTTACTAATGAACTACTACATTTACAACACAAAACCTCATTTGTGTTTTGTTTCCTATGCAAAATTTAACAGATCTAAAGTTCACAGTTTTAGGTTCTCTCTGTCACTTGGAATTGTCACTCTTTAGGCATATTTTTGGGTTATCAAAATGAGCATCAAATTTAAAAACTAACTCTTCCCTGTTAAGGATAGGAAATAACCTGATCGGTAAAGCGATTAAAAAGTCTAACACTGCAATAATCAGATACTGGTGGTGACATCAAGAATCACAGTCCATCATCATTAATAACCATGGATCATTTATTCAAACCAGTCTACAGACTACAGCTTGTAACAACACTCGTAAGAAACAGTTTCCTGTATTTTTCTAGTGGTATCCAATCATCACCACATCAGATAACAAAAGAGTCTCCAAACAATGAGAGAAAGAAGCTTCAGCCATCAGTTCATCCACAGATTCATCACAGGGCATAGTTAGTGTGGATCTGCTCTGGCACTCCCATGCCAGAGCCTGAGAGGTTTCCTTGTACAAATCAACGTTACTCAACTTTTTCTTCACTTTCAAGCTTACTGATGCACTCACACACACATACATGCATACATACATAAATACATACATAAGCTGCATACATGCAATTCACTGCAAAATACAGTGATGCACAAGTCAGCAAATGTTGCAAGCATGCATACTTGACTTTAAACAATTGCCAATAGACTTGAATGAATAGAACCCAGCTCCACTATGCCAAACCCCATCATAAAATTTCTGATTATTCATCAAGCTAACAATGATACACTGTATCAGTTCCTCCTCTGGTCTCCCTACCCTCAGTATCTGTTTAGCAGCCACACTATAGTAAGCATATTACAGCTATCCATTAAACTAAAAGTCCTACTTTGAAGGGTTTTCATTAGAGGACCATTAAAAACTGACAGCTTTATGCAAGGTAACTGTAATAAATCGGCCAAGTGATCTACTTCTAACTGGCTCACTCATGTGGACCAAACACCTGAGCATTTGCCATTTGGTTGTGGGACAGATGAAACTACACTGTTGTATATGGCGCCGTGTAGTCTTGTACAGCCTCGGAACTATTGTCTTCTTTGTTGTCCATTTACAATAAAGTTCTGTCACAACAGTTGAAAACATTTGGAAGTTTGTTGAAAACACTCGACCTCTATAACCTGAAACTATGCAAGTTATTTGATGTTTACAATCACTGCTCTTTACTCTATGCCGGCGTATAAACTGACGTTGCTTGTGAATATTATGGGCTGCTGGTCTACATAATGCAGCTTTTATATGGCTCAAAGTAATTTTGTGGATATACATCATATTACATTCTGAGACAAAAACATCAAGTTTTCAGCCATAAAACACTGACTTTCAAAGTATTACTAACTTACCTTCTAACAACTTAATTATTTACTGCTGCTATGCACCCATTCCATATCTGCTCCCGACAAGCTCAGATCATACTCAGTTCATGCACCAAGTACACTTCGTTCATGCTCTGAGTATCCTCCATTCATGCTCCGAGTAAACTCCATTCATGCTCTGAGCATCCTCCGTTCATTCTCCGAGTACACTCCGTTCATGCTCTGAGCATCCTCCGTTCATTCTCCGAGTACACTCCGTTCATGCTCTGAGCATCCTCCATTCATGCTCCGAGTAAACTCCATTCATGCTCTGAGCATCCTCCGTTCATGCTCCGAGTACACTCCGTTCATGCTCTGAGCATCCTCCGTTCATGCTCTGAGTACACTCCGTTCATGCTCTGAGCATCCTCAATTGTGCCATCGGTTGATGCCTTGTGCATTAGACACCGGCGCAATAGAAGTTGCTAATTACATTCATGCTCCAAGTAAACTCCATTCATGTTCCGAGTAAACTCCGTTCATTCTCTGAGTACACTCCGTTTGTGCTTCCAGTATATTCCGGATCTAATTCGGACAATTCAGGCCTGATTCGTAAACAGACAGGCAAACTCTGCGGCTGCCACACAGGATACAAATTATTACTAATGCAAAAATCACTTTTTTGTTGACAAATATGATAAGTCATCATGGTCAAATTGTATGCCTTGCACTTTCTTATAAGATCATCTTACTGCCTTTGATTCATCATTTCTGAAATGGGAGTATAGGTTCTGTCAATTCGCACCACTTCTATCTACCATCCTGTTACTCTGCAAATAAATGCAGTGCATTCCTCCACTCCACTTCGCTTACTCTGGCTGCTCTACACACTCCTATTCGAGATTTGAACAGAATATACCTGAGTGTACTCCGCACGTGCTCGGAAGAAAGTGTTACAGTCCCTAAGAGAGAGATGCGCTCAGATCTTATCTGGAATCGTCTGATCTACGGCAGGCAGGCCTAATCTCACTCAATAAACAATTATCATTCACAGAAATCTTAACAGATGAACGTGACAGAGTAAAGCTGTAAAACCTAGCTCAGAATACGTTTTCTGAATATGTTGCCATCTTCCTGCAAGGCAGCATAGAGATAGAACGAACTGTCTATTCATGATCATCATTTGCCAAGACGTAATTGATGGTGGATAGGTGAGACTATAGCCGACCTTTGATAAGAGAAATACGCTACAGAGCAGCATGGCAAACAGTAACGTGTCCAGCGATAACAAGCAGTGACCTGCTATTTGTGAGCGATTAGTTGCACCCTTACTCCTTGGGCTAATTGCTTTTTCTAGCCCAGTCTAGATCCTGTATATGTCACTCTTCCAAAGCCTGCAGAGTCTGTTAAGATAACCCACCCATTTACTTCAGGCAGCAGTACATCATTGAAGGCAACAACAGCCAAGAAAACAAACGAGATTCAGCTGAAGTTTATAAACGGCATAATAACCTTGCAGTTAATTTTATCTGTTTCACTGAAGCCTTTTTAATTGCCTTCCAGCTCTCTGCGAATGGGATATACAAATGTTAATTACACTGTTTTTTTATTCACAGTTCCTGTATAAACATCTACGACTCATAGCCTTGTTATTTCCCTGTGTTTTAGAACACATCTGACACATCACAAAATCTTTTACATAATTTAGAAATGCTAACTTTTACAACATTTACACAGCAACATTATGCTCAGAGGAAATCAATTCACTCAAGAAAATGAAGGCAAGCTTTGCTCATAAAAAAATCAGAAATGATGACACACAATGATAATTATATTAAATTATAAAGAAATTATGCCATTATTTAATAAAATTCTCAGAGAATGTAAACAGTAAATGCCTATATGAATTTCCTCAAAAGCCACCATTCAGATCGCCATTTCATGTGTTGGACATGTGGTCAGTCAGTCGACCACAGACGACCAGGCCACCATGGCAGATTTCTCTCAACTACAAATAACCGCTTTGTTTAAATAGAAGAAAGTTAGCCAGCATCGACCAAAGAAAAAGCCAGAGGAAAATCAGGACCAGGTTCCGTCTCATCTGCTCAGCAAATGTTAACACTGCAGATGAAAGAACTGGAGAACTACTACTACGAGAGAGCGGGTGATCTTAGCACCGACCTCGCGGGGATATGGAGAAACAATCAAACGAAGGCCCAACAACAACAATGAGGGGCTGAACCAATGGCTGAACAAACACGGGCTAATCAGATAATTCCCACTCTGTTTATTGAATGTCCGTGCATAACTGAAGAACCGCCAGATTCTGTGCATTCGATGGCTTATTAAAATCTGGACTCTTTTTGTCAGATCACCAACAGAAACCACTGACTGAAGCTCACAGATGTTGTGGGGGTAACTGGCCGCAGATGCCAGAAAGTGGCCCAAAACATCGCAATTCCAACCTCTAAAATACCGTAGTTCAAATATGAAACTGATCAAGTTGCTTCCTACCATTAGAATATACCAAGTACGCCATGGATTCCCAATCTTTTCTATGCCTTACACCCCTGGGAAATGTTTGACCAATGTTCGCACCCCCTACAAAAGTATTGTCATATTTGAAGACGCATACATGAAATTGTTACTTTTTGGACCACGGATTGAACCGCATACAATGCCATACAGTGGCCTACACGCATACGTGTGGACAAATTGAATTAAACTTTGGCTTACAGGCTTACAATGTTACAGGAAAATAAACTTCCAATCTTACGGTCTCATGCATACTTATCCCATGACAGCTCAACAATTTATAATGTAGCATTGCAAACATAAGGTGCATTTTAAACTCACTGTAATATGCTTCATTCATATAACACAAGTTTCAGTACTAAATGATTGGACAGTTGGATACAAGTTTAATTAACCCTTAAAATTCAGCATTTAATTAACTATCAAAATCCAACCATTCATTAGCACAACAATTGCTGGCACCCATATAATTTTGGAGGTCTTAATGTATAATACTAAATGATTGGACAGTTGGATACAAGTTTAATTAACCCTTAAAATTCAGCATTTAATTAACTATCAAAATCCAACCATTCATTAGCACAACAATTGCTGGCACCCATAAAGAGCTTATTCAATTTTGGAGGTCTTAATGTATAATAGATACTCAGCCATTTGACTGTCACCTCACCTCAACTTCATCTTTCAATACTATCTCAGTGGGACCTATGGACTATCCCAAATCCTCCTTTTGTCCCCAACAAAGAACTTTTTCTGTTTCTTAAACAGTAAGTAGGTAACTTGTAATGTTCTTTTGTTGGAATAATAAAAATTGATTGATTGATTGATTCATCGATTGTTTTTGGTGTTGTTTTCCATAGATTCATAGAATAACACTATATACAAACATAGGCATAAACACAGCAATAGAGAAATTTTTTCAGATTTTTGTCACACAGACAAGTTCTTAACCTCCAAAATCTTACGTATTACACCAATCCCAAAAGCTGAAATGGTCCTAATTGGCCAAAAATGCCTCTCTGACTTAGCTTTGGCTACCGGGCCAAAAAACACCTGGCAGTGACGCACTTCCCAGTGACCCACCTCCTGGTCACCCACATCACAATGACCCACCTGCAGTCCATTCATCCAGAGCCACCCTACCAATGGAAGCACATCACCAGACAATCAATATCATCTGACTCAGCCAACATTTCCAATGATTCAACTAGAACCAATTATTCATCCAAATACATTGCCAATAATTTCCTTTTCGACATTTCAGTTGTGTCACACAAACAGTACTTCTCAAACAAGATCTTTCATTTAAGCTCCATTTTATTCTAAAGACCATTCTCATTTTGCCCAGCTATCCACGCCCATCCATCCATATCCAGTCCATTCATCCATTCTTTGAGAAACGGACTTTGAATTTAGCTACTGAATCTTTATAGGTTGCCAATTTCAAGAGGGTCACCATTAAGAGCCGTAATAATGGAGGGCAAATTAAATCTTAAATTAAATTAAATCTTAAATTAAATTTAAAAAATAATATAATTAAATAAAAATTATACTATATTAATAAAATTATGATATTATTTTTTACATTATGTGTACAGCAAATTAAAGCTAGTTTAAATAGAATAAAGATTGGTTCCATTACTTTAAAAATAAATTAACAAAGTGTTTTTAATAAGCACAAAGTCCCTGGATAGGAGCATCACCAAAACCTCTCCTCTTGCTATCTTTTCACAAGTCAAAACTGAAAACACTGTTCTTTCAGAAATCCTATCTGGGTTCCTCCTCTTCCCCTTACCTCCCTTGCCGTTTCAATTCTAAACACCACCCAGCTTAGTCGTCTGACTGTCTGCCTGCCTAACCCTTTGGATCTTGACCTGGAACCGATTTTTACCCCTCCCCACCTATCGATTTTTGTTTTGACTAAACAAGCGCCTTTGAATAAGCTAGTTACCTCGACCTCGCTTTTTTGGGCACTGTAGCAATCTAGAGATTACAATTACAATTAGGATTACGTTCTCTGTAGGGCATGGCCTAAGGCCGTGTGGTACAATAAGCCCACGGGCCGCATGCGGCCAGCAGGCTGGTTTTAAGTGGCCCGCCCAGCTAGCTAATTTTTTGCAATTTGTGTAAAAATTAAGTAAAAGACAAAGTCAATGCCCTACTTGCATAGCTATTCACTCATAACTTGGCTTATTTGGCACTGAACTACTATAAAGCAAGTCATACATGGCATACATACTATTTATTATGATTATTCCATAATAAATTTTAATACAGTTAATAAGTTTCAATTAATTTTAGTCATTGCTTTTGAGTTTACTGGTGCTGCCCTTGGCTTCAGGAATAATTTCTTGGGTGACCTATGGTGTCAAAAATGTTGGACAGCAATGGCCTAAGGCATGTACTAAGGCATGGGCTGAGGCATGGGCTAAGGCATAGTTTTAAGGCATGTACTCAGGCATGGGTAAGGCATGGCCTAACACATGGACTAAGGCATGGACTATACATAAACCTGTTTAAAAAAAGACAGGCCTAATCTATTTTTAAACCGTTGTCAGCCAACGAACTCCTACTGTAAAAACCTTTCTATAGCAAACTAAACATTCTTATCACACTCATTAGGAAATTATTATAAATAGGCATAATTAGCACTCTTAGCCATACACCATCAGTTGGAGTCTGAAATGGCTGTCAAGAGCACTTTAAACAGAAATAATTGCAGACCAATATAAATAATAAATCGACCTATTAACCTCAACAACGCATAACATTATGACGATAAGTCTTCCAAGTAGTTGGCATGAACCTTCACCAACATCCTGAACTGGAAAGAGGTAGGGGCTTTGAAGGAATGCAACAGTGAAGGCGTTCACCTACTAACACTTAATGGATCCATTACACTGTGCGTTCACCTACTTAAACTGATTCGTTATGCAGCTTACCCTACAGCCGCAGTGTAATGTGATGTGAAGTAATGAGAGACAATTAATTAATTATTAATAATAATAATAATTATAATAATAATAATAATAATAATATTTATTCTTTAACGGAGCGCCTCAAACACACTGCTGTATATGTACATATTATGATGATTAAACAATTCACAAGAACACAAATTACAGAAGACATAAATCAGCAAAGTTGCAGCCATGCAAGGCGCAAGCTCATTGTACTTTTGCTGCCACCTAGGGAATGAAGGCATGAGCTAAACCCAGGGGGCTTTACGGGAATCGAACCGGGTCCATGAAAACTTCAGGTAAGAGTGTTATCCTTTATACTATCTCCCTCAACACTACATGACCACCATCAACGGGTTCCACCGTACACTGTCCCCCATGAGCTTGACCTCTCCTCCCATAGTTACAGATTCCATCCAGGATACTAAATGTGTCACAGTAAACACACAGTAGGCCAGCGGTTCTCAACCTTTTTACTGCTGCGACCCCTTGATAACATTTCCAAAGTTGCGGCGACCCCCAACAATAAAATTGATCGCGTTTTCCCTTTCACTGCATTTTTCCTACCAGTATGCTGCATTTTACTTCTCACCATTAATCCATACGCATCATGCGCAATCAAAAAATAATTAACAAGACAATTTGAAGGCTAACTTTTGCAACTAATCATTTTGAAAATTTAAAATTAAAATTAAAATAAGTGAAATGTTTACTTGAAGTTTCATATTTATTGTGTATTTTTACTATGTACTATATATGTTTGCAACATCTGTGGATTCGTCGAGCTGTAAACTTAGACTATGCTGAATAATTCAAGTGGACTAAATTATTTCCCCTGATCAAACAATAATTTACTGGCAAATTTGTAGTTTTTATTGGTAATAATATCAACAGACGTATGTCTCCGATTCTTCTGCTGACGGTGTCGTTAGATAAGGAAATTGGATTCTAGTTTTTTTTAACATAGGCCTATTCAGCTCCAGGCATAGCTCGAACAATGTCTTTGGTTGCTGGCAACAACATGTCCTCGGTAATTGTGTGAGGTTTCTTGGCTTTTGCATTTCTGAGAGCAACCGAATAAGCTCTGACGCTTCAACAGCTGCCGCGTTTCGCTGTTTGTACTTGTGCCCGGTATCAAGTCTGCCTTTGTCGACGTCATTAGCTTTGTTCTTAAACTACTGGGCATCCTGACGAAGTTAGGATGTTTAGTATCAAATGGCGTTCAGTTTGTTTGGTTTCGATTCGACCGACAGAATTTCATTACAAATAACACATTGTGGTTTCTCAATTCCTTCTGCAACTATGGAAATAAACCATACTTTAAGCTATATTTATTTCTTTTCTTAACACTCGTCCACCCTGATTCATTTTAGGCGGCCTCCTATTATTTCATAGGCATAGGGCCTAAACTTTTCTAACGTTCTTTATTAATTATAACCGCAGCTTCGTACCAAGCCGGCTATTGTTTTGTTTTAAGAAGTAAACGTTAACTTAGAATGTACATTTCAAAACTAATAATATATGGCAAAAATTAAATTAAATTAGCTGTTAAGTAACAATTAATTTTAAGTCGCTGTAGTGTAGGCCTAGTAGTTAGTGTAGTAATCATATTTACATGATATTAATTATTAACAAACTACGTTGACAACTTTTTTACAAATTTCTGAAGGTCCCAGGCGACCCCTGGGAAATCGTATGGCGACCCCCGTGGGGGTCGCGACCCACAGGTTGAGAACCGCTGCAGTAGGCTAAGCACAGCTCAAGGTCAGACATTAGACGAATGAAAAGGAAGGCTCAGTATCAAATCCATAGATCCAAATCTCAAACAGATCTCAAGTAATTTTGAAATCCATTCCATCCAAGATATACAAACCAACAAACAAGATAATCAGAAAAGCACAAAGACAAAAAACATATTGGCAGCGAATCGACAAGAGAGATAAGCGCAACCAGGCACACAGGCAAAGAAAGAATTGAACCAATTATCAAGTTTGTCTACTGCTCAGTTTTAGGTTAAACAATTTTTATTCTTCAGCAGGGTTTACGCAAACAGACAGACAATGGCAGACTAACATGTAAGCAAAGAAACAGTAGAACAGATAAACAAATGGAGCATGCAACATTTTGGTATCTGTCAAATCCATCTGATCCGTGCATAACCTGAAATGTAAGAAGTGTTTATCTATTGTCTTTGGTCCTTGTTTTAGCCAAATTAAAACAGAAAACACACCTACCCTTCTCCTCCTTCCACTCCTCGTTCTACTCCTCCTTCTCATAGTTTGCCACCTTCAACTGTTTTTCCTCCTACTCCTCCTCCAGGTCCTAAACCTTCTCTGCATCCAGCAAAGCACTGAAAATATCCAAGCAACTTCCCTTCAGACTACTCCGCGAATTCATTATGTAATGTGACTAGTGACTGAACACTGATGAATCTTTCATGGCTAACTGCAACCCGAGCATATAATCTATTCACAACTTCCTGCCCTACAAAAATACATCGGAACAACAAACTTTTTCAGTATGAAAACGTTCATCATCATTATTGTAATGTAATGTAAAGTTGGAAAGAAGGTATCAGAAGATGAGAAGTTGTTTCTACCACACCCAGTGTGCAGGTGTTAGTCTGGAATTCTGCTCCTCTATCTCCATCAGATAAAGGCCAAGACAAACAAATGATGCACTTTTCATGTCTTCTATAATATTCCTTATCAATGTTTTGCTCCTCTTCAGCTCCATGTGCAAATCTGCATCATTCACTTCTATGCTAGTTCACATAGCTTCGTTTCCAATACCACACAGCTGCTTATCTAAGGTATACCCATTCTCGTTTACTGTTATTAATATAAATGTTGTCACCATTATCATCACCATCACCAAGGTCGTAGTGGTCATTATCGGCATCACCAAGTTAGTTAGATAAAATAATGCCTCTATGCCTTTGGGATATGCACATAATTGTAATGCAATGTAATGTAATGTAACAAAACATTTATAAAGCGCCACTTAAGAGTCTCTCAGAAGCGCTCAACACGTGGCCATCAAACAGCTGAAAAATTATATGTATATATATATATTGTATATATGTATATCTATATTGGCTTCAAGATAAGCATATATACCGGTATATAGATACATATATATATATACATATATATATGTGTGTATATATATGGGTATATACCTAGTGCCTTTTCAGAACCTCACATGGGTCCCTGGTAAGAGAAGACTTTTAGAGTAATTGATAACAGGTATATTTAGCACACCTACCATAACAAGAGAGATCTTTAGGAAGCCCAGAAAAATCATTCAGGTGAACTGTTGTATAAAGAGTCTAAATCACAGTCAAGGTAGTCATTTGAAAGGTCTAAGGCAATGACAGAAATTGGGTATTGGGGCCATCTCCACTCTCACTGAGGACTAAAACTGACAGCTCTAGGCCTGTAATCCATTAGCAATTGTCACACTCCATCTTTACCTAACAGATATCCACTCAGCTGTTTAGCATAACCCTACACAGCAATCCACCCACTCTACATAGTCCCATGTATACCAACCTCTCAGCAAACTTCTTCTGACCTAGTCTTAACCGGGCTATATTGTTATTCTTGGTATTTATAACTTTCACCACAGGTCATTCATAAGAACTATACCAAACCGCCCTTAATGATTCATTCTTCAGCAGTGTGAATGACAGCGACATTATGGTCCAATACAAAGCCATAAGCCATGATAGGGTTCACGGAGATAAAAGATTGAGAGCAATAAGCAAAAGAGGGGTCAGTATTTAACCCCTAAGCTAGTCTTAGAACTTTTCCGATGATAGACACCCATCTGGTGAACTTAGGTAGCAATGAAACAGTTTGACAACCCAACAACGGATCCATCATATCTCTCAGGGACCATTGACAGCCAAGACTACAGTAAGGCCGGTCAAACTAAATTGTCTAAAAAATTCCCACAAGAGAATCAGGCAGAAGGGCAGTAATTCACAGTATATAGATCCCAGAGTGAATTGCAAAGAGATCAAGATTACGCATAATTTATGGTTTAATTCACTCAACAATCACGTTATCCAGTATGTCTAAATGTCTACTTCTTAAACAAGTTATAAATGTTTACAGCAACTAGACACCATAGATTCTAAATTTTCACTGTCCTCCTTTGTGACTGCATTATACAACAAAATAACTTGCAGAACATTTAATCTCCCATCGCCTTTCATCAAGGCTTTTACCAGAGATAAGACTGATGATTCAGAAATTCTGTCCACCTACCCCTAATGTGCATTAGTACAAAGTAACAGATGATCGCATAACACCTTTAAAATAAAGCCACTCCCAATTCAAGCCTGACTGTGTTCTCTGGTATAACAGCTACTGAACTCTGTGTTGCTACCCTCTTTGTCCTACAGAAAAGCCCAGAAAAAACATCAAATTAACACAGTTCAGTCTATATATATCAATATATATATATATATATATATATAAAATATATAGTATTTATATATATATATAATAATATATATATATATATATAACTTGTCTTTTATTCAAATAACCTTGCCTGAGGTCTCTGCTACTACTACTACCTTTGGATAATGACACTCTGTAATTAACAGTGGACTGTTTGCAGCTAATACACTGTAATTACAATTATCCCAGTCTTGCTAGCATATATCTCAACCAGGTCGATGATCTCAACAGTGGGTCAAGGTATGGAATCATAGTAGGGCAAACCATATGTAAGTATGTAAAATGACGAAATTTACCATTTAAAGATTTACACAAAGCCAGACTTTACTTTGACTTTACATTGTAATCTGAATTCACTGGACCCTCAAGTTGTGAGAATGGCCTAACTGTTACCTCAAATAAAAGGCCAGCTGGTACACCCAATGTGACACAACTCTGCCACTGTTTGCACTCTGACAGTGCCAGTCCCAAGCCTGGATAAAGGAGGAGGGCGACGCTAATAATCTTTGTTATCACACAGTGTGGTTAAACTGAAACTACTACCAATGTGACACTTAATACCTGGTAACCATCAAATGAACTGGGTGATTGCCCAGAGTGTCACAACATGGACTCACATGAAACTGTAAAAAGGTGCAAATAAGTAATGTGAGAGATCAAAATGTAGATAGAAAAGTGAAAAATAATGGCACTATAATTATGGTTTGTTGGAGTCCTTGGACTCACCTGGTTGTGTCTTGTAAAGAAACTTTCTAACAACTGAATGAGTGACAAAGGGTCTCAGAAAACATCAGGGACACTGTTTGGAAATGATGAAGGGTGTAGCTTAAACAGGTTTACTTTCAATATCAACAACATTTGGACTTATCATCACAAATCCAATTGGCAAAAAATTATATTCCTCAGCTATCGGTGAACGATAAAACAATATTAAAAGCAATTTTCTATAATGGGCAAATGTTGTACTCTGTGTTGCCTAATAATTGCACTTGAACTAAGTTCCCCAATTGGCTTGAACTCTCTGTTTTGTTTGAAGAAGCTCTTCTGAATCTAGAAGAAGACCTCATGGTTTCAGAAGAGGCTCCCAAACACGTAACCTGACTTTGGTGAGAAGCAGAGGAATAAATTCAGCATTCTATGGCCCACTGCCAAAGCCATGTTAAAGTAAAGATGAAACAGTTTGCAAACACATGTAAGTCCAGAAAAAAGCTTGCGAACTGCTGCTACTTATAAAAATTCAAAGCAAACTTTGCTTTGTGTTAACACAACAGCGGTGTGAGGACATATTCGCATGGACTCATAAAGTTATTTAAGCAATTTTCTTGCTCTGTGATCTTCAAAGTTTGCAAATTATTGAGCGTTACCTAAGTCTGGAGCAACTTTTGAAAAATAAATTATAATTATTTTATAATTAAACTTTATAATTATTTTCAGGCATTGCCTGAATCTAGAGCAAGTTTTCAACAAGAATTCGTTCACAAGAATTATGGAGCGTGATAGCAGCACATGATTTGCAAGCTATAGCTGAGTGTTTTTGAAGAGTGTTTTGATGAGTGTAGATGAGTGTTTTTCATAAAGCAGGATTGGAAAACAGAAGGAAATATGTAGCCTGAATTGGTAGACCTTCGTGGTTGGCCAGCAATACACGCAACACAGCATGTACCATTGTTTATGTCTATACAGAGCTCAGAGACACTTGCATCACTTCACTCTACTTCCAACGTAAAATGGCCATTCCGTACCAGTGCTAGCGTTAGTGATAGCACTGACTTGGGTCGGGAGCACCTCTGAATCGCTGAGTGCCGCTTTATACAAGTTCGATAACAATTACGATTATGATTAGTGCTGTGACTAAGGAACGTTTGGTCTTTTTAAGCAAGGCTAAACTGTAATGCTCTGTCTCTGGACTTCGCTTTTGTGGGCTCTCTAGAAATCTCGAGTTTACGATTACGATTACCATTACGATCAGCGTCATTTGCCAATTTCACAATCGCTGGGTGGGCAACTTCCTGAGGATGGCCTGTCCTCATTGTGTGAGATCCTGGGACAAGGAAGTCTCAAGATAAGTCTTTGCATCTCTCGACTCTCGGCAAATGTATATTGGGCAATGCATCGTCCCACCATCAAACATATCTCGCTCCATTTCCCTGTGTAGGATTTCTCACCTCACATGCATATTTTGGTCACACACCAATACTCACGGAGTATGTTCTCCTACCCTGGCTCTGTTTTGGCATGTCATAACCAAACGCAGTCAGAAATTCTACTTAAGAAAATAATGGTAGGAGTCGCAATGGAACTCTGACATTGAAGGTTCTCTGGGCCTGACTGCACTTCAATCCGTTCTTGGGAGACGTGTGTTGTAACAAGTAAATTTGGCGTCAGTATGGATCCTATGGACTCCTCCTAATCTACATGGGTAACTCAGTGATTATAATTTATGTATCAATTATAATCATTCTCTTCATTTGCTTGTCTTATATACATATCTGGTCGTGATTAGGGTGTGAACTTCTGTTGTCTTCAGCTTTGAACACAACACTTTTTACTTCAGGCAAGGTATACATGTACCGTATGCATCGGGCTCATTCTTCCCAGAGTTTCACACAACCTGCAACAGTGGCGTCTGGAGTCTCTCCCTCGCCTCCCTCACTTAGAATGGTAAAACAAACCCCCATTCTGGCCGGGACTATATATATATATAAGAGACTCAGAATTCACTATAGAACTAACTCTGCCACTACCCTACCTGTGGCGGTGCCAACCAAGCCTGGAGAAATTAGGAGGGCAATGCTAATCATCTTTGTTACGATGTCACAGTGCCATTAAACGGAACTCAATATTTATCTGTTATACTAGACTTCTGGCAAACATTGGTAGATGCCACTGACCATGAACATACAACACACAATATTATTCTGGCAATCTAGAATCAGTCCTTGCAACAGGTTGGGTCCGTCCATTGAAACTGGATCTGCTGAGCCATATATCCGACACAGAAGCTTTTATTACAGTTGTGACTTCCTGGAGCGCACTGTTTGGTCTCGTCTCTGCCTACTTACACTCATTTTCCTTAACATAACCAGTGGGATCGATTTCTGTATTGTAACCGATTTGTTTCACACAGACCTGCTTAATGTGTCCATCCTTCAAACAACTTTTTTGACATGATATGGAGCACACAGTATCTGTCTGCCTCTTTCCAGCAATGAGTCAGCCTTGCTTCTTGAGCAACACTTTTGGTGTAAACTTCCATAACATTACTCCCTAATGGTACAACCGTACAGACCTGTCTATCGTTTTCATAGCGGCTCAAATCGTCTGGTGATCTAACCACAGGTGGGCCAAAATCCTATCGGATCAGCGGTTATAGCCTAGTATCAAACAATGATTGTAATCTTTCGTGTTCACGCCGATTAGACTTTCCTGGTACATCTTGGCTCTTGCCCGTGAATATTTATTTCATAACTCCTCCGAATCTGGATTTTTATATGCTATATTTGCCCAGCACACGAATGTACTGTGTTTATCGCTAAAAACTCAGTGCCAAGCATCTTCAGTTCGTTTATTGCCACAGCCAAATATGCTGCAGGCTTTAGTCAAAGCGCTTTTGAGATGTCTGTATCTAATACTTATAGTATGGTGCAGACAACGCTCTTTCTCTTTGGCAATTGATACAAACTTCGGTTATCACAAATTAGTCCAGCTCAATTGGTGTGGTGCCAGACTCGCGTCTTTCCCATGTAGGGTAGCCCTAAATGCCAGGGTCTAATTGCTATAATTGCGCTCTAAACTTAGGTTATGAGTGGCCTAACACAAGAGCCAGCTTCTCTTTGATGCCACAGCGTTCTACAGGAATAATTATTTGACAGTGGATGGACTGAGAGGAGTGTTGCATTAGATTGAATATACAAGCTAAAACACTAAAATATCATAAATAAACTCAAACTTAAATATAAAAGTACTATTATTTGCTCCCTATAATTATGTACATAAAATTATTATTATTAATGACGCCTACAAACAACCCTATAGTGGCCTATCCGTCATTACGATTAGGATTATAGTGGCCTAACAATGCTTTACATGGTTAATCAACCAGTGATCTTTGTACGGCCAACAGCCTCGTGATACTTGGTCTCACAGAGATCACGGACTGAAAGCAACTTTTGTTCACCATAAACTCTGTCAAACTGTACAAAACATGACCTGAAGGAATGTTTTCTAGTTTTGTTCAATTGAAAGCATGCACTTAAAATAAAAACTGTAGCATAGACTCTTATGTACTGCCGGTTGATTCATCTCAGCAGAAGCCGGCCGCCATTTGCATTCTATTCTGAGTTAGCCTAATAGTGCATTTTTATTGTTACTTTAGTGTTTGTTTATATAACACCACTTGCTAAGGTACCACCGAAGTCCTGGAACCCAGTAGTGCCCTAGTTTCCACTGCAGCAAGAGTCTGATTGTCCAATTATAACTGAATACACAAGTGTACCATGAATAAGCAATAGGTAAACAAGGAGGAAAAGATAGGTTGACTGTGACCCACATGCCAAGGCATGTCAGATGGGCCAGTGAAAAGTGTGTCAGATGAGGCCAAAGGATGTCAAAAGAGGTATCAGCTGATGTCACATGAGGTCATAAAGTTTCATATTATGTTTCTACACATGACCAGATGTCTTCATAACTAGATATAAATGCACAGGTAAAGTCAGATGATGAAGAACCCCCATGGGAATAAACCACCCCACTCCCACCCTACTAAATTTCCTTCAAGCCATCCAGAATGCTCTCGATCATAATGTCACTAAACCCCATAACACCACCATATGCCTGTGTCCTCAAATCACTTGTTATTAGAGGTGGGCAACGATAAAAAATTTTAATCAAATCAATCGCGATTAAAATTTTTAACGACCCGATTAATTTTTAACGCAACAATAGATAACAAGTACAACTACTGTACCGGCTCGGAGTAATTACGTTGAATATGCGCTATATAAATGATTGCAGTAAATAAACAAAAAGCACACAATGCTTTTAATACTTATTTTTACTTTTTAATGTTTACTTTTAAGTTTAAAGTTTAAACTGAGCGGTTTTATCAAGAATGTTTTAGCGCAATTCTAGAAATAATAAGATTTGGCAATCGCGTTAACTGCGTTAAAAAATTTAATCGCTTTAATTAATTTAACGCAATAATCGCGTTAATAACGCGTTAAATGTCAAGCCCTAATTGTTATCGAACATTTATAAAGCAGCAATCAGTGATTTAGAGAGGTGCTCCCGAGTCCCGACCCAAGTCAGTGCATTCACTAACACTAGCACTAGTACGGAATGGCCATTTTACGTTGGAAGTAGAGTGAAGTGTTGTAGGTGGCTGCGAGCTCCGTATAGGCATAAACAATGATGCAAGCTGTGTAAAGTGTATTGGTGGCCAACCACCAAAACCTCTTGCTATCTCTCCACAAGTCTTTCACTCAAAACTGAAGCACTACTCTTCCACAGATCCTATCCTGATTCCTCCTCTTCCCCTTACGTCTCTTGCCGCTTCAATTCTAAACACCATCCGCCTTAGCCATCTGCCTGCCAGACCCCTTTGGATCCTGACCTCAAACCGATTTTGACCCAACCTGCCTATCTATTTGTTTTGACTAAGCATCTGTGAATAAACTGGTTTTTCTTGCGACTCCTCTTTTAGGGGCACTGTAGAAGTCTCAAGATTATGATTACAATTTCAAACAGTTTGGCTAGTCATGACTCAAGTGAGAATGGTATCCACCTTATGAAGTGCCTCATTAGAACAAACGAAAGGGCGAGGGAATGTTAACTGAAAAGAATTTCAGACACATCTCTCTCAGGCTCACAACTAGTCTATCCCATTCCGTCTATATAATAATAATCTTTTCTTTAGTAAGTGCTGACAAACTGCTGTACATTTACATGTTATGCAATTTAAATCTACTAACTAATAACCTGTTCTAGACAGCCTGCAATACAACGCGCTAATAGCAGCCTACAAAGCATATCCGCCCTACGGGGCTCGAACTCGGTACCTCTCGCTCTCCATGACAGCGTGTTATCCAGTGCGCTATCGGGCCCCCCTGTCTGTCTATCTGGATCTATTTTCTTCCAAATCGTCTGCTACATAATAAGCTGATTTCCTATTGGCATTGGCTTACATGTTGTTCATTTTGTTGCAAGTCATCATAGCCAAGTGATGTGTCATGCCAACGGTTCAATCATTTGGGCCATAGACTAAGTAAACTAAAGTTGTCTGGGGTTGCACTGCGTAACAATTGTTGTTGCAAAATCATAAACAACATTTTCAACATTGTCAGATTGTCATAGAAGGACTTTGCTAAAGACTGCAAACTGATGGTGAAAATGTTTGCAGAGTGAGCAATCTCCCACCTTAACACGCACTGACTTGAGCTCTGTTGATAAACCAGCCATGATTACCAGTCTTACAATGCTTCAATATATTACACAGCTTACATTACATTACCTACATTTCATGTTCAGCTGAATACTTACACCTCATCCACTCTGCTTATGGCTTATATTTCTGCTGTTGGGCTACAAAGTGCACCATATACTCAAGGCATTCTTAAATTTCAGTCAACTGTATTGTGCTTTCATTGTATCATGGCTTGTAGGCAACTCAGTTATAATGAGCACACTGACCATACACTGTCAGTAGGAAGACGAGACGGCGAGGAAGAGGACTGGCCACCCGCCCTCATATGTCGAGGCTAAGAAAATGAAGGTCTACTTCACTAATACTTCATACCCATGGCTGCCTCAAGGACTAGCAAGGGACTGCTCTTCTTCTTCTTTATTTTATTGTACTGCACTGTACTGCATTCTATTGCAATGTATTGCATCATATATCGAAGACATGAGAGTCTAATGAGTCTGTTTCTGTCGACCTTTTGGTGCTGCCTGCCTCCAAATCAGCCAACGATAAGAGGCCGATAAAAAGCCCTGCAAACAATTACTTTGAACCTTTCGGAAGACCTTTTTCATCTGCAGATGGCCAAAGCAGTAATTGTTTTTGAAGAGGAAACTGGATAAACAGGACTCCGACCACCCAGGAGCAGCACACCAGTGGAACCCTGCACTTCTCTTCCAGCAGCAGAGACACCATCTGTACCCACACCTGCAAGATATCCCCCAGCAATATCAGCATCCCTTTGGTTCATACCTACCCTGTGTCCCGCTCTCAGACTCCCAGGATTCTGAGAGGCAGCAAAACAGCTCAAAGCAGGAAAAATAATCACTGGAATTTTACTTAAGCTCATTTGTTATTGCAATCAGTTGACAATACATAATCATTTCTGTCAAAATCATCAGCAATATCATGGACAGCAACATCATCATCAACATCATCAACATAGTTATCAACACCAACAACAGACTCTGGGAGAGAGGAGGCTGGTCAGTGAGTCACTGGCCAGACTGGGACTCAATTAACAGAGACAAAGGCACATAATGAATGATGCAAACGAAAAAATGCAAAAACAGGGACACAGACAGACAAACAGACAATGATGACACACACAGAAACAAATCCAGACAGAGAGGCATACAGGTACATGCAGGGGCGACTGGAAAGGGAATTTTCAGCTGGGAATGCAACTTCTCTTCCCTGGCGTCATTTTTTACAATCAAGAAGACTGCAACAAACGGTCAAAGTCTTTGATTGCAGAATGCTAAATTTGTCGTTGCCAAGCGATTGGCACCAGTCACTCTTATCCCATACGAAGCAGCGCTGCTGAGGACACACGTTCAGCATCCTCGAGGATAACGGTGCAGGCCAGACAGTCTGGAGACGACGGACATTCAACAAAGGCCACTCCTTATCCGGAGATGGAAACAGCTACTCAATGCCAGATACAAGGCTTCACCAGGCCCTGCGATCCTCCACCAATGTTTACAGTATACTGTTTGTTGTACCAGAGCATCTTCAGAGAAGACAGAAGTGCAACAGATCCATGGCACATCCAGACGGCAATCCATCCATATCCCACCAGAACTCTGCCTCTGGCTTACCCCCCGCCCCCACCCCAACTACACCCCCACCCCATCCATACCTCAACTTAGCTCTATTGACCACAACCCCTATGCTCATCAATTACTCTCTCTCTCTCTGAACTTGTGGATCTGCTACTGCACTACATACTATAGATTAACGTAAGTATGTTTGTATGTAAATAAGTATGTTTATATACAGGTATATATTTACGCATTTAATGGGCCAATTAATATGGCAACTTCAAGTACCTCACAAAACACTGCTGATACTAGAAAACATGATACTAGAGTTCAGGAAGATTGTTTAATCATCTGGCTGTCATTCAGCTTTGACGTTAAAGTAGTAAGTAATGTTTTAAGAAAACTTGTCTGTTTCTAATCAGTAAAACAAGCACACGTTTACCAAAAATAAAGGCTTTTAACTTTAAGTGAAGAAAGCCGAACAACAGGTCTAACTTATAGCACCAGACTGCTCCCAAAGTTCTGCTTTCAAACTAGCTCAGGGTATTAAGTTGCAAAACCTTTTCTGATTACCATGGCTAAATGGCCTATCAATTACCTCAACTGCCAATTAACCCAGGCCCTCCCAGGGTATCTTCCACACACTTTTACCCCCATAAAAAGGAAGAAAGTAGAGGTAAAATTTTGCAAATTTATTAAATTGTCTTACTACAGCAACAATGGAAACTGGGTGCCTCGGGTTTAAAGGGTTAATTCAGCTGAACCCCAAACAACTATAAATTATCAATAATTGGGTCAATATTATTGTCAAACTAAAAGGTCAGAAGAATACTAAGGACAGCGGCACCCCTTGTCATTTCCATCCCTCTTTCTCTGCTCCCCACTCAACACACTATTCTACAGGATGTCATCTACCACTGATTTTGCCCCCTATTCATTCATGGTGGGAACGCCGTATACATGGGCCAGTTCAAAGGTTAAAAGAAACTGAAAATACCCTGTCACTCAGAAACTATAACAGCTACATAGTTAGCCTAATTGGTTGACAATCAACTCTGAAGATAGTGCCGCAGATTAATATGCAGGCATAAAGAACAGATTAACAAAAAATGAGACAGACAGACAGACAGACAGACAAAGCGGTATAAAGGCAAAGATGCATCAGCTATACCCATGAATTTGGAGTACCAGTACACAACATGTATGTTATTGGCACAGAGTAAGCAAGGAACTACACAAAGTGATATATCCACACAGTGCAGGAAAAGACATCAATGTGGGAAAGAAACATCATCGTCATCGTCGTCGTCGTCACCGTCACCGTCACCGCCACCGTCACCGTCACCGTCACCGCCACCGCCACCGCCACCGCCACCGTCATCGTCATCGTCATCATCATCATCATCGTCATCATCGGCCTAAACCAGTGGCAGCTGTCCTGAAACTTACCGGCAGATGGACTTCTATAACAGTACATCTGCTCGTAAAACTTGGCAGACAACTTACAACCGAACACAGTTACAATTTGTAAACACAGAACCTGCAGCACTTCCCCAATCAAGCATAACCCACCATGTCTGCCCAATGTAACCTGCTACTCCGTGATCATGTAATGTAATGCAATTAATGTTTAAAAAAGTGGCTCATCCACACAGTGTTTAAAATCTAATGTGAGAAAAAACTCCCCATCTGTCATCATCATCAGGAAATCGAGGGTTCATCATCATACCAACATATTTTTAAAAGTAGCAAGTTTTTCCAAGAATTTTCTAGGGGAGATGTAGTAACAAGAATTTTACAAGAATTTTCGAGGGGGGTAGTAACGACAACTTACAACTGAAGACAGTTAGGGGAAGCCAACAGAACCTGGGGCAATTATCCCTAAATTTCACACTTTTCTGTACAAAATTCCATGTCTTTCATTTTTCTGGGGAAACGTATATATTGTTTAGACAAATATTTGCCCCCAAGGGACATCTAGATTAAACACTGCTCATCCGCGGATTGCCAGGAGTTGCTGGCCTAGGATATTATAACCTCTACCCTGCATGGTCAACCATCGTCTAACCTCCAAGTGAGAAGTGACCCCCACCCTGTCTATGTCCCAGTTACACAAAATAACAATTAACCTCATTTTGACAGAAACTACAGCCATGCAACATCCGAACTCTCTACAGGCAGGTGCAGTGTAGAGTGTTAAGAGCTCACAATCAGATCAATATTTACTAAGCGATATTTCAGACAGTGGCAAAGAAGCCAGGTTGAAAAAAGTCAGGTACACAGTCTGTCAAGGAACCAATTCATGGTATGATGTATATCCATGCAGAGAAGCAGAAGGAGGAGGAGGAGGAGAACGAGAAGAGGAGGAGAAAGAAAGAGGAGGAGGGGGAGGAGGAGGAGGAGGAAGGACGAGGAGAAGGACGAGAAGGAGGAAGAGGAGGAGGAGGCGGAAGAAGAGGAAGAGGAGGAGGAAAGGAGGAGGAGGAAAAAAGGAGGAAGAGGAAGAGGACGAGGACGAGGAGGATGAGGGAGGAAAAGAAGGAGGAGGAGGAGGAGAGCAGTCCCTCAAACTAGCCTGAGAGGCAGCCTTGGGTATGAAGTGTTTTCCTAAGTTTTCGTTTTGGACTTCATTTTCTTAGCCACGGCATCATCGGCATGGGGCCATGATGGGGGTGGGTGGCCGGTCCCCCCTTCGCTGTCTCATCTTCCCACCAACAGTGTGCCGTCATTACCCATTACCGCTGAGTTGGCTAGGGGGTGCAGGTGGAGCAGATGTCTGGAAACAAATTTCTACCCTGGTGGGATTTGAACCCTGACCTCTCTCGGTTGACAGTCCAGCACCGAAACCACTAGACTACTGGGCACCCCATGTACCCACATAAAACAACATATCTAATTAAATTTCACAGATCACCTTTACGATAGGTACTGCAGAAGCCTTCTGAGACTGTTCTTCTTGCCGCCTATATGTAGAGACCCTCTCGTTATTATATGATCCATTCTGTCCCATGGGACAAGAACACCCGAGAACCTGCACTGAAAACTAAACACGTCCAACTAGACATGAGCTACTTATCAGCGGCATCTTTCATTCAAGATCACTATACAAGCAGGGGCACTACACCCTTCTATGTCCAGGAATGTACAGAGGGGTGAATAAAGGGAGGTACAATGCCCAGGGCCATCTCTACATTTGAGTAGCATTTTGCTGTTTTTGTTGTCCTAACACAATTATTAGTTTGATAATGCATCAAGTGGGCGAAAGGCATGGCGACATCTTGAGATTCAGGAAGAAAACACCTCCAATCGCTTGAGGTTTCTTTGGGTGGAATTGACCTCTAATCAAGAGGGAACTCAATGACACATCTTTGGTTTCTTTCGGTGGAATTGCAGCTTCATAAGTCAAGAGGGAAACTCAATGGCACATCAAAGCAGCACAAGACAAAACATTCTTCTTCATCAGTACAATACAAGTGTCACTTGATAATGCCCTGCTGATGAAGTTCAGAAGTGCAAATTGAAGTCGGGCAGCCAGTAAGAGCCAGAAGCCTAGAGGTAAGTTTTCAGTTTAGAGCGAAAGACAGTAAGACAGTTGCGAACATGAGGAGGTTGAGAGTTCACAGTCATTTGCTTTGACAACGAGCAGCAATTGGGAGTGAAATGAGTCAAGTCATGTCAATGATAAGTAAGCATCATGTCAATGATAAGTAAGCACCATGTCAGTCATAAGTAACTGCCTTGTCAATCACAAGTAAGCGCCATGTCAATCATAAGTAACTGCCATGTCAATCATAACTCCCCCAGAGGAATATCACAAGCCAGGTGATCTGGCTGAGGCTACTTAGATCTATTTTGTTGTGATATGCACCTCTTGGTCACAACTCATCCAACTTGGTGGCCTTGGGGTCTCTCACTCCTTCCTCACCCCCTCCTCCTCCTCCTCCTACTCCTCCTCCTTCTCTCCTCCTCCTCCTCCTCCTTCTCCTCCTCCTCCTCCATCTTCTCTCCTGACCACTAAGGTTACCACCTGGTGACAATAAAAGCAACTAAAGATCAATGCTTCTGCTACGGTGGCTTTGAAGTGACTGTAATCCTCCAACGTAAATCCCTACCTGTTGTTTCGCCCTATGCTGCATGCATAATGGTACTTACAGGCCGCTGTAGACAAAATCTGTGTATGTGTAGCAGGCCGACACTTAATGTGGTTAGACAGCAGGGTGTGAATGAGAAGAGCAAACAGGTCTAGCTGAAAACTGGGTCAGTACACGACAACAGAGGTCACCACACATGGCTGAACACATGGGTGAAAAACACCCACCATTACCTATAGCTCCGTGCACCCATTGTTATTGGAGTGGCACATGCCGGGGTTACATAAGGGCAGGCAACCATGATGAAGCCTCTGGGGGAGGTGGGGGTTGGGTGGGGTTGAGCGCAGTGCGCTGGTAATCTTAAATAGTAATCTGAGATTTCTACAGCACTAAAAAGAACCAAGTCACGGGAACCAGCTTATTCACACGCCCAGGGCCGCATTAAGGCTAGTGCGGGCCCGGTTGCTGTGATTACTATCGAAAGGCCCCCCTCTGACGACCACCGGTCCACCACGCACATATTTATAAAATACGAGCCCTCAAAACTAGGGGCCCGGGTGCTGCAGCACCCTTAGCACCCCTCTTAATTCGGGCCTGCACACGCCCACAGCACGAAAAATCGCTCAGTCAAAACAAAATCGAGAGGCAGGTAGGGTCAGAAACGGTTCAAGGTCATCAGCCAAGGACAACAGGTGGGCAGACAGCTACAGTGGATGGTGTTTAGAATTAGAGAGGCAAGATAGGAAAAGGGAAAGAGGATTCAGGATAAGGTTCGTGATTTGTGGAAAAGGAGTGTTTTCAGTTTTTGTGCAAAGATTGCAAAAGGAATACAGTTTTGGCGAGTCTATCCTATTTCTTTTCTATTTCAGGGGGACAGCCAGGGGCATAGCCGCATAACCAGGAAAAAAATTTGGAGGGGTTTAAGTTTTGGGGGGTTTTCGTTGGAAATGGTCGTATTTTTCTACATTTTTTGGTTTTAATAACAGTAATGCATATATTTCAGGGGGTTGAACCCGTTAAACCACCCCATAAATACGCCCATGGGGATAGCCAGAGCTATAGAATGGTTTCCAACGGGTTGTCTCAGTTCCTCCGGGCCGACCTTTTTTCTATTTCTTTTGACCAGTTCCCCAAGTGCCTGAAAACCTGTCTCTTTACCATTGAAGACACTGGCCCGGGTCGGGAGCGCCTCTGATCTTGAGTGGCGCTATATAAATATTCGATTACGGTTACGTTTACAATTCCAAATTTTAGTGATGAGCTGACGGCAGGGCAGAGCTGGGTCATGGCAGAACAGTAACAGTTTGAGAGAAAGTGTTTGGATGTGAATATATGCAGAAGATAGGAGGGCTGGAAGGATTTTAGTGTGTTGTAAGTGATACGTCTTTTTATTCCATTTGTTCAGATATTTTAAGCCAGTGAAATGATGTGGTGATGTTTGGGTGCTTCAGTGATAGCATGGGCTTTCTAGAAAGCTTGAAGAGGGTTTATTTGGGTAATGTCTGCAAAGAGGAAAAATGAACTGCAGTAATCTAATTTAACATAATATAATAATATATTTTCGTTTATTCAACAATCCGGTTGACAAACCGCAACCGGTTACAGTGTACAATTATGCAATTCACAAGACACAAATCTTAACTACTAACAGAACAGACAGCCTGCAAACACAAAGCATATCCGCCCAACGGGGGCTCGAACTCGGTACCTCTCGGTCTCTTTGCCGGATGTTATCCAATGCGCCATGGCCCCCTAGACAATTGATGCAGTGATAATAGATGAGGTTCTACATCGGGCAGGCTAAAAGTCAAGTATAAGTGACTTTGGAACCCTGTATAATATAGTGTGGATTCTGCAAAGTTCCCAGATATGCATGAACTCAGAAGTATATTATGATAAGAGAGGGGTTGATGGGTGATTACAAAATTCCGTCTAAGGCCCAAGTCCAGTGGCGTAAATCATGGGGGGGGACAGGGGGGGGACTGTCCCCCCCCAAAGTTTTGACTGAAGCCGTTCTGTCCCCCCAAAAATCAGGCCCTCGTAGAATCTTCCCCCCCCCCCCAAAGTTATGTATAGATTTTCGCCTCTGGGCCCAAGTGACAGTGCCGCCCAACGGTCGTCAACACACACGGGTATGCTAAATATACCCCATCTGCTGACGACTAAAATCGTCCAACTATAGTCTTCAATAACCTGGCGCAAGATAATTTTGTAACTCACCTGCCCGTCATCCGTATTTGAACGTCGCTTATCTGAGGAAAGTCTCAATTGTTCTAAATACAACTCGTCTCAGATCGAATAACTCATCTTCAGCAACATAAGAAACAGCAAATACGGCTATAATCTACTGATCATGCACAGTATGGCATGCAGACGTCTATTTCGGTCTAATTCCAACTTATAAAATTCTATAACTACCGAAAATTGTTTACCTATAAAACGAGTCGTAATGGCGTACGAGTCACGCGTCTCGGAAACCGCGTCTTTTGTGCTCCGCCCATCGCTCACTCTCATTGGCTGATGTTCTTTTGAGGCGGGCTTTACTGGTTTGATTGACAGGGTATGCATTGGATGCACAGTTTAATAATACACTGACGTGCGTGAATGAACAGTCTTTAATCGATTGACAAGGTGAGATGAATGTAACAGACAGACAGACACAGACAGACAGACAGACAGACAGACAGTGCTCTGCGTTTAGGTCTGCGGTTAACCCCTCGCCACTCGCCAGATGACTACTTATCGCAGGGAGATTCGACCAGACCGTGCCACCCAATGACGCGTACGCTGGGGTCGTAACCGGTCGCCTGGTGTGAACTGCTAAGCGGCCCTATAATCCCCTATTGTTTAATACTCCATAACCAGAACCCATTGAACGGACATCGCCGGGTGAGAAGAACTCGTAAGAAGGGTCAAGGGTTTGGGAGACTTAACTCAATGCGATGGACGGAGTCTGTCGAATTACGCCTTCAGATTTGTAGATTCCTATACACGTTCTTTGAGGGGGCGTATCATAAAACGCCAAACGAGATGGTCTGTATTGCAGCTCTTCCATCCGCCCCCATAACACCTGGACCCCCTCCTCATTCACCTCTACTCCATCTGGACACTCAGAATATTCGTCGACCCAGTCAAGTGTTGCCCTGGACTTCGACTGCTCAACTAACGAAGTATATCTTCCTCAATAATAGCGCAACATAATGCCTCTTCACATTGGGCGTGTAACCACAAGGTCTTGTTTCCGTTTCCCTCGCGGCTCAAATTTGTTTCTTATCTCGGTTTTCAAGCACACCCTCATTTAAGGCTTCATTCAATCAGGTCATTTATATAGCTCCTCCTCTTCAGATCTTTTTTTAGAAGCGCTCCCGGACGGACCAGGTTCAGTGAAAGAGAAGCAGCTTTCAAGTGCTGTCAGATAAAAACTGCAGGTGGAATGGGTCGAGTAGAGATAGAGTGGCAGATGCCATGTCCTTCACTCTTCTCCACTTAGATAGGAAAAACACAGACAGACAGACAGACAAACACACAGACAGACAGACACACACACACAGACAGACACACACAGAGGAAATAGACACAGACAAAGACAGACACAGACAGACAAACACACACAAACAGACAGACACAGACAGACAGATACACACACAGCCACACACACACACACACACACACACAGACAGACAGACAGAGGCACACACATACACAGAGGACCACAGCAGACATACAGCCACAAAGACGGACAGAGACAGACAGACACACACACACACACACACACACACAGAAAGACACACACAGATACACACAGACCAGACACATACACACACATACACAGAAGACATACACAAACAGCAGACAGACACACAGACAGACTGACACAAAGACAGGCAAACAGAGAGACACAGAGACAGACAGACAAGATTGCTTGTTAAATTGTGTAATGCATTGGAACCTAAAGAACAAAATGAAAGAAAAGAACTTTAGCAAGATGACCATGGATCCAAAATATGGTTTTCTGTTCACAGGAAGATGATTTCGAAATGCAGTGTGGCTTGCAAGCAGCCATCAACTGATGCCTTGTGCATTGCGATAAAGTCGTTATAAAAGAGTTGTGCATATCATAACTAATATTAATAAACTGAATTCACGATGTTAAGTACCTACTAATTACTCTTTTAATGAGGCTAACCGAATAGCACATGTATTTAAGTCAGAGGTCTTATTGAACTGATAACATGCTTTCGTTATCACAACCTGTTACCAGTTACATCATGATGATGAAAGCAAGTTATCAGTTGAATGATATTACATTTTGCAAGTTACAATTCATCATACAACATAAGATACAAATAAGACAAAATTTTAACAAGTCTGAATGTGTATTTTGCCAATAAAAGCCGTCCCTTTCATTTCATCAAAATAATAGTTTTAATTACAAAGCAAATAATTAAGCTGTTTCGTAAACAACGGTCTGTACAGTACACAGTCAGTGCTTGATAATGTGGTAAAAGTACCAATGTACCACAAGTACCAATGAGTATGATGTCATCATAAACAAGCAGAAAAGCTTACAACAACATTTCAATAGCACTATACTCTCTAAGTCATTGTGTCATGATTGTTGTGACCAGAAGCGAGAAGTCTATTTCATATTAAAGGCATCTACAGTGATAATGGTATTGGATACTATAGGGTGTAGTTGAAATGGCAACGCTCCACACAAAGCAAATCTCGCCATGCCTCTTTTATAACAGGATTGATGATGACGACGACGATGATGATGATAATGATGAAGATGATGATGACTAATACTGATGACGACGATGATGACTCTGATGATGCTGATGATGATGATGATAAAGACGATGATGATGATGATGATGACTTGATGATGACTGATGACTGATGATGACCTTCGACGATGATAATGATCATGATGATGATCATGATGACTGATGATGACTTGTGACGATGATGATGCTGATGATAGGACTAATGCATTCAATCCACAATGGACAGGGATTCATATTCCACCAAGGCAGTCATAATATTTACCATCCTATTTAAGTATTTATTTAGCTCCCCTACACAATGCCAAAGCACCAATTTGTCAGGCAGAGCAGTTGAGAATGAAGGATCTGTTAAGGACCCAATAGACATGGCAACAGTCTCAGAGGAGACTCAAACCCACAACACTCTTCCTACCAATCAACTACTATGTCACGTCTAACATAAATAACTGGATTCCTCCTCATTCATCGCCTTAGTCCTTCAACAAGTGGCTCCTTGTGTAAAAATACATGCAGCTATTCACAACAATAATTACAAACGTATGCCACTTAACAGAAAGCTATTTATATTACTTTTGCTCTATATTACTATATGCTCTTCACAGTATTTAAAATAAATTCTTTAAAATTCACTTTGAAAAGACTATTTGCATCAATTTTTGTTCATAATTATTAGAGTAGGCCTATTAGAATTTGTTTGATCAAGGTTTTGCGTTGTCAGACCAGAAGCACCTCTGATGAGGTGCTCGCAAAGAGGAGCTATATAAATATGCGATTATAAAGAGGAGCTATATAAATATGTGATTACAAAGAGGAGCTATATAAATATGCGATTACAAAGAGGAGCTATATAAAAATGGCTGTTTATTCAAATTTCTGTTTAAGATTATGCTTATGCAATCGTTTGGGAATTCAGTAGTTATTATTATTATTTTGGTCAAAATATTGACATCTCAATCAAAGACCAGAACTTATTATCTGAAATAGTTAAAACAGAATTATATAAGTACATAATATTATACAGAATATTAGCTTCCGAATGACCCGATTAGGGTTTTAAGTCTATTCAACGATTAGTTAAGGCAAAACAAAGAGCAACCAACCAATAAAACTTTGATCCTTCTATCAGAGTCCTAAACATATTCTGCAATAAAATTCTCAGCAGATACATATAAATATGCAATACACTGAAAAGTACTGAATATAATTATTTAGTTTTCAAATTGCTTCAAAAAACCCTAGAAATCATTAATATTTAATACTGAGTCATTTTAAAGCAAAGACATGGCTTGTTCAATTGATCATTTATAAAACTCAAAATTACTGAATAATTCAATAAATAAATTAGGCAACAAAAGACTACAATACAAAATGAAAGAAGTTATAGAAAAGTCCTCATTGCTCATAAGTCATGAAATGTTAGCTTCTTACTATGAAATGTTAGTCTGAAATGTTTCTGAAATGATAACTTCTCTGCTCATTTTCCAGCATGTTGAAATGCCACGAAAACGTACTGCTACATAACATTCTGGCAACATTCATTGCAATACGTTACCCAAAACTGTATGCCAATAACAGATTCCTTCGTCATGTGATCAATGTTCCCTCTAAGCTGTGCAACTTTCACTCACAAAGGCTTTGGTTGTGAAACAAGCATAAACAGTGCACTCAATACATTAAATACCAAAATTAAGACATTTTAGCACAGTTAATTAGCAGCAATTGGCACATGGAAATATGCATACATACAATGAACCATGCATACATATAATAACTGCTTCAAATAATTATATACCTGCATCACAGTAAGTCTTAAGACATGGCATGATAATGCAAACTTTAGTTTAGAGGTTATCACAATTTTATTCCTGTGCACCATATTTGCTACATTGCTTCCTTTGCACATATAAAAAAATCGGAGTGCACACTGCCTACTGACTGAAAGCATAAAGCATTATTAGTCACTTTACATGCAAGAGACATAATAGAAACAAGGTTTCATATTTGCATCCTGGTTAAAAAGTACAGAATATATTTCACATTTCTGAGACATTTACAACATGAATTTCAGTTATAAAGACTGACAAATATAGCATGTCCTTTGGCCATCATTTCAGCGTCATGTATCTTAATTCATAAAAACTAACTGAAAAATGCATCTCTCTTAACACTTTAGCGATGAGCTGCATTGGTGTTCCAATCGCTTTTAGTACACTCTCGTCGTTAAAGTGCCAAAGCAGAAATAAATCGCAGCTGCAATGAAACTAAAACCGTAATTTTCTTATGTGAGGAAGAATTCTAAAACTTAAACCATCACTTGTCCTGAGATTGTCTGCTGTAATTTATTCTTGCTTTGAAGTGATAAGTAGCATGTTTGCATTTGCAAAACAACCTATAAATTAGACTTTAATAACTTTCTGCTGTTGGACCAAAAACCTAGGTACACAACTTTTTTAAGCTCTTGGGTAAAAATCAGCTTAAAAACAATGCTTGAGAGTTTACGAGGAATAAATTGGCATACAAGTTCAGTTTTGCGAGTTTGAATGGTTGAATGCCAAGTCAGCTATCTGAAACTCACTCGATTCAGTAAGACTTGGATTTGGATGATTTTGCAAATGAAACTAAATCCACTTGGTATCTGCATTGTAGTGGAATGACTGTTTGCCTCCAACCTCCTGTGGCTTGTAATGTGCTGGGCTTGGAAAGTTGTTCTTCTTGGCGTCTCCTTCCCAGCGAGTGGCGTGCGATATGAATGACGAAGTTGGTTTGTTTTCCCTTGCCGACAGTTGGCTTGTCATTCCTGGAATATCGTATGTGCCTGGGCCTGGATTGGGGGGAGTGGCAGGGGGTGGAACAGCTGGGGCAGACAGACACAGATAATGATGGCGAGGAAAGATGGTTTTTGCCACTGGTTCTGGAGCCTCATGGGGTCGGTACTTGCCTGGTCCAGGGCCGCAAGGAGGCTTCGGAGGAAATGAACGACCAGTTGATGATCGAAAACTAGAAACCAGTATCTTGACTCTCTGTCGCACAAGACAGTCGTTGACGTTGTATTGAACGGGTGATGGCCTAGCAACGGCCTCCCTCAAGTCCATAATCTCACGCTTTGATTTAGACTTAAACGCAGATCCAGCGCTGGTGCAGTTTGAACCAAAGTTGGAAGAGTGAGCCACTCCCTTTAGAACATCGTACTGATTTGGCGCTGGACCAGTGTCCTTTGGCTGAGACCTGAACGCTATTGGAGGGTGAAAGACGCTCGTCCCGCACCGACTGAAATCGCATCGAGAGCTTAGCGCTCCATCCTGAAGAGAGTACGATGCTGGACCAGGACTGTAGGTGACAGAATACCACTTGGAAATGCGTCTGTCCCTTGATGGCATCATTCCTGATCCTCTCTTGGAAAGCGACGCACTGTTCCTTACCATGCTGCTCATTCCAATGTAGGTGCCTGGTCCGGGATTTTCGTTAATGTCCTCCTGGTTGAATCTCTTTGCTTGTGACAGAAATCCCTTCTCATCAGAGTTGTCCATGATGATTGTCTGATACTTTGATGGAATGGATGCAGGCGCTGAAGAGATGCTGTGACCTTTACAGATTCTCCCAATAGGTTGTTGACCCCTTCCCTGGAACCTCCAGATAGGATCATCGTGCAGAAGGCGAATGCTGTCAGTTGCTGAAGCCATCGATGCCATGGTCATGCGATCAAAGACGAATACCTGCACTAATGCAAAAAATTACTGTCTAGTGTTTATTACACACAAATGCTAATATGAACAATGCAACCATTATCTGATGATGATGACAACGACAAACACGATGATGACAACCTAAACATAATCTGCTTACTCTGCTTAGCCTCTCTTCAAATAACATTATATTGAAACCAATGTATATTACACGCTTTTTGGGCAAGCTTATAGTCTCAGGGACTGAAGGATATAGTGCGTAAGTTTACTGGCATCATGAGTGTTAGGTGTCTTGAGGGTCCATTAGGGTCAGGGTTAGGGTTAGAGTCACTAGAAAACCTGGTACCGTCCGGCGTTCAAGCAGCATGCCCAAAGATATTGTATAATCCTTCAGCCCATTATACTATAAGTTTGCCACTTTCTGCAAGATTCCTCTTCACATATTTTTACTCAAATTCAACTCTTTTTTCAAATACTGAAGAATAACACATAGTTCGGGATACAATTGTAGGTACGGGTCAGACACAACCACTTTTGTAATAATTTTTTGCATACTCACTTACATAACCAAAATCGTTTGCGGCTGGAGTTTCGTTCCAGACCCTATTGGGTGAACTTAATGATCTCCGGTCGCGTGGGGAGGGGGCGAATGGAGATGTATATCGACACTAGTGATGGCCCAGATGTGATGGGTAGTTTGGGTATGAGAGGGAAGCGGAAAGATGACTCAGATGAGTGACGGAAATGGATATGAGCACTGTTTGCAGTGAAGTAACGCCAGTGATTAAATAAGTGGAAAACAATAACTGATCTTTCACAATGCGGTTTGAACATTTTCACGAGCATAATTGACTGCTAACTTAACACAGCTTAAATTCAACACGGCTTCTTGTATATATTCTTCCTGTACGCGGCTTACATTCTGTACAAAATAAGCTATTCAAACAATGCTAATGATTTACAACAGACAATCGCTGTCTAAACAAAACTGTTTACCGAAAAGTTCAGCTAACTATAATATCCTACTAAGACTGGAACCATGATAGCCTAACGTATCTCAACGAGGTTTCGGTATCCATAGCAACGACACAGCGCGCCCGTCGTTCTATAGTCCATTGGCTCCATCCATCACCAATGAACAGCATTATGCAGTTAATGTAAAATGTGGACCACGTTTCTATATAGCGACCGTATGGCTTCGACCCTGCTCATTTTTCAATAAATTGATCGGGTGAGATCCTTCACCACCGGCCTTGTCCAAAGATTCTAAGAATTTCGTAAATATTAGGCTGGGCGAGGCCAGGTGCGGAAAGTCTAGGCGTCTATGCAACGCAACATAGATTTATAACGCGCCATAATAAAAACACAGTTTTACTCAGCCGGGTGCGGAAAGTCTGGGCGTCTATACAATGCAACATGGATTTATAACGCGCCTTAATAAAAACACAGTCCTACTCAAAGGACGCGTTACAATGTAAAAACTATTCATGAATATTATTTGGAGAATAGATAAACCAATCAATCAATATTCGTTTAATCATGAAACCAAGCTGTCACAGTCTCACAGACGCAACTTGTTAATGAGTTTTAAGTTTTAACTTTAGTCTAAAAGTTTTGTCCGATGATGAATCAGGGCTGCAAAAGGTTTGTTTTTGTCAGTTTGAAATTAAACGAAAATTATTATTATTATAGACTGATGCAACAATTTACCGTGCCGTTCCTCCCGGAAATAATGTACATGGGAAAACCCAAGAGTCTAAATATAGCTGTGTGTTTATGTTTTCGTCTTGTCATGCCGTCGCAGCTGATTTGGTCATAGCGTAAACCGATAGTATGGCTAATCTGATGTTCGTGTTTCATCATCTGTCGCTCTGTCACGGTGACAGGGTTAAAAAGAAGGCTAAAACTAAGATGGCGGTTGATACTATAAAAGGAAAGCGCTTCGCTTACCAATTCACTAGCACAGCAATCGACGAAGGAGGAAGAATAGCCAAGCGTTTAAATTGAAGATTCGCGAGAAAACCTGCACTAACGACTTCACCAGTTACACAGGCGCAGAAGCAAGATGTCAGCAATTGTGGTCAAAGCTTACTGGAAGAAATTGAACGAGGGAGGAGAGGAGATCCGGCGATTCTCCGTTGATCAAGATGTCTCGACAAACTACAGTTACCTGACAGAAAAGATCCGACTGGTGTTTCCGTCTCTGCGCAACAGAGACTTTACTCTCTTCTGGAAAGGTATGACCATTAGTGTAATTCAGAGTTATCCCAGACAGTTTCTGGTTCTTTAATACGTCCCTCTTCCTAAGTTTTCCTTCTATTCGTTGAAATCTATCTTCTTCCGATTCAATTCTGCCATTCGTTTTTTTGCGTCTCAATCCAATACATTCATCCATCCATCATCTAATTCCAACAATTGAAATGTCTATGCATAACTTCTTACACGTATGCAACCACAGACCTCAGAAGCATGATCCTTGGATTGAGTAGTCTTTGTCTCCATTACAATCACAATGCCAGCACGCAATGACACACTGTAATTGCCTTATGATGTCACCTTTGGGACGAGTACCCTATCATAATACGGTTGTGTTAAACTGAGGACATATTCTGAATTTAGCATGCATATCCCCAGCTGCCGTTTATCAGATAGGGGCAATCCATTTAGTAGGCCTACATAGAAATCCTGAAAAATTAATTTTCCCTCCCCCTTCCTGTGCGCATGACTGTGCACTTTTACATCCCCCCACCTGTGCATGTACACTTGACACACACCCCTTTGAATCCTATAGAACAGTCTATATCTTGACTGTATCCATGTGAATATTTAAAAACTTAATATAAGTCTGTGAACTAGTCTCAGTATAATAAGTGTGTCCACTGAACATCTGCTGTACTAATAATAGACCAGTGTACAGACTAGTGTTTAAAGCAGCAGCACCAACAAGCATCCCGGCAGCCAAAATCTGGGGCCAGCGGCAGTCTGCAGTTTAGGCCAGATTGAACAATGTGCAATCCAGTTGGGTAACAGACTTACAAGTGTGTTGTGTGATACCTCTCCCACAACCCCAATTCTTTCTCCTTCTGTAGTAATTGTCTGATAGATGAGCTGTGACTTATTTGAAGGAAGGCCTATATAGACAAAGTATTATTGAGGTCCCCCCTTTCCTATGTGTATGTACATTATCAGTAGACCCCTCCCCCACATACGCAAGCAGATGCATTTGGGTTACCCCTCCGTCTTCATGCACAGTACTAAATGGATGGTCCATAGCTGGGAGAATCACCACCAGCCAGTGGTGACTTATTTTCAGATGACCTGATTGCTTATCAATGACCTTTAGTTGTTGACTTGATGCATAGTACTTTATATGTGCTATATATCTAGATAATTAGCTAACTACTTCACATGTACATTAGCTACTGAGCTGAATCCTACAAAGAGGCAATTTTCACTAGCATGTTACATGACTTGACAATGATTTGTCAATTCACACCAGGATAGACCAGGATGTTAATTGGATGAATCCTGGATGCAGAAATGACAGGCACATGCATTAATATATATCTGGCACGATGCCACAAAAGAGGATCAACACAAATATAGGACAAATGAGTGTTTCTACTTTTACTTTCCTTTTTGCTTGCTTTTCATTGGACAGACAGCTTTTTAATATTCCAACTAAAACAGAGCAGCTATCATGACTTTAAAAAAATTTATTACTAAAACCATCATGAAATTAACCACAAAATTACTAAAACCATCATGAAAATTAACCACAGAATTATCAGACCATCACGAAGTTAAGCAAAGTTATTAATGATGACATATGGTGCACTGGGATCTAAATCTCTGACAATCTACAGAACAGATCACTGAGATATATATGTACAGTGTTTTGCCTCTACTACATATCATGTCATTCATATGGCCATTGGCCAACATACTAGCCATGGCCATTCAGATTCCTACTGCAAGTTCACTTTACAAGTAAAACAAAAATGAAAGAACTGTTACTGCAGTGTTTGGACTACATGTTTGTTGAAGCTTATTTTTCCTTTTTCATTGAACTGTGAAATAACAAAATATCTTGCTGTTGTTATTTTCTGTGCATAGTTTTCACTTTAAACTGACCCAGGTAATAAGATGACCACACACATTGAGTGCTGCCAAAAGACTACAACGGGATTGCTTTTAGAAGTACTATAAAACTTCTAGTCTTGCTTATTTACTTATAGATTCTGATGGTGACCTCATCACTCTTTCGAATGATGATGACCTCATGGATGCCCTCAGCTACAATGCGGACAAGGACCTCTTCCGGATATACATTGAAGACGTTAAGCCAACGTCCAGCCAATGTCCACCAGCAGGTGGTGCCAGGTGTCCACGAGCTGGTGGCACCAGATGTCCACCAGGTGGTGGTACCAGGTGTCCAATGGCTGGTGGCACCAGATGTCCACCAACTTCCTTTGGTGGACTTCATCCTGGTGTCATGTGTGATGGATGTGATGGCGCAATATTTGGCACACGTTTCAAGTGCGCAGTCTGTCCAGACTACGATCTCTGTACACCCTGTAAAAGCACCGGACTCCACAGTGAACATGAGTTCACGAATATTCAGGATCTGCCTCTTCAGGTGTGTTTACGATTTCTTATTATATTAAGGTTGAGCTAACACGTGGACTAAGGGGAACAATGTAGTATCTGACAAATGACCAAGGACAATGGAGTCAATTTATTCGTACCCATCGCCGCCAAATGGCTGGGATCAGGAATGGATGATGATGATTATATTAACGTTCAGTACATTGACAATCGAAGAGGCAATCCCTAGCTAATAAGAATTGTAAAAATATTGGTTCAAATTCAAGTACTCCTACAGCAGCCATAAAGAGCCTTGCACAACCACAGTAAATGCATCATGGTCATTGTAGTGCACATAGAGCCTGAAGCAGCACATTTCTGCAAACTCTGGTACAGTTTGAACTCATTAACACAAAGTCAAAGTGGGAGAGACACCCCTTATGATATATCAGGCCGTGTGTTAACAGAGATAATGCTGAAAGTTGATATTTAGTGCTACACTGTGGTTCTTGTTCATAACAGTAATACTGAATGTTAGGTTATAGTGGTAAATAATTGAGGGTTCAGTAACCTTACAAAATGAGGAATCTCCCGAATTTTAATAGAGGAGATGTTTTCGGAACTTGTGGAATACATGTAGTTGAGAATTGTACTTGCATATGGTATAGGTCTTTTCTTTCCAGTTCAAATTTTAAACAAATCCCAGACTTGGAGAGACAGAAGAGCATTTATCATTTCAAAATAATGACATCTTTGTTTTGTTTCTGCTACAGAATATGTTTGCAGAGGCTATGAAGCTTTACCAGCAAGCCACTGCTTCTGGTTGCACTAATGGACCTTGTGGTCAGAGAGGGCAACCAGAGTGGAACGGATGGTGGCAGATGCCTGCTCAGCAGAATCCCAACCCGCAAGGTAACTTAGGAAATCCAACAACAGCTTCAGCAGCTGAAGGCGCAAAAGAAACCGAATGCAAAGGCAATGATCACTCTGAGCAGAGGCAGCAGCAGCAGCAGCAGCAACAGCAGCAACAGCAGCAGCAAGAGTTTCTGAAGAATATCGGAGCATTTGCTGCTGGAATACTGAATCCGTTTGGTAGGTTTCTGTCATTCATCACAAAAAACGTCTGTAAAGTCAATTTAAATATTTTCCTATACCAACCATAATTTTATGGCTTTAACCCTGCTGACTCACAATGCATTTTTTGGGTGAGATCCTTCATGATAGCTGCCTGTTTGATTGGGTGCCATGCCATTTAAGACCCTTCACCACCAATGCTCGTTTGATTGGGTGTCACACCATTTAAGGCACCAGTGCATGTAAACTAAGCTAGCTGAGATTCAAATCTCTTAAATGTAGCCATGATCAGTATTCTAACCAGCATCCTCATGCACAGAGTTTACCTTGATGTATGCGTATAGCTGTCTGCATTCATTCATCAGTTTGTTTATTCTTCCAATCGAAGATGTCATGGTAACAATTTACAAAATGTGCTTTGGATTCAAAATGCAGACCCATAAAGCCCCAGGGTCCTTCTAACCAGGGCTGTTAATATCGCGATAAAGTATTACAATACTTGGTATCACAGATACTTTTTTCATTATCACAACGAGTATCGCGATACTTTTATTGTGTCGGTATCGCATGTGTTTCGCCGATATTTTTTTAGCCTGTAAGTGATGCTCAATACCAATATTTTTTCAATGCGACGTCAGCACAGAGTGATCTAATTGCTTTGCCTGAAGACTTCCTCAAATACATTGACCCAAGGGATTCTGTGGGAAATGCCCTATATCGAATAGCGCCCAGATTTGCGTGGACAGTCCGGGAATTGGTCTAGTGCGTCCTGTGTCCTGGATTGATCCCATATTGTTCCGGAACTTGGTGTTAATATCCACTTGACCAAATGTTGTTCTTGTTTTCTCACACTATCCTCTGTGGAATGGAATGGCAACAACACTGATTATATATATAGGTCACTTGTCTTTTGATGATTTGAATAATTTTTAACAACTGTTTTCAGTAGATCACATGATAGGCTGATGCAACATTCCTTAAATACAGTGATATGGACAGGGTAAATAATTATTGGTTGTGGCATATCGAGTTACTGCAGGCATCCCGGATTGTCACAATCAAGTTAGCAGCCCTATGCATGAAGTGTGCTAAGGGCGAATCCAGCAAGAATATCAAAAAGTATTGGTAAAAGTATTGGTATTGCAATACTTTTAAGAAATAGTATTGGTATTACCAGTACTTTTATTAGGAAGTATTGGTATTGCCAATATTTTTTCCAATATGTTAACAGCCCTGCTTCTCAGTAGGTTTCCTGTTTGTAAATTTTCAACGATTTTTCCAGTATAGTGAACAGCCCTGCTTCTCAGTAGGTTTCCTGTTTGTAAATTTTCAACGATGAGTAAAAACCGAAAATATCAGTCCAACTGAACTTGACCATAACAAACTACATTTCATATGATATTAACTAATGTATGTATCAGTGAAATCAAAAACCTACCCTCATACTTGCTACAAATGTGAACTTGTTAAGCGGATGTACAAGTGTTTTTTAAACAAATCCAAATTAGGCAGCATTACTAAATACTTGTTTGATGTGCACCTATCAAATTAGATGCTTATCAAAATAAATACATAGAAATTTAGAGAAATAAGAATATGGTCAAAAATGTTCTTTACTTGTGTAATTCTGAGTGTTTTACAGTATATATTTTCAAAAGATTGACCCAATTTACTGCTGCCTTGGCGGACCCCGGCCATGTTCTGAACCCGCTCCTCCCTCCTGTAAAGACACTCCCCTATTCCCTGCGTCCCAGACCACATGACCGAATTGTCCCACAGGCTGACAACTTAATGAGAAAAACGTTTTTAACAAGAATGCTTTATAATGTGTAATTTCATGTAAACCAAAGTGCGGTTATGCAGTTGGATAAATAAAGAATATACTTACTTACTTACTTTTACCATTTCCTGCTTGCCATTACCAGCACATAAATGTTGTATTGCATTACATTTAACAGAGCACTAGAATGACTAGATCATTGTCAACTCCTACCCTTTATGCCTATAAATCGCCAAGTGCTTGTAATAATTTCTCTGACTTGTGAAATCACCACCAGTGTCCTTCACAGTTGCCATAATTATATAGTAATATAGTACTTGCTGTAACAATTTTTGATGTAGTCCATTTTGATGTGTTTCATAGGATTCACTTCTGAAAGTGATGTAAAGTTGAACAAGGAAGATGCTAGCAGCAGCAGCAGCCAATCAGCCAAGAAAGAGATGAGAAGTGATAAAAGTCAGGAGGGAGGAAGCCAAGGAAGAGAAGCCGGCAATCACACAACTGGGAATGCTCCAGGAGAAACACTGCCAAGCACCAACCCCACACATTCCGGAGAAACGGGACACATTCCCACGACGTCAGCAGAGGGCAGTTCAACCACAAGCACCCGCATGGACACAGAGGATCAGGCAGACACTGCCGGACAAACGACTTCATCCTCTAATGAGCAAGGTCTGTCCCTTAACTCCATTTCCAGCAGCGTTATACTTTAACTTCTGGTAGACAACTATAGATATTTCTTGGATCAAGTCATCACAGCACAAACAACACTGATGGAGAAAGTTGATGGCTAGGCAAACAAAGCCTATCATCATTCCTGCTCTAGATATTTGTATAATTCATTCATACAGGATTTATCTAGCACTGTTTCCACATACTGGTATATCTTTTTTGGAAGAACTCCTTTCCCACATCCAACTAAATCAGTTTTCAGGATACTTATATTATAACGTTCTTCAGTTAAATATTTGTTCTTAATTGCTATCAGAAAATGAAGTTTTTATTTTAATAGATTTCCTAATTTTGCACTGAATTCAAACTCTTCTTGTTACAGCGGTTAGGGCCTGCCTGCAGACACTGAAGGAAATGGGATTTTCTGATGAAGGTGGATGGCTGACATCCCTTGTCAACGTCTACCAGGGAATCGTTACTCATGTTCTTGATGCAATCCAGGCCAATCAGAACCAGTTCCAGCAGAATGACAAAGACCGTCCGTTGTAGACGCTTCAGTCTTGCTCATTGGTAGCCATTGTTTTAGCTATTGCCAGTGCAAACGATTTGGGTTTTTTCGGACTTGTTATTGCTAAATATGTGTATCTTCAACAAGATTTTTAAATGCGACAACTAGATGTATTGCTAAATGACAATGAATAATGCTTACAGTATATCACAGATAAAAAGTATAGCATAATTAATCTTGATTTCAATTCTTAACATCATTGTTGTTTTGCTTCTTTGCTTTTAACACTGCTACTTGTTTTTCACTTTTAATGTCAGAAATAAACTGTAAACTTTCAATTTAAAAAAAACTTATAGTATTCTGTTACGACGCATAAATGCTACCGAGATGAATATTCTAATAAAGTTTTACTCCACTCTGTTTGTTTAATTCTGTTATATTCCTGCTAAAATATCTGGAGACTGAAATCCAAAAGTCTGCATGTGGTAGATTGGGCAGCTAATATAAAGGGTCAAAAAGTGATTAGTAACCAAAATCTTGAGAATTAAACTTTAAAATTTGCTCAAAACATTGACAATAAAACCGAAGCTGTCACTTCTTTCAAGTCATAATTTCATTACACAATTTCTACTGGAAGTTCACAAATTCAGTGAAAATGACAAGATTAACATTTGACCACCTTAACCATCTCTGTTATGCAACAGTTAGATCGGTAGTTCAATGGTAGTTACAAAACACGCTGTTTAACGCTTTCCAGTGGTACAGTAAACGAGTCTGTGAAGAAGAATCTGAGTTTATTTGATAAAAGTCGACCAGTGACGTTCATCAGCTCAAACTGTTCATTGTCTAAAAGAAGCCATGAGCCCCGTCCTTTGTCCTAAAAAGTAAAATAACAGAATAATAACCAATCGGAACTAACTAATGAAGGTAATAATGACAGCAGTAATTGTGCTAATTAATACCATAAATATATTCGTTTATTTTATTTCGGATTCACAAACCGCAGTATTACATGAAATAGTAGGAACGCATGATAGCAAGTTGAACAATAGTCGATTTTATAACTGTATGGCAGCCTGTTAGGCGCTGATCCATCTACTGCAGCTGCAGTCTGGTTTTCAACACTGTTCCCTTGTGGTCCTGGAGTGCATAACAGTCTAGTGGTTAGTATGCTGGACAGTCAGCCACGAGGTCGGGTCCAAATCCTCACCAGGGTATACATTTGTTTGGAGATTTCTGCTTCACCTGTGCCCCTAGTCAACTCGGCTATAAAGAGTACACTGTCAGTGGGAAGATGAGATGGCATGGGACAGGACTGGCCACTTGCCCTCATAAGCCGAGTCTAAGAAAATGAAGCTGCTAATTGCAACCATTATCTGATTAATATGCGACTACCAGTATGCAACATGTTTATCTGAATGCTGCCCCAGTTGTTGAATTGCTGGTGTCACGTTTGGTTTTAGCCAACAATGGTGAAACTCGACAATGGTTGCTGATAGAGACACGCGATAATTGAGCGATTACATTACCTTGCCTACATGTGACATGGAAAAGTCACAATGATTTTTTAGCAAAGTGTAACTTCAAAGAATCCAACTCAAAGTATTCAAGGACATTCAAAGTATTAATTGTGCTCTGTTATGGAAAATATTTAAAATAACACTGCATGTACAAAGTTAACAGAACCTGACGAATTGTGACACTGTTGAAATGACATCATGAATTACAAGAAACTAGTAGACCCTATTAGCGGGACTTGTTGTTCCTTCTGGTCTCACAGGTCTTTGAATGCCTCCCAATACTAACTTTGAGTGACAGTAATATCGATTGTTATTATTGTGTTCAATAAACTGATTACTGAACTGCAGTTTGCTGTGAGATAAGTAAATAATCCAACTGCATTTCTGCACTTTGGTGCACATAACAGTAGACAAAATGCCATAACGAATTCTGATATAAGAAACTACGTGAATTATGAAATAACAAGACAAGGGACATAGATCCTTAGATAGTTCAGCTTAAATCAAAAATAGCATCACCGTCGCACAACCTCATCTTAATGTGGGTCTCCATTTGACTTTCAAAGACAGTGTTATAAAACGGTTCCACTGCATATATGTATAACTTAATCAATTATTGGTCAGGAAGTCCTACTCACTGTAACACCAACAGGTGTCAACGAAAATTCTTTGACTCGGAAATCTCGATCGTGCATGGATGGTTCTTCTTCCGTGTTCTTTGCCTCAGTATTCTGCCATTTAGCCATTCTTTCCCAACTGTCGACAAAAGCAAAAAAAACAAATCAATACAAACAAAACTGCTAGATCCAATAAAAGTGGTTTATTATTAAAAATTCAAGAATTCTGTCAGAACCATACAGCAACAGAAAAACAACTGAAAACTCATAATCCACAAATAAAGTGTCGACATTATGGCTTAACAATAATATTCATTTTTTTCAATTCAAACTGACAAACTGCAGTATGATTACATGAAATAGTAGGAACACATAACAAGTTAAACAATGGTCGATTTTTAAAACTATGGTAGCCTGTTAGGTGCCGATCCACCCTACTGCTGCTCATTTTGCCATTGCCCCTAGGGGGTGGAAGGCTGAGTCAGCCTTAACAACAACTGACAAGAGCTAGAATACCAACCCTTTTTTGATAAAATCTGATTTTGACATGTTGGCATCAGTCACTGTAATTCGAACGGATTTTGGTTCCTGAAAGTAAAAATTGTAAATATATATTCATTTTGCTGATTAAAAGAGTCAAAAAATCAAAACTAACAGTTAATGCAATATATAAATTTAAGCATACATAGCAAACAATGCAGCTGTTAACGCCGGTATCAAGTCAGTCCAGGCGTCAGTGGCTTCACCTGAATGCCCATGAAGATCTTCTGGTCTTACTCTTACTGCTTATGTATACCAACACTAGCACACTGCAACTCTTTTGCGTTGGTGCATGATGCATCCTCCTGAAACAGTCATATTGTGGACATACACAGCTCAAGTAAGTCACATTCTCTTGTAGAGGTACAAATACGCTGTACAACTGATAAGATAAATATATACAAATACATAATGCAGATATATAATCTTTTTTTCAAGATAGGTCATGGTGAGGAGCTGGACAGCAAATGATTCTAGATCATTATAGAATGTATACTGTTGAGCTAATACTTACTATATTTCCTGTTTACGAGATTTTCTGACTATCCAAGAAAATTATTTACCTGCGGGCTGTTATTCTGAATTAAATGGTTGTCTGTAGAGACGGAGAACTGGCTCAGAGACAACTCCTCTGTATGGACTATTCCACATTCATCATTCACTACATGGCTATAATCTACTGTAGGAACTACAAAACACAAAATAACACCGTTACTATCAAATTCTGCATTTCACTTGATTTTAAATGGATAATTCTACAGAACTATAAATGCACATCTATGTTGACAGGTAGTTAAATTTGCAATTAATTTTCTTACTATACAGAAGACATCAGAAGCTGAATTCCAGCATATGCATTTCAAATGTTTTCACGTGGTGGTTGATGGTGTTTTAAAGTCAAGTAAACATGGTCTCTGGGATTCGATATGTGTGCATTTCATGATACAGCAAACATTATAATAAGAAAGTTGATACTTGTTATCTGCTTTGTGCTACAGATTTTCAGCAACAAATAACTTCATTCTTGAGCTACATAAATTAAACAGTTGAGACACTTAACTCTCAGTCCAGTGCCTAGAAGTTACTTTAATTAATTAGCACAATTAAAAACAATCCATAACATGTTAAACACAGATTAGCAAGTGTTGAGTAATTTAAACTAATCTGACAATTTTTTAAATAATTTCTCATCTTATTTTACACTGAGAAGTTGCGGCCACATGAAATTGACTGACCTTGTCGTTGAGGTGGAAGAAAGAGATGCCACCATTTCCACTGAGGTTTAACTGGAGCCACAAAACAACGACTGCATCCATCACATGGAAGGACAAATGACAGCTGAGCCTCGTTGACTGGTGGCCAGTATTTCAATGCAGTCACAGCGTACGCCAGGCGATGTTTCAGTGGACCAAAGTACCAGTACCTAGAAACATTTAAAATACCAGTAGTTGCAAATATTTCCAAACAAGTACCTTAAGGCGATCAAAGTGACAAGTGCCTTAAAACCTTTGAAAGTTCCAGGAATTCAGAGCATTGAAGAGAATAAAACTGTTGCTCTTACACTGTATTACCATAAGAGTTCAAGCACAATGCAACTTTTAGAATGAATCATTCTTTTTCAAAGTGAAGGCATGCATATAGCATGCCAGGTGACATACAATGCTAAATTAAACTGCACATATTTAACACTACTTAGGGTAAACAAATGACTTTAAAGCACAAAGCGTACCTACATTAAAATTGAAATTGCACTGCAGATGCATTTCTATGTTTATTCATCTTAATTTCAGAGATAAAAAGCTTTTAAACATCGGCTGAAAACACCCCAATTTTGCCAGCATATCACGGGGTGATTGCCATTATTTAGACAATTAGACTTCAAACAACAAAACAAAGGAACATGTTTGCCTCAATCAGAATTAAAACCTAAGCGTCCGTGCAAACGAATGACCAGAACTCACTTTGTTCTAGCCATTTCTGAATCAGTGAATGCTCCCCACTGCAATCCAACAACGGCAAAGACGGATTTTTCTTCCTCTCCCTTTGAACAACAACAATAAACCACCTTTTAATAACAGATCATTGCCTGCAAAGAAATTTATGCTATTACAAATGTATTCAACGCATAAAGAATGTTAATTAATGACTCTACCAATGGTAACTTTTCTAGTAATCTGGGCACTGTGTGCTCACTGATGACACTTCTTTAATTAATTTGAACTCCATTTACATGACACTTTTGAGAGGTATTTAAAAAGTGCTAGGTGTTATTAAAAAGGTTTCAAGGAAAATCACTACCTATATTACCTTACCCCACTTCATCTTACAGCTTTTTAAAATAGATGTCAGAACAGACAAGGAATGTGGGAGGAAGAGTACAGTGCCATAAGGCAGGCAAGCAGGAGGAATATACTAAATAAGGTAGATTACCCTAACATCAAGCAAATGTTGGCACAAACAAGTACACATAAAAAATTGACCAAACCGACTAGACGAGTCAAGATGCAAGAATTTATCTGGTAGATCCAGATGCAAATATCAACTCAGTAGCATGACCTTATTGAATCTACCCATATGTGTGGCATTTGGCTATTCTCTGGAGGGTAGCACATTCAGACAAATGCTATAGCAGAGTGACTTACTAAGACATGAATAACATCGACTGGTTTTGTCATCGTTTTAATGGCAGACATTGTCATTTCTGCCATCACCCTAACACATCAAATTAAACAATTCATTTACTACAGTGAATAACATCCAAATATTATCCAATTAGTCACCTATTTAAACCATGAATGCTCATGTTCACACGACGGGCGGTTGACGCCGCTCCGCGACGGTCTTCTCACCCAAAAACAACTTCATAAAACTGTTTGTTTTCCATACAAATAACGACACATACACAAGTATTACCAACTGTGGCGCATTGGATAACATCTGGCACAGAGACCGAGAGGTACCGAGTTCGAGCCCCGTTGGGCGGATATGCTTTGTAGGCTGCTATTAGCGCCGTTGTATTGTAAGCTGTCTGTTCTGTTAGTAGTTAAGATTTCAATTGCATAACATGTAAATGTACAGCGCAGTGCGTTTGTCAGGCGCTTATTAAAGAAAAGATATTATTATTATTATTATTAACTATGCTATTCAGCAAGATATGTGCTACAAAGTCAGTTCTCGGCACAATTTCCCTAAATTCTTTTGCAACTGTAGGGAAGACAAAGAGGCTGTATTTATCCTGACTGCAATACTTACGTTTCTAATAGAGGACTGACCAAGGCTTAACTTACTGAACAGGAGAGGAACTGGAGGGACATAGCGACTGAGCCAGAGTGTTAGTCTTGCCAAGTGGAATCACACCAATTGGAATCTGTGAAAACGTTGCCTGAAATTAAATGCAACATAACATAATTTACATGGCACCTCTTCAAGGTTTTTCTTCAGAAAAGCTTCCAGCCCAGCATAATAGAATGAACTTTAATCGACAGAAAAAAGTTCAAGTAACTCCTCTCACAATGAGCACATGTACAGAAAAAGACGTTAACTAAAATGTAAGACAGATGGCACTACACTGAAAAGGTGCATTTTTCACAACAGCAGTGAGCACAAGGGACAATCAGTTCAACTCTAGCTAAAACCATAAATACTGAAAACACTCAAAAAGCACGTTACAAATTCAGGAATACAATAAGTCTGTGAATCAGTGAGTTATGATACTGAGTCAGCATGCCATTGAGTGAATTTGTTCATACGTAAATTGCCTAATCATAAATTGTTCAGTTAATCATTAAGTCTTAAGTGAATCAGCAAGTCACGTTAATAATTACTAAGTCAGGTACAATTAAACATGATGAAGATTAACATTAACGGAAATAGACAAATTAAGTATAATAATAATTAAGAGTGACACGAGTCAACTGCAATTTGAAAGCAAATCAAGAGAAATAACTTTTCCTCCGTACTTCATCCTTCCTTCGAAGTAATCCAGTCACCACCTACAAATAACAAGACAAGATTTAACAACTGAAGTAATTATCAGATCCAACAAACTGAAGTCATCACGCATTAATTATAACAAAACTGCACATTCCAAGCATAAAACAGAATAGCTGGCCATTGAGATGCTTCTGTGGATGTACATACGAACTTATGACCTGACTATGACTTGATTTTGGTACACCATCAGTTAATGCTATGTGCAGTAGACACTAGTGCTATAACAGTTGCCAGTTATTATTATTTGTTGTTGAATTTATGTTTTTATACCTGCACATGAGCCAATCCTGTATGTAACTCAATTGATAATTTACACAGCACAAAATCAAGAAATCTGTTGAGAAACATTCTGACCACTCTGCCACAAACTGTTAACGTCCATTACATCAGGGCAGTAGAGAACGCAGAAGATGCATTTTTAATGAAGACACTAATTCAAAGGACCATTACTAGATTTAGGTGAAGACACTGGGTTTCAGAGGACCACTGAAAATCAAATACTAGGCTACTTTGAAGGACCATAGTTACACAGCATGGTTCTGTAGAGGGCTGTACAGGACACCGTGTTTGAGAGGACAACAGACATTAGAGGTGCAACGTGAAATTTAAAATGAAACCACTGTAGAAACTGATCTGAAGTTCATGTTTAGCTGTCAATGCCTCAATCAATGAGCAAACTGAATGTTTCTAATTAAATTCCTACCTCGGACAGTGTTCCATTTCCTCCAGCCACAAGAATCGCATCTGTCTCATTGAGGACCTCCATGTACTTCTTCGCTTGTCCTTCATACTCAGTCTGCAGAACATCAGACATCATGAAGTTCAACTCAATTTTTCCATTTAAGAAAATACAGTGTAAACCAAACATTTGTCTTTTCTTTATCTAATCTAATATGCGAATATTTCTAAAGCGCTATTACACCAAAGATTGCTGTTAAATAAATAATAGGCTGACAAGTAAGAGATTTTGACCAATTGATGAGAAACTGCAATCCAAACCAGCGAGTGGAATGAGAACTTAGAAATAACTATAATAACGAAAATAATTGGATTATTAGAACTAAATGAGTTTGTAAAACTAATTAGCCTGCCTGTCACAAGATATTCTGAATGAACTTTCCAGTTATCAGAGGTTTTTTACAGTGTGAAGGAGTCTTGAACTGTTTGAGATCAGTGTACTGAGCCAGAGTATAAGAGATGTGCACAGAAATATGAAGGGGAGACAGCTGAAAGCTTCATTTGCCAAAAGCCAAAGCACAAACCTGAAAGCACAAGCTACAACTGTAAGACAAGGCTTTAAGTTTAGAGAAGGCCACAAAAGTTACCTTGACGAGTGTCACTTCCAAGCCAGCTAAATGAAGCAGAGGAGCAACATTCTTTTCATACATTGCCTTGCCATTTCTACAGAACAATAATTTTATTAGATAATATAAAATGATCAAAATTTATCAAAAATCTCTGTGCTTCTTCCTTGCTGGTACAAGGATCTGGAAATCACTCCCTGTTTGTGTCCAGTCTGCAGATTCTCTTAATTAATTCAGATTCTGGACTAAAAGACCATCTTTTCCAAGTTGCTTCTTCTCCACAGCCTGTGTTCTGGCCTATATGTGGCATATTGGATTTTGACTGGTTTGAACAAAGAAGTCTGAATGTTGCGATTATGGAATGCAGTTACAAGTGACTATCAATCGATACCTCGCATATTATAATAAAGCACTACAGAAATTTCCATATTAGGTTAATAGACTAGATGTCTGCACTAGGACTTACCGATGAAGCTCTGCACCTCTTTATGGATTCTGCTTAAGGTCACTGGGTTCACATCTTGCTTCACATTCATGATTAATCTGTTTTGTATCATGTCATGGACATGTCGAACATACTGGTCAATCAAATGCACAAAATATTCAACTTTTAGCATCTTAAGATTTCTGTACAAAATCACACATTTACCCCTTACTAGCTGCTGGATTGAGAAACACTGTCACTCGTCTGCGTTTGTCACCTTCCTTAAAAAGAACTTCACCATATTTCTACAAGAACAACACCGATAATTTATAATGCTTTATCACGGCCAGAGAATAGAGAGCAACCACAGCAGAGAACCGCTTATGTGTGACCCATTTTTTATTCATTTCAGATATTTATATAGCGCCCTTCAAGATTATCTACTCAGGAGCGCTCTCCGACCCAAACCCGGCTAAAGAGAGCAGTCGAAACAACGAGAGAAATGCGCAGACAAGTTCAGTCAGTGTTGACACGCCACAGCGCCACCTATCATCCAATATGCATGAATCTGTTTCACGAGCCGTGACCTCACGATGCAGATTTAACATCTACGCAAGCAGTCTGTATCAGCTGTGCCCAGCTGCCTGAATACAGGAAAAAGTCACTAATTGTGGCTGGTTTTACACCCTGCAGAGGGCAGAACAGTTCAGGAGCAGCTGAACTTAATATAGCAGCTCTGCACATCGCCACACCTAGTAGCAGTTCTACATGGAAGATAAATTATAGTACTTATGACATTTGCATGCTACTGCCAGCTACTAAACACCGGCAGCAGCTTAGCTGCTGTCTCAGTCAAGGTGAAAACAGCTGTGTAACCTTACTATAATAGTCTCATAAGCAAGTATCACAATGTAATGAATTAATAACTTTGACCTATTGAAGCATTAAATGTCTTACTTTAGCTTCTAAGCAGTATGCTTTTATCAACAAGGACTCTCTACAATTACAAACAATAAAGTTACACGCTTAACAAAAGGCAGAATATTCATAAAAAATACAATTCTCAGAGCTAGTTATGCATTTGTCAATTAAGATACCATGGAACACTGGAACATCACATCAAGATCTCAGGCTGAACAATAGCAAATCATCCAAGCCTCAACCACTCCATAAATACCCAATTATTGTAGGACTCCGTCAGTTCCAGTCATTTCTAAAGACAACACACCAAGTATACTTACTGCTCAGTGCTCACTCTTCAATAATAATCTAGTTTGTTACCTAGACACATAACCCCTCTGAATGCCAGATAATTCAATCCACAGTTAATTCCAATACTCGTGTCGCCAATCAGATAGCTTAAGGGTTTGGTCCATTTTCCCCTTAAGGGTAACGACGTTATGAAGATAGAGTTAGAGTGTCAAAATGAACTTGTTTATAAATTAATTTTGAACAAGCACATGTCATTTAATTGTTTGTTAGTCCTTGTATTATTTATATATGACAGACAGAATGCGATGCTGTGGCACATCTCATCACAAAAAGTCTTTCATTCAGCTGGTGTTTTGAATCAACATATATGTTACTAATACAAAATGATATAAAATATAATATATATAAATATGTCACTAATAGTGTTTCTGCAGTTACTTTTAGGTCACATTTACAACCAGAGTGCAAGCGACTGTCTTAGTCATTGCTGATTTGGTATGTAAATCATCGTTTTTGAATGCACAAAATGTTGCTTTGGCAAGCTTATAGTATCGGGGCTGAAGGATATAGTGCGTAAGTTTACTGGCGTCGTGAGTGTCAGTTAAGGTCGGGTTTGGCGTCTTGAGGGTCGGTTATGGTCAGGGTTAGGGTCGTCATTACAAAACCTGGTACCGTCCGGCGTCTGCGCAGTGTACCCAAAGACACTGTATAATCCTTGACAAGCTTATAGAATCGGGGACCTAAATTTTCCGATATACCGCAACGTTTCGTGTTATACGTAGCATATCAAGGCATGTTCCATTGGCCGCACGCAGCATATTTAGGGATGTTGCCATTGGCTGCAAGAAAACGGTCGAGCTCGGAGATTGGTTGACCTAAAATAAAGGTGGGTTATGACGTAAAATTAACGAGGACTATGACCTAAAATGAACGCGGACTAAAAATATGTAGAGGTCACTGTTTCATAAGATGCATCATGTCGTAGCGTTTATCTGTCTTCTAATGACGACACTAACCCTAACACTGACCCTAACCGACCCTCACGACGCAAAGTTTAATTTCACGTAAAGTATGATGACACTAACCCTAACCCTGACCCTAACCGACCCTCACGACGTAAAGTTTTACTTTACCTAAACTTTCAGAATCCATTCGGTTAGGTTAAGGTTATGTGTCGCTGTCACGCGTCGTGAGGGTCGTTTAGGGTCAGTGTTAGGGTTATGTTAGCCATGTTTTTGAATGAAACTCAAGAAATGGCATAATAGAACAGTCTCCCAGCAACAACCCTTCAATGTTCATGTGCTACGTAATTTAAATCAAAATTAAAAACTCATCTATTGTCATTACACTATGGCCAAGAACACAGCGCAAAGGTTGGCGGCGGTAATGTATATTCCATGTTCCATTTAAATCGGCCAATCAGCGCAGCGCGCCCGTTTTCTAAGCTTTTCCCACATGCTTTTCCTGCGTCCAATGGCAACATGCCTAAATATGTCGTGTATAAGACGAATCCTGGCGTAAAGGTGCGTAAATTTACGCAATATATTTTAGGTCCCCGATTCTATAAGTTTGCCTAATCCTTCAGCCCCCGATACTATACCTCGGTAGCAAGCAAATCTCCAAATGATTTTTAAGTTATCAACAACAAAAAGCTGTAGAGTCTAACGACTAACCGCTTTTTAAAATGCGTACTATTAGAAATGTTACATCACATTGCATTACAATACTACTGTCATTCACAAAACACAAACACATGCACTGGGCGATAAAAGAAGCAATAACCGAAAGTTCCAAAAACTAACCGATATTTATTCATTCCATAATTAATTCCAAAGCCACTAACTCCTATGAAAAAAACTGTCTTTTTCCAGTTATTACGAAGCGTTTTTATAACGTTCATTTCAAAAGCGGTTAGTATAACTTTTTATTACTAAGTTATATTAGTTGCCGTGTCCGCAATACACCGCTTGAAAGTTAAGTGCAGCAGGGCACCAGCTTATTCACGAGCGCTGCGTCAAATCATTTTCAAAAGGGCAGTAAAAAGGAGGTTCGAATAATAAGGTTCCAGAGTGGTCCAGATCAAGAGAGGATGCAGAACAGTGAGTGGCAATGACGATGACGAAATCGAAAAACCGCGGAATTCAGAAGAGAGAACGTTCCAGAGCAGTGGTTTAGCGTAGGGCTATAGTTTGCGAACATATTTGGGCTGTGAATATTGTACGGAGTTGTGGATTAGTGATAGGACTTTGACATGGATTCGCTTTGGGATTTGTAGCCAATGGAATGATTGAGGGATAAGAGTGATGGCTGGGAGTTCTAGTTCTAGGGCTAGTTAGTTTTGAATAGTTTTTCTATCATTGGACTAACAGTAACAGTTAGACTATAATGCTCTAGACCAGGGATGGCCAACCCGCGGGTCACCTACGGCCCGCGGGCTTGTGATTGGCAGCCCCCCACGACCCCTTTGCAAATAATTGTTTGTCTTATTTTACACCTACTTAGCCCTATGCTGGGTCTACTACTACTACTACAGTACTGCATGATATTGATGTCTAAAACACTACAAATTGTGTGTTGTAAGTTCCAGTGATCTAGTGTAGTCGTAGCTGTTTTTATAATTCTTTTAAAAATATTAAGGCTGTTAGGACAAACACAATCATGCGCCCCACCGCGTGCTTACCGACAGCCCAAGGACCTATTATACACATTCCTTGCCGACAGCCATGATAGTGGGGCCAAAAAAGTTTGGCCACCCCGCTGTACAGCCGCTGTAGCCGTTGACGCCAGACCATAGATCCGCGCAATGAAACTGTTGTGGTTTATTTTGTGTGACAGTTGAAGTTCATTATTTTTGCAGCTAAAGACACGAGAAGGAGATTCATCATTCAGCTGAACGCAATGAATGATTAGGTAACATGCTTTGCCTTTTCATGCTTTCTTCTTACACTACACTAAGGCCCACCCCTCTGATCCTCTGGAAACCGGACTCTGACCTCCCTCGGACTACTATACTCTTTTGGACAACCCTTCTGACTAGACGCAGCGCTCGTGAATAAGCTGGTGCCCTGCGCTTGGCTTTCCATTGGCGCTTTAGAAGTTTGGAGATTACGATTACGTATTATGTTAGGCCTACAAGTAGCCTAACAAATAAAACGGGTGGCTTAAACTTTGGGTTTACGAGCAGAAAGCCACAATACAAATAGCTGGTACTTATAGTCCCTTGAACGCTAGGCCTTTCGAGAACAAAATGGCCATGGGAGGGGTTTAAGGTAATGGTAACCCTCTGACACGAAGGGCCAGACCCGCTGAGAGGGGGGTCAGAGGGGCAAAAACCCGGCGGCCCGGCGACTTTTAGGGGCCCGGGCTGGGCCCAGCAATCAACTTATGAAAAATATTATAATCAGTTGTACAAAGTTTATGATTTATGCCTTTTAAAATATAATATTACAGACACTTAACTACAATAGTTGCATATAAATATAATTTTGAAGGGTTGTACCCACACTATTATTATTTCAGTTTGTTTAAAAAATTCTCATAAAGTCTAAGGATAGTTAGGGGCCCGTGACTGCTCTGCCTAGGACCCGGAATTTCTATTGGCAGCCCTGCGAAGAGCTGAAGAGCAGCACGTACACTTCCTGCTACCCTCCGAAAAGTCGACTCAGCCTTCTTTTGCCAGATGGCGTTGGTAAAATGAGCAGTAGGACTTGATAGGTGCCTTGCATGGCTGCCAAACAGTTAAATTCGACTCCTGTAATAACTTGTGATCATCATCCGTTCATGCTATGAATTGTAATCATACTATGGTGTGAGAGTTGTGAAATAATAAACGAAGATTATTATTATTATCTATATTGCCCATAGTGAAAGACCAATAATAGCCCATGTGCCAGCAAAACATGGAAGCTTTTGTGCAGTGAATTAAGAACAATTGTTCGTTCAGACCTAAGAGGTCGTTGGCTCAGACAGACAAATTTGATAATACAAAATAGATGTTGATATGTGCTAGCATATAGAAGAGTGGTAAACAAGTAGAGAATAATCGAGTAGACATTTTCCACCGAGTACTGAATCCGAGTATTTGGATGTACTATTTACTGGATCTGGGTACAAAGCAAGTATCATTTGTTCTATATGCATAGCTTTACATTTTCATGTAATAAAAATTATCAAAAATATTTTTTTTGCTTGTAATAACTAAATAACACATAAATTCTCATTTTAGAAATAAATAATCACTGTAATGACTTGGCTTTCACTGTGGACTTTTAAATTGGGATTTTCTAGCAAATTATAATTGAAACAAAGAATAATTAAAAATTTAATCTGCGACCATTTGTGCATATACAATGTAGTATTTGCCAAGGCGAATAGTGCTGAAAACGCGAATTTCGGGTGAGGCGAATGTCCAAGGCGATTTCTGGTTATTCCTTATAAACAAGTTATGTAGCGCTGTATTATTTTGCTTAGCGGCGAATATCTTAACTGTACAACTACTGGAACAAATGTCCCAGTAGTTTTAGGATTTGTCCCAGTAGTTTTAGGATTTGTCCCAGTAGTTTTAGGATTTGTCCCAGTAGTTTTAGGATTTGTCCAGTAGTGTGTGTGATTTGTCCCAGGTAATACTCTACCTTTAATTTTAATTTACAATATTAAATTATGAACCTTCTAAATTCTTCCCTAACAGGGTAGCCAGGTAGGTTTGAAATTGAACTTAATCAAGACATCCATCGATTCCAGCCACAGATGTTCGATATATAATAGTGTCTTGTAATATAATGTAACATGCATAGCATGACAGGGCAATGTAGGCTAATGATTTTGCTTACTATAGTATAATTATTCTGCACTTACATTGTAAGTGAAATCAATATTAATTTTAGAGTCATTAACCTACACGGCCCTGTCACGCGATGCATGTGACAGATTCATGTTTTTCTTATCCATTTTTCATATTTCTTTCTTCATAGTTTGATTCTGTTGATGAAAAAGCTGCATTCTAAACAGCTATATTTTAGCTTTCTATCGTTTATGTAGGATACGGTTGTTGTGCAACTATTTTCATTTCCTGAAAATGGACACGGTGTTGGGTTGGCAGACAATCGGTGGATCGCCAACATATGTCATTCAGCGGGGAAAGATTTCTGCAGATAAACCTTTGATCCTGATTATTCCAGGTCAGCAGAGACTGTTAATGTGCTATATTTAAACTTGCTGGTAATATGTAGGATTTGACCATTGCTAGATATAATTGGTCCAGAAGCAATTTCCTCTGCCCTGCCATTCTTTTAGGTGTTAATGTATGCTGCTGAGCAGAGGCGAAAATCTGTACATAACTTTGGAGGGGACAGAGTATATACGAGGGCCGGATTTTGGGGGGACAGAAGGGCTTAAGTCAAAACTTTGGGGGGACAGTCCCCCTCTGTCCCCCCCCATGATTTACGCCACTGCTGCTGAGGCAGCTTAGCAAACGGATGTACAACAGTGGATAAACCAGTTTCATCATATAGGTGACTTTTATAACTGGGGCTTCAGTACCTGGTTGAAACTTTATCTAGAGGGTATGGGATAGCAGGCACTGAAAGTTCAAAGCCTATAACAACAAAGGGGTTTGGGTAGTGTTGTAAGCAGGGTCTTGGGTGTAGCCATAGAAGCCATCAATTTGGCAGAATGAAGCAGTAATCGATTACCGATACTTTAAATCAGTCTGGAATATTCTATTTAGTGTAGGATACATGTATCCATCGAGAAAATAGTTAGGAGACAAATTAGGAGACACCCTACATTGAGGCACGAGGAGGCAGTTGCCTCCTCTTGCTTTTTTTTCTATACTGGAACTTCAATTGACTAATGACCCCAATGACCAGGATTTTGCCAATGGTCTGTGAAGTTGCCTCCTCTTGAATTTAAGTCTTGCTACGTGCTTGGTTACACCTACTAAAAAATCGCATCAGATCTACGCAAATCTCAGTAGCAATGGTCTTGGTCAAGTTGACCTCAGTGGTTCTGGAATCCAGGACTCTTTGGCCAGCTACACTACCACCAATGACATCACTTTGGTCTAGTTGAAAGAGCTACAGATGTTTCAGAAGTGCAAACACTTTATGTTGATGTTTCTCAACTCGTGTGATTTTTCATACTGTTGTATGAGGTAAAGACATATACTGTATGACTGAGGCGGTTGTACTAGGTTGTAACACGCTATGCAATCTACCAGAAAGATGATCTGTGTGATTGCAATTGAAATTTTATCAACCCAGACTGTATAACCTAGGAACATATTTGGTATCTTGGAATTGGTGAGGTGTTATTGATAACTACATGTTCACTGTTTTATTGGACGACTTCTAGGAAACCCTGGAGTAGCTGACTTCTATCTGGAGTTCATCGAATGCCTTGCCAAGGAATCGAATGAACTTCTGCCCATAGCCTGCATTTCACATGTGGGCCATGTCACTGTTCCCAGTCACATCAGTGCTACTGCAAAAGGTACGTCTAAAATCATCATTGTTTAGTTAACACTTTGACGATGAATAGTGTACTAAAAGCGACTGGGAACTAATGCAGCTTGTTGTTAAATTGTTAACAGTGTTTTTCTTTTAAATCTGATGGAACTTACTTTGGAATATGGAGATGTTTATTCTGGAATGTCACCCATGCCTCGGTTTTGAAGATGTTGCAAAATGACGGCTAAGTTCTTGTTGGTCAATGACAGGAATAACTCTCCCACATACTTATTATGTCAGTATATATGTCAATAATAGTTCATGAAGGACAGGGAAATGTTTTGATTGTCAGTGCAAATGATAGTTGGTGAAGTTAAGGGAAATATTTTGACTGTCTGGTGGCAGAGCATTTAGGTAATAAAATCAGGTTAGAGTTTGCTGCTTTTAAGTCCCAATCCCAATGCTCAGCACCCTTGTCCACTGTATGGTAAAGACTGTGTTATGTGTGTATATGCACATTTCCTGTCAGCATATAATTATGGCATTAGTTACCAGGTATTGTTGTAGTTAACTACTGTTTTTTATCTTGTTGATGATTTTTCACAGTTGTAAGTTAACAGAATGCTATTTTGTACTACCATCGTTTCCTATTTGATGTTAGAGTTTATTTAAAACCATTACTATTAAATGGTTAACAAATACTGCCTATGTCATAGGTTAGTGCATCAATCACTATCATGTAGTAACACTAGTTCAAATTTTAAATGGTACTGGTAGCTTTGACATGATGTGATTTTAAACTTGTCCTCTTATTTCAAAGATCTTTTTATTAGTTTGTTGTTTTTGTTTTCAGGCCACTTAGAGAAATGGCCAATACTAACTGACCAGGTCCAGCATAAGTTGGCTTTCATAGACACCACTGTTCCAGCGGATACTCCCCTTATACTCGTTGGCCATTCGATTGGCTGTTACATGATACTGGAAATGCTGAAATCGCTTGATACAAATCGTGTTGTAAAATGCTTCCTCCTCTTTCCAACTATTGAAAGAATGTCACAATCACCCAGTGGCAGATATGCTACTCCTCTGCTTCGGTATTTTCGATGGATGCTACCAGTTGTTACATATCCGATTTGCTATTTGGTTCCCGAGTTTGTTAAGCGTTTTTTAATTAAGATGCATTTCAGACGTCAGTCAGTGCCATGTTGTGCTGTTGAAGGCGTCATGAAGCTGGTTTCACCATTGGCTCTTGGAAGTTCTGCTCATTTGGCAAATGATGAATTGCAAAATGTTAAAGACGCAGACTATGAACTCTTGTCATCGAACATTGACAGGTTGTTCTTTTACTATGGGGCAAAGGACCACTGGTGCCCAGTTGAGTTTTACAAAGACATGAAGGAACGTTTTCCAAATGCTGATATACAGCTTTGTAAGCGGAAATTTGAGCATGCATTTGTTTTGGAGAGCAGCCCTGCGATGGCATCTATGTTATGGGCCTGGATTCATCCAGAAATGTCTCATGTGCATGATAGGACTTGATCATATTCTAGGAGAATTGTTAAGCTGTAATATAACATGATTTACTTTTAAGGGTTTTGTTAATTCTTAACTTTCATAGGTACTAAGTTATTTACTTTAGGATAAATTTTGCAGCTTGGGGTGTTCAATATTCCCAAGATAATATGTTACCTTCAACAGTCTACATTTACCATAGACATGTATTCATCACTGCATTATGGTTTCTACATACAATGTAGTTGAACAATAGACTCTGAAGGTCTGCTGTGTGAGCGTAACATCACTTGTGATTAAAAAACAGCCGCAGATATGACACTGCGTATTGTTTATGGGCAAATTAGGCTCCAGAGGTAGTGAGATTATTACACAGAACTGTGAGTGGATGACAAAATGCTAGGATCTGATGTCAAGCTAAATATATTATCTAAATATGGTGACTCATTGTTCTAGCACAATTAGTTAAGTGACCTAGTAAGTTAAGTATACATGTATTATCTTAATATGGTGACTCATTGGAGTCATTGTTCTAGCACAATAAGTTAAATGACCTAGTAAGTTAAATATACATGTATTATCTAAATATGGTGACTCATTGTTCTAGCACAATTAGTTAAATGACCTAGTAAGTTCAATATACATGTATTATCTAAATATGGTGACTCATTGTTCTAGCACAATTAGTTAAATGACCTAGTATTGTTAGTTGTGCAAGTTATTTCTTCTTTCTGACATTATTATTTATGTATAGGCCTACTGAACAATCATCCCTCTGCTCGCATGGTACACGCCGTTACACGGGTATCCCTAAGTTAGCGAGACTTCATTCCCTTCTGGGTATCCGATTATTTCCATCAAAAGTTAATATGCTAATCATGCAATCTGACTGTTTTAAATTTCCAGACTCATGATCGGTGAATATTCTATATCAGTACTTGTAATCTGTTCTTTGGGAACAATAAAAGGATTGATTGATAAATGGGCAAGAGTGAAAGATCTTTAGTAGATCGAATGTTGAAGCTTGAGTTTAAGAGCTTTTCAGGCAAAGATGAGAGCATGTGAGGAGCGTCCATATACATGTATTGAGTTTCCTATTAATCAGTACTTTATTACGCCCGAAGGCAGAAACAAAACATACATGCACAAATCTGAACATACATAATTAATGATGGAGGGCGAAAACTGTTGAATGCAATGCTTCCTATGATTGCTCGAGATCCACTATAATGTGTATAGTTTTCTGTTACGATTTTATGCTGTTAGTTTTCTATCAAACTGTATATAGGCTATATATGAGGGTAGACTGTTCAGCTTAATATAACACCGTTTTTTGCTGACACTGCTTCTTTTCTATTGTCTTGTATGAATATTATCGTTCAAGTGTGGTTGTCCAGCGAAAGGAAAGTTTACTTACTTACTCTCTATGATATAAAACTACAGTAATGTGATGCCTTATAAGCCTAGTCCGAAAAATCCTTGCCCTGACGATTCCACTATTAAGAAACGACTTTGTTTCTTTTGGCTTAACTCCTCGAATAATAAAAGTTTAGTATAGGCCTAGGCCCTAACATAATTTCACGCAATAATATATATATAGGTCTGACATAATTTGCGTAGGGCTTACACATGATTCACGACGAAGCCCTGATTGTACACGTCAACTGAAATTAACATAGGTTTTAGAACCATTAGAATGTCATCAACACGCCAAGTTTCAAGACCATACTCGAAAACTAAGTGCCAAGAGAGCTTGAAGAATGACATCTGCGTCAGGTCAAAGTAGCTGTTAAAAAAAAACAATATTTGCAGGGTTTTGTTTTGTTTTTAAACCAAGCCAAACACCAAGCCTTTAACAGCCCTCCGAGAACGCCGGGTAGGCAAAGAATTCGACGGATTAAGGTAGGAATTCTTGAAGAGTAGAATTTTAACTTGGAATGTTATGCCTCTGGGGTGTTGATAGAGCGGACGACGGTGGGCAGCGGCATTGGTGGGTACGGAGAATTTGAGGCATTCAGAGGAAGATCGTTTCAATTAAGTTGGGATGCCGTGTAGTTACATAATAGATTGGTAGGAGAACTTGAGGCGCATAGTGACGGAATGTGAGAGAGTGAGAAAGCGGGTTGGCTGGATGGTGTAAAGTTTGGGAGGGTATAGTGCCGGTATTCAATTCTCTTCAACATCTACATTGAGGAATTAGTACGAGAGGCGATGGAGGAGGTGAAAGAGGGCATAAAGGTGGGAGGAAGATTGACGAAAGCACTAAGATTTGCAGATGACCAGGCGATGTTGGCAGGCAGCCAGAATGGGTTACAAAAAATGATGGATCAGCTGAATAAGATCTCAAAGGAGTATGATATGAAAATAAATATTAAAAAGACAAAGATCATGAGGATAAGCAAAGGAAAGGAAAGACCAGTAAAGATCACTATAGATGGTAAGGAACTGGAACAAGTAGGAAAATTCTGTTACCTAGGAAGTGTGATCACAACTGATGCAAAGTGTCATGTAGAAATAAAGAGAAGAATAGCTATGGGAAAAGATGCCTTCTATAAAAAGAAAGGAATTAATGAGAGGAAAGCTAAATAAGAATCTGAAGAAAAGAATTATCAAGTCTATGATATGGAGTGTGGTGTTATACGGATCAGAGACATGGACTCTAAGGAAGGAAGACATCAGAAGATTGGAGGCCTTCGAGATGTGGATATGGCGAAGAATGGAGAGAGTCAGCTGGATGGATCGGAGGACAAATGAAGACATACTACAAATGGTGGACGAAAAAAGATCCATGATAGGGATAATAAGAAGTCGACAAAGAAAATGGATGGGCCACATCATGAGGGGAGACTCTACTAAGAATTATAATTGAGGGAAGAATGGAGGGGAAGAAGACACGAGGAAGACCGAGAATGATGTTGTTGGACTGGATGATGGAGGAAGATTACGGCAAACTGAAGGAAAGAGCCAGAAAACGTGATGAATGGCGAAATTGACGTACGAACCTGCCTAGGAAGGCAGAGAACCAAAAGAAGAAGTGCCGGTATACCTGTGTAACTTGGGGAAAATTAAAAAAATTACAACATTTTTTCTCAAGCCAACAAGGGTTTCAGCATCTCTGAAGTAATAGCTTAAAGCGAGCCGGAATCACACAAAAACGAGCAGTTATTTAATACTTTCACATGTTTTCTATACATTTCAGTACAATAGGTATGAATGCGCTATATAAAATTCATCTATGATTAGCTGTCTATGCGAAAGAGTGAAGCTTCCGGTTTGTTCCTTCAGCTTTCTTTCTCGCAGCCATTTTATTTCAGGTCGGTGTTAAACGTGGTAATGTGGCAAATAATCTTCGTTATCGTATTTACTGACGTTTAATACAGTTATTACTTTTTATATATTTGTTCTGTTGCATCTGTTTTATATGTTTTGGCCATTATTTCAATTTACGGCAAAGTTATATTGATGTAAATTCAAGAAAAGTTGCAAGGCACATGGTCCGTCACGCACGCTATGTGGCTTTCATTAAGTAAGACGGGCGTAATGACAAAAACATTACTCGACGACAAATGTGGATATCAAAAGTTAAAAATTGTTCCCGGAATTGAAAAAATTACGTTTAGGTGTCGTTCTAGACTTACTTTGAAAATTTAGGTAAACCTTGAGCTTGTTTTACAACTCGTGAAGAAAGGCGGCCGCATTACTTTTCCAAAATTCTTGTCATAGTTAATTAAATTTGCAATTCTAACAGGTACAATAAAGAATTTTGAGTTGCATTTTGCAAATTATACCAGCAAAACAAAAATGTCTTGTCTTGTTTTAAACATCATAGTCGGTATTTTAGACATAAGAAAAGTCAGTATTTTAGACATAAGAAAAGCTGAAATTCCATGCTGATGCACTTCCCAAAAACCTGCTGTACAGCTGAGAACGTGTTTCAATACAGATGTTGTGATAATATGATGAGATGATGAATCATGCGTGTCATCTGAGAATTTTAGATTGAATATTGACTTAAATTGAAGCATCCATGTTTTATGGTTGTTTTGAAAGGTCTTGTTCATCTAAACCTCCAATGATAAAATATATTCATTCTGATTTTCACAACATTCTGCATGATGGCCAATTGGTTAGAGCACTTGGCCCTGTAACATGGAGAGTACGGGTTCAATCCTCCACTCGGGCCATTACTGTGTAGGGACCTTTAGCAAGTCCTTCACTCACAATTGCTCAGCACCATTGATGTTCTGTCATACTGTCTTTTTTGTATTGTATTGTATTTAAAGATTTATAAAGGGCCTCTCACAGTGCACACCAATCAGAGGCGCTCCCAGTTCCAGAGAATAAAGACAAGTTTTGAGTTAGCGATAAGATGTAGCAGGGCCACCAGATAGTATGGTGGTGTGAAGTTGATTCCATAGGGAAGGGCCAATGCAGGCAAAGACACTGGGCTGTGGCTGTTCTCACAAGAGGAACAAAAAGGTCAAGCTGATCTGAAGAGCGGAGCAGGCAAAGGGAACCAGCTGAGGTGAGCTGACATATGGAGTGACAGAGGTATTTAGGGGTAAGACAAGGCTGTGTGCATTTCTGAAGGAGGGCAATATCAAACTCAGTTGTACTGTATTGTACTATTAATCAGCTGAAATAGCAAACAGGCTGTGATATATCCATGATTAATTCCTTTTTGCAGTCAGTAATGTCAGACAATGTTTAAATTATATTACTGTTTTGTTTGATGACGATTTTCAGTTTGCTGTAATGCTGTTATCCTATTTTTAGGTTAGTTCATAAAAATGACTAACTCGAAGGGTTACCGACGTGGAACTCGGCATTTATTTGCCAGGAAGTTCAGGAGACATGGAGTCATTCCATTGTCTACTTACTTGAAAACATACAAAAAGGGAGATATTGTGGACATCAAGGTAAATTTGCTCATTAGCTGTTTGTGTCACTGTTTATGACTGTTTTCTAAGTTTAGCTAACTTAAAAGAATTTAGCCATGTAAGCCTTTAGCATAAATTTCATAATAGAAGCAATCTTGCATTTATTGGTGTGATCAGTTGAATCTTTTTATCGGATCTGATTGTAATTCTACTGTTATAACAGTATATTATTATTATTAATTAAATTTGTAACGTCTGCATTGTCACTCCAAAATGTTAATCTCAGGCATGGATAGTCAGCCACTAGGAAATGCAGTTAGATATCCAAGCGCTTGAAAACCAAAGAGAAACAATGAGTTTTGAGCCGCTTTTTGAAGGAAGGAAATGAATTTGAGCTATGAAGAGAATGACAGTAACTGTTGTTTCCATTCCATGTATGTTATGCAACAACTTTTTGTGCAGGGCAATGGTGCAGTACAGAAGGGCATGCCACACAAGGCATACCATGGACGCACTGGTGTTGTCTACAATGTCACTGCTCATGCAGTTGGTGTCATTGTCAACAAGAGAGTTCGGTAAGCAGGAGCTCTTCATATTGTTATCTATCAAGTTGTATGTTGCCGTTAAATTCAAGAACAGCAGTTCTTAGTTCGTTTGTCCTCTCTGGCATCGGGCCATAATGTCCTTTAAAAGGATTATGATGGTACCATTAATCAGAGGAGGATATAAGAAACAAATCTCAAGTCGTTAATCCCATGGTGGTTTCAATCCAATGACTACATCATGTTTCATACCTTGAGAACAATATTGTATATATTTGTTAATTGTATTTTTAATTAAAGTTGTACTTTTTCGTGAAAAGTGACTTGATAATTGTTACCTTGTTTGATTTGAATCTTTGATAAGCTGAATTCGGCACTGTTTAGATTTTTAGCATTTCATTTTTAAGTTCTTTGGTGGATTGGATATTGTTTTCTAGGTATATGTTCTGCCATTTTGTAGTAAAATGGTGAAGGAGAGGAATTACAGCCAGTGGCATAATTTCAAATGTGCCCCACCCCCTGGAGATTGTCAAATTGGCTCTGTGTGGTTTAGGCTTACAAGTATCTTATTGTATTCTTGAGTGTGCACCTTTTTCAAAATCAAGCCCAGGCTTCCTGCAATTGTGAGCCTTCCAGGGCATAATTACACCTGTGATTACATCTGTGGCTGTGACGAAGTACATTGATCATTCATCTTTATGGGTCAGTGAATGTATGACAGCGTGTATCTCAGGAAAATCCCAGTGGTGTTCTGATTGTATATTGTGGAGTGCTGGTGAAAAATTGTCGAAATTTATTTGGTAGTGTGTCTTAGTTTGCTGGTTTCCTCCAGGGCATGGGGCCATAATGTTCATTTCATGGATTATGATGGTTTCATTAATCAAGGAAGGATAAAATAAATCTCAAGTCGTTAATCCCATGGAGGTTTAAATCTTGTGACTACTTCATGTTTCATACCTTGAGAACATAAAATTTACATTAGTATGCTTTAAAAAATAGCTTATTAATTTGTGGAAAAATGAGTACAAGAATGAACTTTTGAATATCACAGAGTCCTTGATTTGATAAGGAAGTTTTTGGGAGTTCTGTTGTCAGGTTTAGTAAATCTGTAACCTGTAGCATTTGCTTACGTAAAAACCTATTAAGCAACAGTTTTTGAATATCTGACTGATTTTGATGTTAATTTGTAAGCTGTAATAAAGCTTTTACTTATAGTACGTTTACTTGATAGTACTTCTAGAGTGCCTCTGAGCAGTTTCCTTGAAGGGGCGCTATATAAATTCGCGAATGAATGAATAGTATCTGTTTACTTTAAAGTGTCTATGCAGAATATATTAAAATTATTGAAATAACCTAGATAAACTTCTTTGTGAATATTTTTTCTATTTAAAACTATAAATATATGTAATTGTGTGCAAGGGAGGGTTTTCATCGTGGGGTCTCTATACTGCATTCATTGCAGCAGAGTTAATTACTATGCGACAAAATGATGAGAAGTGACTCATGCGTGTCATCTGATATGTTTAGACAGAGTTTCAGATCATCCTAAATGTTTGCGTTCTGCAGATGTTTCTGGAATTTCTTTAGCTCTTTTAAGCATTCTATGATAAGAATTGCATTCTGATTGTCGCATCATATTCAAAGTATTATATTTTGAATAGTGAGAAGATCAGATTGCTAGGGAAGGAATTGACCACATGTCATCATGTGCCACGGCTAAGAAAACATTGTTCCTACCTCTTAAAATTTGTGACTGTCTTGGGATTGAATTTTGTACGTTGCCTGATTCTGTTGCCATTCGTTAGTGTTTATGTGTTAAATTATTAAATGCCATTTAATTATCAAACATTAAACTTTACTAAAAGCTAAGAAGTTAAGACATGTTTATATGCTCTTGTTTCCTCCCGGGCATCGGGCCATAATGGTTCACTTTGTGGATTATGATGGTGCTATTAATCAAGGGAGGATAAAGAAAATAAATCTCAAGTCGTTAATCCCATGGAGGTCAAAATCATGACTACTTCATGTTTCATACCTTGAGAACATTCACTAGTTATTGTTATTTCACTAGTTAGGACATGTTTTATGCACAGTTCAGTCATTTCCTTCCGGGCATCGGGCCATAATTGTTCACTTTGTGGATTATGATGGTACTATTAATCAAGGAAGGATAAACAAAATAAATCTCCAGTCGTTAATCCCATGGAGGTCAAAATTATGACTACTTCATGTTTCATACCTTGAGAACATTCTCTTACATTTTAAATGCTTAATTAATTATTAGTTTTCTTCTCAAACTAAATCACTGAATTGTGTTGTTGTGTGTTCAGGGGACGGATTCTGGAGAAGAGGATCAACGTGCGAGTGGAGCATGTGAAGCACTCCCGCTGTCGTCAGGACTTCCTTGATCGTGTTAAGGCTAACGAAGTCAAGAAGCGGGATGCCAAGGAACACGGCACGATTGTTCACTGCAAGAGACAGGTAACAGTAGCTCTAAAATCTAAATCACATTAGTAGTATATTTACTGCTTTGACTTGACCATCTAAGTCCGCTACAGACAGGTGTCATATGGTCCGACTTTGAAGAAGTTCAGATGTTTCCACATGTAACATTTTTCTGTTAGTGTAACACCTGTCCTTACAGTGTTTGCTGGTTGGAAAAAATTAGTCTAGGACTAATCTGTTAGCGAAATTTAAGGTTCTTTAGGGTATTACCCATTGTTATTTGTTACAGCATTTGAAAAATCTGTCTTAACATGTAAACACTGAATTGAAGCAGTGAACAATAAAGTTGATTTGCTTATTACAGTAAAAACATCTTGCTTGCAGTTTTGAATTGCATGCATGATATGATAGATCAAACTTGTTAATATAATGGTGAACCATACTTATACTAGCAAAGTAGTATATGGAAAAATCAATAAATCATTTGACCTTCAATTTGATATTGTCTTGTGCCTGTTACTGATGTACAACTTGGTATTATTTGTAAATAAAATTGTGTTACTTGTGTTTGCTGTGTTGTAGCCCCAGCAGCCAATCCCTGCTCACTTTGTGAGCACCAAGTTCAACAAGCCGGTCGTCCTAGAGCCAATTCCATACGAGTTCATTGCTTAAGAAGGATCTTTAGATGAAGACAATGAAAAATAAAGGGAAATGCTGGTTTCAAACTGGCATTTTTTTCTCTGACTTGGTTTTGTGAAGTTCAGAAAAAAATCACCTATACAGTTTTGTGTGAGCCATTTGTTCTATGTTAAACTAGTACTAAATAGGTGCATAAAAAGTTGAATGAAACTCGTTGAAAGGTAAAATTTATATTATAAATGCAGCAACTTTCCAAAAGGTGTGGTTCACAATTCTTGTGGGGTTTTGTGATGGCAATGCAAGCATTTATTTCAATTCTCAACTTTTGATGGTTGATGTAATTGCACGCTGATGTGGGTGGTGGTGGCAATTTTGTTGGCAAAGATATCGGGTATTCCACGGATGGTAAAGGTTTGTCTCTAAGGGATGGCTGCAAAAATGAGCAACTTCGGAGCCCTGTTTGTGTTCACCTTTACATTGTCATGTCTCTGCAGATGCCCACACGCTGCAGCTTCAAACTGCTGTCAGCAAAGGAATTGACAGTGTGACCCGTACACAGCATGCTTCAGCTCAAATGTATCGACCCATAGTAGCTCTAATTGGGCGGCTTCCAGGGAAGTCCACTAATCCTCAGCAACAGTACTTAACCATGCTGCAAGTGGCACGGATGTACTTGGGTAGCTAGTACAAGTACTTTAGTGTCAAGTATGAGTAAATGTACACTTGGCTACTGTAAGATAAAGGGAGACATTTACTTCTTACAATGACATACAATTGAATTTGTTTATTGCACAGAACAGGTTTTAGGTTACAATCATGAAACAGCAAGTACAGTGCAACAGGAGCCATGAAAAGCTAATAGCTTATACTAAGCTTGACCCCTCTTGCTTGATTATTATTCATAAATGTATTTGATACTTAATTAGGACTTAAATATGACTTAAATAATAGTTAAAGGAAAAGTGGCAACAGAATAATAATAAGAGCAGTACAGCACCACAATAAATGTCAGTATCAATAATGACTTGATAATAAACTTAATAAAAATGAGAAGATTGGTAAAGAAATGCTAACATCAGGCGTGTAACTAGCATTACACAACTGCATAAAGATTTTAACAGCTCTCAAAAACGACAAAACCATTTAGATTACTTATTGACATTCTAGATTACTCTTATGCATTAATTTCTATTGTGCAGACTTAGTTATTGTGAGGTCGGCAAACATTTTCCTTTGCGGACGCTAACTCATGACTGGAAATTTCGCGACAGTAGTTTAAATCATCGTATAATGTCATCTGTTCCACGCAATGCCCAGTACATAGTCCGTTGATTCACAATGGGCTGATCCACCATTCCACCTGTATGGTCAGTAAAAACGAGACAGTATTGTCGCAGAATGTCATGCGGGCAATTTCTACACTATATTGTTTGAGCGCAGACATCAGTAGCACAAAACAGATAATATCTGCTTATCAAAGTTGATGCCGGTAACAAGTAACAACCCTGCAGGTTCTCAGCGGAGAGGAGCGGGATCGAATGGAGAAGTTCATCAAGAGGGTGAAGTGGGCTGGGTTTCCTCCTCCATGCCAGGACGACGATTACCTGGTACCGATTCCGATAGTTATTTTCCTGTATGGGGGTCAGTAAATTTTCCCTCAACGGGGGTTAGACAATAAATCGAGATTTTCAAAATACTTGTATTGTCTAGATTAAACACTGTACAACCGTAGGCCCCATCCATTCGCCCTTCCAGCCAATTTCTAGGAACTTTTTGTCTCGTGATTTATTAGTTATAACAGACAGCTGAAGTAACTAGGTAACATCTGTTTCATAACTGCTTATCCAAACAATTGATTGCCGTTCTGACAACAATCTTTGATTGAATAACCCTGCATAGGCCTTCATACAGAATGTGGTAAAAAAAAACAATTTACAGCTTTCATCCCAACTCGTGACGTCACTGGCGAAACTATTGCGACAATCGTCGAGCAGCAGCTATCTGAGGTCGGACTCGAAGAGAGTGAATGGAGGAAAGGGAGGAAAAGAGCAGAGGAAAAGAGAGCGAATGGAGGAAAGGGAGGAAGAGAGCGAAATGGAGGGTAAGGAGGAGGAGAGAAATGGAGGAAGAGGCGAAATGGAGGAAAGGAAGAGAGCGAAATGGAGGAAGGGAGGAAGAGAGCGAAATGGAGGAAGAGAGAGAGAGGGGGAGGAAGAGAGGTAGGGAGGAAGTGAGAGCAAAAATGGAGGAAAGGGAGAAAGAGAGCAAAATGGAGGAAAGAAGGAGGAAGAGGAGGAGGGAGGAAAGGAAAGGGAGGAAGAGAGCGAAATGGAAGGAAAGGAGGAGGAAAGAGAGCAGAAATGGAGGAAAGGGAGGAAGAGAGAGCAGAAATGGAGGAAAAGAGGAGGAAGAGAGGAATGAAGGAAAGGGAGGAAGAGAGAGGAAGAAATGGAGGGAAAGGGAGGAAAGAGGCAGAAATGGAGGAAAGGGAGGAAGAGAGCAAAAATGGAGGGAGGGAGGAAGAGCGAAATGGAGGAAGGGAGGAAGAGAGCAAAATGGAGGAAGAAAGGGAGGAAGAGGAAGAGCGAAATGGAGGAAATGGAGGAAAGAAGAGAGAGAAATGGAGGAAGGGAGAGGAAGAGAGGTGAAATGGAGGAAAGGGAGGAAGAGAGGAGAAATGGAGGAAAGGGAGAAAGAGAGCAGGTCGAAATGGAGGAAAGGGAGGAAGAGAGCTAAATGGAGGAAAGGGAGGAAGAGAGGAGAAATGGAGGAAGGGAGGAGAGAAAGTAAGAAATGGAGGAAGCAGAGGGAGGAAAGGGAGGCAGAAATGAAGCAGGGAGGGAGGAAGGGAGGAAGAGGAGAGAAATGGAGGAAAGGGAGGAAGAGAGCAGAAATGGAGGGTAATGGAGGAAGAGAGCAAAATGGAGGAAAGGAGAAAGAGGAGCAGAGGAGAGGCAGGGAGGAAGAGAGCGAAATGGAGGGTAGGGAGGAAGAGAGAGCAGAAATGGAGGAAAGGGAGGAAGAGAGCAAAATGGAGGAAAGGAGGAAGAAGAGAGGCAAAATGGAGGGTAAGGAGGAAGAGAGCAAAATGGAGGAAAGGGAGGAAGAGAGCGAAATGGAGGAAAGGGAGGAAGAGAGCGAAATGGAGGAAAGGGAGGAAGAGAGCAAAAATGGAGGAAAGGGAGGAAGAGAGCAGAAATGGAGGAAAGGGAGGAGAGAGGCAGAAATGGAGGAAAGGGAGGAAGAGAGCAGAAATGGAGGGTAAGGAGGAAGAGAGGCAGAAATGGAGGAAAGGGAGGAAGAGGCAGAAATGGAGGAAAGGGAGGAAGAGAGGAAAATGGAGGAAAGGAAGGAAGAGAGCAAAATGGAGGAAAGGAAGGAAGAGAGCAGAAATGGAGGAAAGGGAGGAAGAGAGCGAAATGGAGGAAAGGGAGGAAGAGAGCGAAATGGAGGAAAGGGAGGAAGAGAGCAGAAATGGAGGAAAGGGGAGGAAGAGAGCAGAAATGGAGGAAAGAGAGAAGAAGAGCAGAAATGGAGGGTAGGGAGGAAGAGAGCAAAATGGAGGAAAAGGAGGAAGAGAAACAAAATGGAGGAAAAGGGAGGAGAGAGAGCGAAATGGAGGAAATGGAGGAAGAGAGCGCAGAAATGGAGGGTAGGGAGGAAGAGAGCAAAATGGAGGAAAAGGAGGAAGAGAGCGAAATGGAGGAAAGGGAGGAAGAGAGCAGAAATGGAGGGTAGGGAGGAAGAGAGCGAAATGGAGGAAAGAGAGGAAGAGAGCGAAATGGAGGAAAGAAGGAAGAGAGCAGAAATGGAGGTAAAGGGAGGAAGAGTGCAGAAATGGAGGAAAGGGAGGAAGAGCGCAGAAATGGAGGAAAGGGAGGAAGAGAGCGAAATGGAGGAAAGGAGGAAGGAAGAGAAAATGGAGGAAAGAGAAGGAAGAGAGAAAATGGAGGAAAGGGAGGAAGAGAGCGAAATGGAGGAAAGGGAGGAAAGAGCGAAATGGAGGAAAGGGAGGAAGAGAGCGAAATGGAGGGTAGGGGAGGAAGAGAGCAAAATGGAGGAAAGGGAGGAAGAAGAGAGTCTTGGAGGTAGGGAGGAAGAGAGCAAAATGGAGGAAAGGGAGGAAGAGAGCAAAATGGAGGAAAGGGAGGAAGAAGAGAGAAATGCCAGGAAAAGGGAGGAAGAGCAAAATGGAGGGGTAACGGAGGAAGAGTGCAGAAATGGAGGAAAGCAGGAGAAAGAGAGCGAAATGGAGGAAAGGGAGGTAGAAGCGAAATGGAGGAAAGGGAGGAAGGAGGAGTCAATCCATGTGAAATCATCAAAATGTCTGAAATACCATGTAAGTGACCTAGCTAAGATTTGGTTGTAATTGTTTTCTATTTATTGTTTGATTATTATGTTTTGTACATCATATTGTCATGTATCTGCATTGGATCATCATCATCATCACCACCAACACCATCATCATCATGATCATCAGTTTCTGACGCCAGCGATTTGTACGCGATGGGTACGAATAAATTATCTCCATTTTCCTCTGTCATTTGTCTAGTGACTCTAGTCCATTGTTTCGCTTAGTGTCAAAGTGATGTTATAGCGGTTATATCCTCATTTATATTGTTTCTCCAGCGTTGTCTGACTGCCTTAGTGTCTTTTTCCTCGAATCTTGGCATGCTGTGCAGCTGTGTGTGGTAGGCTATTCGGTCAACTGGCATTCTCCCAAATAACAATTATGTCGAAACCATCGGAGTCTTCGTTGAACGACATTTGTCTAGCAGAGTTGTTTCGATCCATAATGCTGTCTTATGCCAGCGTTTCATATTTCTGAAGTCTTGAAATCCCTGCGAACTTCCGCAGTAGGCTAAACTAATTTCTGCTGTAATAATTCTTTTCTTGTCTTGCTTTCTCATTGGCCAACATTTCGAACCGTAGACTAGAGGGAAATTGGTTGTATCTTCGTCTCGTATAATTATTATCTTTGTCTGGTTTTGGTCTTGGTAAATAGTAATAGGATTTCAAGGGGTGTTCAGACACAAATGAGGAACTTTTTCGCCTCGCAAGATATGTAGCCTACACTGCAAAAGTCATAGTCTCAGTCTAGCAATAATGTGACACGTGCACAATACCAATATGTACGCAACTGCCAGCAAAGTTTTCACATTCATAAAAGCATTGCAAGCATATATTTGGCTTATTAGGCCAGAAGGGAGACCAGCGAAATCGAACTACAGTTATCAACTGGCAACAAAGGCATGAACAAAGACAACGGCAGCATCATGAGAGAGAGAGCGCGCGGACTGTAATAGTGCATAGCGGAACTGGTAACTACTGTAGGCTCCATGTTCAAGTTAACATGTAAGCCTAACTCTGTACAAGTTAACAATGTCAATGCTTTAGTTTATTGCAGTTCATTGTAGTTTCTGTCAGTTTTTCTGTCTAGGCCTCAAGGTTATTTGGTTGATTGGACTTTTCAGCTGAGTCAATTTTAAAATCCAAAATAATATAATTTAATTATGAAATTATATGGCCTACACGGTGAGTCAATTCCTACATATTTGATTGTAACTTCTTCAGATATCAGATCATGTCAAAATTTTTTTAAGTAAAGATAGAGTTATTACTAAGCATTCGGAACGTTAAAGGTTCTGTTCAAATTGACGCAACCCCTCTTGGACATCCACGCATGCGCGAAGAGGCGTACGCCATCGCTTGACGGACTCATCGATGATGCGCTGATCCATTTCGTCCCTGGCCTCCACAAATCGATGACGCAACTCGTTCACATCATGACTGTATTCGACAGATCTGTAGGTCTCTTCTTGCATGACACTCCATATCTTCTACCGGATTTAAATCACATGGCTGTTAGGTTGGTCACGAAGTAGGCGGGATGACGTCAGCTGTTTAAGCTTGCAGTAACTCAACAATCTCCAGAGCTCCGTGCGCAGGTGCGGTATCCTGCTGGAAGATGAAATATTCCGTTATCTCACGAAAAGGCCATGACTTAGTAGGCTATATTGTCTATTGACCTTAACACCCGGTTCGACGAAGTGGATGTTCAAACGACTGTGTGCAGAGACCCCACAGATACCATAAGAGATTTACTACTATTTTCTTCGGTGAACGCCATTTTGTCGGGGTTGTCGTGACGTCATTATAGTAGGCCCCCCCCCATAGGATGGTCCAGCTTTTTATAAGAAATAATTTATGCAGCACTTGGCTAGACCACCAAGCGTCATTATTCTGAAATGCCATTAAAATTGGTGGTTATCTAACTGAATTATGTTCAATTATGCAGGGACACGGTTTTTAATGACTCACCGTGTATAATTTCCCAATGAACTGTTGTAAAATGTTATTACTTTTAACCAAAAAGATGGTCTCCAAAATGCACCATTACAAACCCGAAATAAAAAGTTCCTTACAGTCCCCAGACCTCTCCCCTCAGAGAGTTTGAAATCTGCGTAATTTTTGGAAAGCTCTGGTTACGCCACTGGCTAACATATTGAATGCAAAGTATGGTATAGTTACGTCGGTAGGGGCACGCACGCTCGAATACCGCGTGAGGTCGCTCGAGACTGGCGCAGCCTGCGAGTATTCACCGTTAGAGGTCGCGCAAGTCAGAACGACACAGCTATAGGGGTCGCACGAGACTCGCACAGCCAGCCAGTAGTCACCGCCAGAGGTGGCAGATTTCTTTTGTTCCTCAGTATGCTGAATCCATCGCAAGGGGCACTCTATTTCAGAGATAACAGAGTGCGCAGAATAGAGCACCTTGAGCGGAGGAGAGCAAATCAGCAAAAAGAGAGCACACAGAGTACAAGAGAGCACAGTGAGCAGAAGAGAGCACAGTCAGCAGAAGAGCCAAGTGAGCAGAAAAGAGCAGAGTAAGAGAGCACAGTGAGCACAAGAAGGCACAGTTAGCAGAAGGGAGCCCGGTGAGCAGAAAAGAGCACAGTCAGCAGAAGACAGCTCAGTGAGCCAAAGAGAGAGATGTGAAGACAAGAGATCACACGGAGTAAAAGAGAGCACAGTGAGCCAAAGAGAGCACAGTGAGCATAAGAGAGCAGTGAGCAATAAAAATTTTATCGACTATTAGGACGGGCAAACAGCAGGTAAGGTATTATTTTGTTGAAACGTTTCCGGAACGTTACCAAAACTTTTGGAGTCCCAAATGAGTACTTAAATAAAACACCTTTGCGTTAAAGAGAGTGGTAGGCCTATCTAAGCGCTAGGTCTACTGTTTTCACCTGAAAAACCCATGAAATCTGGTTGCAAACATCTCTTCTATAGCGTTAACTAAAATTGTGTGTAGGGCTTAACGTTTTACAAACGTTAAGAAAATATTAACTTTGTATCCTAACCTATTGATTACTAACTTTTCTGCAACGTTATTGCGACGTTCAGTTTCTAACGTAAACTATTATTCAACATTCCCAACTAAAAGAAACCTTGAAAATCATTTTGCGTGCTGTGTGGGCCAGTTGCTATTCAACACCAAAACAACAGAGATCCATGAAACTAATTAATGATAATTTAGACCACAGTATATAGTACTGCCTAGCAATAGGCTACAATAACTAGTTTAGCATAATATAGAATAATATAGCATAACATAGCAATGCACAGCAAAGGGTAATATAAAATTGCAGCATATTAATAATTATATTGTAGTATAGTTAATTGCAATATATAAAATCCAGTTTAGCACAGTACAACATAGTTATATTACAGAATAGTATAGGCCTAGCTAGTACACTAGTACAGTATAAACTAGTATGGTGCAATAGAGCGTAGTAGGCTATAGTAAAATACCACATAGCATGTAGTATAGCACAGAATAGTATAATATATATAGCATAGCGTATAATAATTATACAGCATAGTACAGTGCAATTTAGTGTACTATTATAATAACATCTTGCATAGTAAAGCATAGTTTGTTATACTATAACAAGTTATAGTACAGACTTGTATAGTACAGTATCGTGTATTACTGTATAGTTAAGCTAAATCTAAAATAGTGCGACGTTTAGGCCTACATCAGACTATAGATCTTCGATCGTGTTAACCATTAGGCCTAATGTGGCAACTCCTGATAAACCCTAAATGGCTCTTATCATCATTCGACTCGCCTTCAGTTGAACCGAAGTGGTCAGTCCCTGGTCATATAGGGTGCGCCAACTGAATTCCCTAGACTCATATATGCAATTAAGACACGTGCAAAAACACTGGTTGAACCAAAAACCGCTGGTATAGCGAGCAGCACAATCATCATTAAAAGCCATGTCATTGTCATTGCCGTATGTGGAAAACTCCATTCCGTTCTGAAATCTGAATCCAGAATAAGTCATGTCGTTGAGGGCGTCGCCTGCATCTCCCACGTAACGGTACACATTCAAAGCATAACTACGTGACTCGGATGTTATGAAGAATGAATCGTATTCAGCTGAAAACCATTTGTCATGATCCATGGATTGTAACTCGATGCGTAGACGGTAGGGGGCGTTGATTGTCAGCTGGTGCATCTTCTCAAGGCCGAGCCAGAAGTTTTTCCTGATGTTGCCGAATCCTCGCTTATAAACTGTCCATGATTCATCGAAGGATAAACTACCGTCTACCCTCTGCTGGATGACGATCCAGTTGTTGATGGACATCAGTACAGAAACTGTGTTGAGGGTCGGAATTGTTACGTTTACTGCGATAAATTCCACCTGAAAGTTATCTGACAAATAATGTAGTAAAATGAAACATGTGGAGGGATTTGAAAGACAGCATAGACTTATGTAACTGAACATTCAGTACTAAATGCTATGAACAGACTTCATTGAATAGGCTAATATAGTGAATAAAACGATGTGGCTTTAATTAAAACTCGTGTCGTTCTCTCTAAAAGGAAAAAATAGTGGTTAGGTTGTGAGCAAGTTTCTTTATTCTGGAGAGCTAAACCCCAAATCACGCGCTGTTTCATCCCACATAATCCTTCCCTTCGCAAGTTGTTGTATAAAGTAATTCACCTGATAGCTTTCTCTTGCATGGTGCTAGAGTTCGATTCACAGTGAGTCAGGCAGGCACTGCATCCATCGCCAGTTAGGTTCACGACACATTCGTTGTACAGACGACCACCATAAGTGAACGGCAATGAACAGTTCTCGGCAGCTATTCCTATACATAACAAAGTTACGAGTCTTAGAACATTGTGATTTGCCCAACTAATCTGACATAACATTAAGTTAGGGGTCTGAAAACATTTTATTTTAAACACCTGATGTTATTTAGTCTGATGTGACCCTGTGTTATCTGTGGTGATGTAATCTAGCGATACTGACGAATGTTATCTAATGTGATTGGCCTATAATCTAATCTAATTGCCTAGACAACATCAGTTGCAGAAACTGGAGATACATGTAGGCCTAGGTCTATAAAATTTGTGCTTACCCGTGTAAGGCTGATCTGACTGAGCCTGTAAAAGGAAAAATATTAGACTGAAGTAGGTCTAAATATTTTAAAAACCAAATCAGTCGATTATTCATTCCTTCGATTCTTCGTTCATTCGTTCATATATTCATTATTGCATTGTATTCAAACATTTGTAAAGCGCCTCTCATAGGGTGAACCATTCAGAAGCGCTCCCAGCGAGCAAGGCCGCAAGAGAAGAAAAAGGTTTTGAGATAAGCAAAGGTGGAAGAGAGATTACTAGCTAGAATTCGAGAGCGAGTAGACGGAGAGAGCGCATTCCAAAGAGAGGACCAATTGAGGTAAAGGACCGGGACTGAGCCATAGCTGTTCTAGTATGAGGAACTAGAAGCTCAAGTCATTAGTTAGTGTGAATGTGGGTATAGTTAGTTAGGCCTATAAAACGTTAGCTTATCATTTGGTTTGTTATGATGTTATAATGTTATAACGATGGCCGTTAACATTCTAGAAATAGTAAGTGTTTAACATTATATTATTACCTGATGATGGATGCACGGTGGAGAAGGACCATAGCATTTTGGTCGTTTGAAGAAGATATCGCAAGTTTTGTTCATGTTGTTGAAGTTGAAGTTCTCGCAGTCGGAGGATCGTTGACACTCGAGAGCACAGTCCAGAACGGAGTTCAAGGACAGCGAATAGGAAGGTGCATCGAGAGCGCATAGCTCTGATCCAGGCGGAACTTCTACCACTTGGAACTCACGTACTTCTATTACTATGGCGTAGGAAACGATGGACATTCCAACAGCAAAAGAGAATATCACGCAAATTGAAAAGCTTACCATTTTCACTAGACAAAATGTTACAACGCAATGTGATCTGTTTTAGAGTGGCAGGGCTTCTGTAAAACAGACTCGTGAAACCAGCCAATATGAAGTTTCGAGCAGGCACAGTGGCCACGCGACTCTTTTGTGAGATTGAATGCAAATGTTGCCTTTCTTTCAATACCATCGGTCTCCATTATTTAAACAGCATTAATTATTATTTTGTATAACTGGAAAAATGAAAAGGCAACTGTCGATCAGTGCGCTCATTTGTATTACTGTGTAATTGAAAAGGCTTTGTAAACAACAGTTGCTCTCGGTCAGTTCATTGCAGGCTTTTGAAGAGATACGCGGATATAGGCTACCTATATGGAGCTGCAGCGCATTGTGTAACAGCGTATTATACTGGTTCATTCCGTATAAACGTAACAATGGGCTTGAACACGTATACTCGTATAGTGATTCGGTTGTACAAATTATGCATGTGATGGTTAACACCGGCGCCATAGCCATCGATAAATAATGAGTTTGGCAAACCCCATTGTTTCTATTGCAAATGGATTCCTGCTTTCTGATTGGTCGGCTGACATGGACGCCATTTTATTCCACTGTTGCGAACGAGTTCATAGCAACCAGTTTGTTTGACTCGGATTAGACTGCCTAGTATATGATGTAGGCTACTGGTGCAGGCATTCCTACTTTCATGAAGGGGTGAATTCTGGAATAAATTAGGCCTATCCTGAAGAAAGGCAATTTATCTATGGCCTAAATATGCTAGCCCGATAGGCCTATGTAGGGTCTATTGGCGACGGAACCAAGGCGACAGACCACAGAGAAATAAGACAAAATATCAAATCAACTGTTCAGGCGTCAGACGTGGCAAACTGTTTGATGTATAATCCTTTCGACAGAGAAACATTAACGTGTGTCTAATAACCGCGGGCTTCGAACCGAAAAGCCGCGGCTTCGGTTCACCGAAAAGCCGCGGCCGGAAAGCCGCGGCTTCGAACCGGAAAGCCGCGGCTTCGAAACCGGAAAGCCGCGGCTTCGAAACGGAAAGCCGCGGCTTCGAACCGAAAAGCCGCGGCTCGAACCGAAAAGCCGCGGCTTCGAACCGAAAAGCCGCGGCTTCGAACCGAAAAACCGCGGCTTCGAACCGAAAAGCCGCGGCGTCGTTTTAGTAGAGCTTATTCTTTGTCTTCCATCTCTTGTCTCTTTATATTTTACAGAATGGCAACTGCTTTATAATTTTATCATATAAATAGTCACGAGACTCACGTACGGCTTTTAAGGTGTTTTACAGTTTTAATTTTAAATAATCATGTCTGATGGATGCAAGAGAAAGCACGAGTCTGGATTTGAGAAACGAAAAATCGAATAGAAGGACTGTCTTTGCTTGCACTACTTTCAACTTTCTACTTTCCGATAGCGCATTGGATAACATCTGGCACAGAGAGCAAGAGGTACCGAGTTCGAGCCCCCGATGGGCGGACGTGCTTTGTAGGCTGCTATTAGCGCCGTTGTATTGCAGGCTGTCTGTTTCGTTAGTAGTTAAGATTTCAATTGCATAACTGTACACTGTAATCACACTGTGTTTGTCGGTTTGAATTAATAACGAAAATTATATTATATTATATTATATTAACTGAAAAACGAGTTAATGCGGAAATGACATTTGAAGATGTTATGTATGATTTTGCTAATGCAACGAGCAGTAAAGTTCACATTATGTAAGCCGTTGCTTAAGTTAATTAACTTTAACTTTATATCTTAAAGTTAAAATGTTTAAGTACAGTAACAAAAATTATTTAATATGAATTTGCAATTTCATATTTTTATTTTTCCGTCAATTCAATCATTAGGCCTACAGACACCTATTTCGCACGTCGCACAGTCTTATTTTATAATTTTGTTGGATTATGTTCTGTTCAAGATAGAGGTTGGCTGTGGAAATCACATATGAATAGAGAGATTGGTGCTACGTATAGGACTATAGGACTGGTGTTATATGAAGTTCTAATTATGTTTAAAAGAATGAAAATTCAGTCGCCTTTAGATATACATCACATAGCGTCGACTATGTGAGGAGTTGTCGAGTAGATCTAAATTTTTGGGTCGGAATGCCAAACTGCTAGGCCTAATCGTGATGTGATCACTCGGGGAGGCTATAACGGTCGCCAATCATGTCCAAGATTTGTGTAAGGAAAAGACAAGAGTAATGGTAATCTCGAAATTTGTAAAGCGCCACTCGAAAGCCAAGCGCAGGGCACCAGCTTATTCACGAGCGCTTCGTCTAGTCGGAGGGGTTGTCCAAAAGAGTAGTCCGAGGGAGGTCCGAGTCCGGTTTCCAGAGGATCAGAGAGGGCACAGCAGATGTTAAGGTGGGTGTCTTTTAGGTCGAGGATTGGAGTAAATAGATGTATGGTTTGGGTCTCGTCTCCTTGTTCAGTTACCACTCTGTGGCGTAATCGATCCTTGTTATTAACCGCCTGAATCGCTCCCAAGAACATACTCATTTTCCGCGTCACACAAAGACACGTTGGAACTTTCTCCGTTGGACAATGCCTTTCTCGAATAGAATTCCAGCGTGAAGTCGGTACTTTCAGTTCAATACGGATCGCACTGTATTTTCTCGACAAAGTTACACCTACCTGACTAACAACTAAGCGTAATCGTAGACTACAAACTTCTAAAGCGCCACTAGAAAGCAGGGCATCAGCTTATTCACGAGCGCTGCGTCGAGTCAGAGGGGGTTGTCCAAAGGGTATAACTCCGTTAAGGAGGTCCGAGTTCGGTTTCCAGCGGGTCCCACATCAAGACAGTGGACGTCCAGAGCACAGGTTCTAGAAAGGCGCTATAGAAAAGTCATTGTAATTACAATTTACTACGGGAATAGTTGTCAATGCCGCATCGAAGTGCTTGCAAGCAAGGCCGCCTGCAATTAGAATGGTCATCCAGCGATTCCCCGATTAGACCTGTACACAATGTACACAAGTCGCATCTAGAAGATCCAACGCTGATCATTATATGCGAGGGCATTTCAACTGCCCATCCTTCCTCTAATTGCCAATCAGTAATTGCGAATCAGTCATGCCTGGCTTACATCCAACATGGAGTGCTTAATAGACTACCGGTCAGGTGGCATACCCATCCTTACTTGCTAATGTGTAAGACTTTGCCACATCAACGAGTCGTTCAGAGTCGGTTACAGTAGGCGGGTAGAATTGCAAGTGGTGTGTAGGATTAGTTTAGATTTAAGGAGTGTTGTCATCAAGTTTCTTCTGTCGCTGAACTGGATAGCAGATGGCGGTTTGTATGACAAATATCGGAGACTGCCTCAGAACAGAAGGTGGAAAGCTATTGCATTCCTTCGCGACACTAGCCATAGTTTTCATCGTAAGTTTGTTTTGCGTTTTTGTAACTTTAGAGTGTTGTCTATTTGGACTCGAAAGTCATTTGGAGCGCTGGCAGTAGTACACCCCCAAAACACATCGTTTGTAAGATGTAGTTTTAAACAAAAGGGCGCCATGCAAATGTAGCCTATTTGTCACCTGTGGCAATGGACCTCGCATTTTAGCATCTATTGGCTATTGCTATACTGTGGTTAGTAAATTTTCTTGTTGAACGCTTCTTTCTGCGTTTGATATGTGAACACCGATTCTGTTGCGAACTTTTTTTATCGCGCATGGAGCGCTATATAAATTTACTATAATAATACATTTGGCAGCGTTGGAGTTCGAGTTACATGTGACGGTAACGGTGAAGACTCGGAGCAATTTCCAACAGCACCATCGACTAACCTCTTGCAAGGAAGCGAGTCTCTCAGCACAGCCCTTAGAAAATACAGCACGCTGTCTTGAGTGCAAATAAAAACGACACACGTCTTAACTTCCTTTTAGAATGGCATATGCCCCATCGAATTTAAGAAGATCTTGATGAATGTAATAACAAATATTGGGGTACATACATAGCCTTAGTTTGCTTATAAGATTTGCTTCTGTTGGTAATATTCATGCATTAAGTTGTAGCGTGGAACTTTGTGTGGATTTTGAATTATTTTATTGGCGGCTACGCTCATACGAATACGGCAGCAAAGACGGTGTATGCTTGTGTTTTTCGTGTCGCAGATTTTGATGTTTTACAATCATACCATACTTTCGTTTGCCTTTCTTCATGGCTTCTCCAACGATACAAGTATACTCGGTCTCCAGCGAGAATTCGAAACTGAACTGCTTCCACGAGAGTTGTGTAAGTAGTATCTGCAAATCTGCAATCTACCTTTAACCAGAGTTGCTACGTTGTGCTATACCCGGTATTTTATATACGTAGGGCCTAACTAGGAAAATAATGCTTAGAAAACAAAGCTTGAAGTCGCGTGTTAAAAGGTAAAGCGTATTAAAATGTCGCCAATTTACTCTCGTCTGATTATTGTAATAAGGCTTAAATAAGCACATGTGAGTGTGCTAGTTTTACTGCTAAATATTAGACCAGATCTTGATTGATTCAACAGATTTCGAAACTGTATGCGATAGTCTGTCAAAAAGACAGTAGGCCTAGCCGCCTATGGCTATCTGAGACTGGTGCGATTACTTGTCGGTTAACCTTCAAGCCTCGTCATTCTATTGATTAACGTAAGGCACAAGACTGCAGCATTTGCATGCAATAACAGTTCACCTTGGTTATAGGTAAAGGAACTAAAGATTTGTTTTTCGAAGTATAGGGTTAAAGGTTTTTCATGCGAAAACCATGGTGTAGGATATAGATGGTGAGCACACTAGGCTATAATATGTGGCTAATAATAAATAGTTCGCTAGATGACGATGGCGTTCCCGTAAGCGCGACTTCGCCCATCATAGTTGATAACTGTAGAATTTTGTAACACATAAGCAGAGACAATTAGAACATAGAAAATGACACAACGCTGGTAAAATTTATCAAATTGCAAATATTTGTTGAAAAATTGATATATCTTATCATATGAGGTCACTGCTTATGGATTGACGGAAAAGACCAGAAACCCATGCAAGCTTAGTAAACAAATGAGTTCACATCAACTTTCATCAGATTCAAAGTGAACATCTGGACAGAGTTTGAGGTTCTACAAGATTCCTGAAGGGCACTATCATGATCATCATCAGTCCCTCACGTCAGCCATTTGGCGGCGATGGGTACGAATAAATGATCGCCATTGGTCATTTGTCAAGTCCATTGCTCCCCTTAGTGTTAGTCCAAGTGAATGTTATGTCTTATAGCACTAAATATACATCCAAATAAATAAATTTACTATTAGTTAGTAAAAATGAGGAAAAGAAATTAAGAAATTTATTAGTCATTAAAAAGAGATAACTTCCACATGAGTCAAAACAAGTCGGCCAATCACAATTAAAACTATTGAAGCAATTAAACTGGTACAACATCTCATTGGCACTGTTATCATGTCAGTTTGGAAACTTTGCTTATGAACTGCTGCCATTTGTGCCTCAGATAGAAGTGTTGATTGATGAACTCTTGCAATATAAATCTGAAGAATCAAATCCTCAAAAAGAACAAACATAACATGACTACAGCAAGAGTCAGCCAGAAGATGCCATTCTCTGTTACCTTGGTGGCTATGTGGCACACAAACTGTGCAAGTTCACATCTTGTAATTATTGCATGAAAACTCTTTGGAAGTCGACCATTGACCATTGAGCAGATCAAATAAGTCGTGATTCTGCATGTGAACTGAACAGTTGCATTTGAATCCATAAGTCCAGGACCATGAACTTTGTGTAATTCAAGGCCAGTAGGAACCGAATTACTAAAGAGCTACAAAACAAGTGTGTTCAAATTGAAATAGTACATTACTAAAAGTGTGGAATTTTGAAAATGCACAAGTGTGCTCAAATTGAAATAGCAAATGACTAAAAGTGTGGAGTGCAAATGGGCAAACTTATAGTATCGTGGGCTCAAGGATTATACAGTATCTTTGGGCATACTGCGAGGACACCTAACGGTACCAGGTTTTCTAATGACGACACTAACCCTAACCCTGACCCTAACCAACCCTCACGACGCCTAACCTTTCCCTAAACGACACTCACAATGCCAGTAAACTTATGCAATATATCCGTCAGCCCCCGATACTATAAGCTTGCCTGAAAATGCACCAACACTGCCTTCAAGAAATGACACAATATAAAATATGACAACAAGTGTGGATGAGTTCCTTGATTCTCATCTTCTGACAACGAATTGTTCTATCGAGGGTTCTGCGTCCTTCGTTAACTCCCACTTTCCACATTCTGTCACGTGTTTATAAACGTCGTTTAACGTAGGAAACATTGGCGCCAGTGCGATATCCAGACCTGCATCTGGGTGCCCAACAGGTAGGCATTATTGGAGAAATCCTAGTTACAAAATTAAAATTCAATGGAAATAACACAAGTAAAATTCATTTGAACTAACACAAGTAAAATACATTCAACAAACTTTCTTTCATGCTCATGTGATGCAGTTCAACAACGACAAACATTTAGTATCGGGGTGCGTAAGTTTACTGGCGTTTTACGGCATCATTTGGCATGCTGCGCGGAATGTACCATGTTTTTCAAGGACAACACTAACCTTAACCTTGACCATAAACGACCCTCACGACGCCTAACCTTACCCTAACCGACTGTCACGACGTCTAACCCACACTCACGAAACCTACGCGCCCCGATTCTAAATGTTTACACAGCAAACAAAGTTCGGTTCAATCCATGTACAAAAGGGGTGCCGTAGCCTACGCGACGTGCAACCAAAATTGCATGAACTCGGTGTCTGTTATAAATAAATATATCCTTATCATTAACAACAACAATAACAACGGGAACTAACGAGACTGAAGAACGATATATTGTTACGTAAATATAAATTAAATGACGATTTATTTTCAAACCGTAAATATTAATTCTTTTACAATTATGCTTGTATACGCTTGTCAACAACTTCCATCGCCGGCCATGTTTTTCGACGCAACGGGTGATCGTAGCGCCACCAACCGAATTGAAAAAAATTAGCCAAAAATTTAACATGGGAAGTATAGGAAGTGTGCTCACCATCTACTCTTACACCATGGCGAAAACTAAACAAGGTTCTCGAATGAGATAAGGTGTTCAAGGCAATGCAAGAACATCAAGCAGATTTAATTGTTTTCTTTCTATTTTTCAGTCTTCAGAATTAATTACCCGGAATTGAAGATCCTTCAGGTGACCTGGATTGTCTTCGATTCGCTAGCCAGTGGCTTGGCCATTTTGCTCTGCTTCGATTTGTGCATAGGTCAGCCGAGTTGTGGAGAAAGGGTATGGTTTATAAAATGTAACTTCACCACAGATATAATTAAAATATGGTCATAAATCCTAAAATTAATTAATAGCTATAGGTTCTTATAGAGTGTCGTGTTATAAAAAGGTAGCCGTTAATTAGGCCTAGTTTTGAAATCGATAGCCTTAGATACACACATAAAATAGACCAAGTGAAATCCACTTTATAAAAGCAACACGAGCAGACTAATTTAGGACTACAATAACTGATCAGTTTGATTAAGGTCACAAAGGTATTTGGATCAAAATAATATTTGTTAATTCTGTTGTGGTATGATATCTAAAGTGGTATGAGATATAAATAGAAACTCTGACAAAATCATGTAGTAACATGTAGGCCTGAGCATCGATGTAACCATCCACAATCTCGTCCTATCAATGCTTGTGCCGATATGAAATAGAATTAGGGAACCGACTACCAACGTTTTTCAAATGCTCGAACTCTTTCTTCAAGAGACGTCTCAAGACTCACTTTTCTCATTGACTTTCAAACATCTGGATATCTAACTAACACCTGGTGACTGACTAACCATGCACGCCTCAACTTCGCATTTCCGTGTAGGCCTAACATTTCCCGCGTGTTACGAATTTAATAGGCCTAATAATATAGGTCTAAATAATAATTATAATATAATATTATAATAATATTAAACCAGTGGTAATTATAATTTAGCGCCGTATATGAATCTCGAATTGGTCTAACAGAACAAGAAGTCTATTGCTGTCTAAGCTGTAGAGAACTCTTACGGGATGAATCTGGTCGCAATTGCAGTTGCCCAAACAAACTAAGATTCCTATAATTATCTGTCTAGGTTGTAGGAAGCCGTGCGTACAAAGGACTGACCCTGGTCGTACTGACGCTCTTCATGATAACGACCATTCTCGTGTACGCCTACACTTTCCACTACATAACGACCCAAGGTGTCGAGATATTGTCGCATCCATTCAATCACTACACATTGGTATGCATAGTTCTCTAAGTCGTTTCACAATAATCAAGGTCTTCGCATTCCCCTGCCGTAGGCTATGCCTTCAAATAGTAGTAGGCCTACAGTGTAAGCCTAAAACTTTCAAGTGCAGTTATTATATACAAGAGAAAGAGGGACACACACATATGTTTTCCGGCAACTGATAACTGTTAGATGCAACAAGAGAGATGCCTTCCAGTAATTGACTACCCTTATTTGCAACCAAGTCTAGGCCTAAGCTTATATGTCTTCTGGCAACTACCTAATTGGATGCAATGGCAATTATTATGTCTAACGGCAAGTGATAGGCCTAGTTGTTATTTGCAACAACAAAAATAATGGCGAAACGAGCGAGGTTTTTTAGTCTTGAATCCGGATCCCTATGCATCACGTGATCTTGAGCTGTTGCTGATCCTCTGCTGACTCGGGCCTGACTCCCCATAACTCGTAGGAAAGGTCGACAAAGTTCAGCGCATTTTCCGATTTTGCAATTTATCAAAAGGTTCTTTCAACTCGGAACGGCACATTTTAAAGAGATGACTCGTAGAGGATTTAGATTAAGGATTGTGTCATCTTACGTTCAGCTGAAACTTTCTGTTAGTTTTTGGATTCAAATTCTTGGTATATTGAGGAGATCTAGGCAAACTCGTTAGAACTCCAAATGATTGAAAAAAACCTTCGCTCAGAATCCAGTGATGAATGTTTTGATTTTCAGGTGGTATTTGTCTTAAGTTGGTGCTTCATCTCTCAGCTGCTACTAAATGTAAGTTAATCAACTTGATCTTGTCTATATTTATGCAATTAACGCGTGTGCAAAGATGTAAACACAGCGTCAGTTAAACTCATTGCAAAGACGCATTACTTCAGCTGAAGCCTGACGGTTATTGGAAAGTATCGAATGAGTCCGACAAGGAGAAGTATGATAATTCATGCATGTATTTATTTATGTATGTGTGACGTCACATCACGTCTGTGTAATTAAATTTAACGTTTGTAGAGTTGTTTGTGTGTATGTATCTCGCTACTTGCAAAGCGCCTGTTATGAGCCTCAAAGGGCGTTAAACATTAAAATCTTTGCGAATCTAATTAGGCGTTCTTTGAAATAGCTTGAAATGTATATAGATCTTCTTCAGGTTCTATGCCTTTGTGCAGTCTCGTACGTCAAATGTCGCCACTTGTCTCTTTGTTTAGCCCTTTCTTTCAACCTGCTGTAACCATCCTTCATCATCCATATAATTATATGGATACCAATAGCAATTCTCTCGTCCATATTAGCCGCCTCTGTATGCATGCTGTCTTCAAAATGCACGCTTTAGTAGAGTTATTTTATGAACTTTGTTCCGGGTATATGGAAGCTATAGTTCGGATGAATTCAAGCTTGGTCAGTTTTCGATTATGAACGGATGACTTGATAGGAATCTAATTCTAGGAAGGCAAACTACGGTAATAGTTTACGAATCACGTGACGCCCTACTGCATTGCCTGCAACCTGTGATCCGTTCATACTATGATTTGTAATCATTAAAACATAGACCCCTACGCATTTTGAAATGGTTTGTCGATCTTTGCTTGATCTTACAGGTCTTGGTTGAGATCGCAGTTCTTCTTAAACTTTGCCGCATTAGCGGATATGAGCGTTTACTGGACGCAGAAGAAGAAGTCCTGTCCCACCAGACTTCACCAGTGGACAGAATGGCCCGTGAGACGACTCCACCTCCAGGCAAAGAGACGGACAAGCGGACCCAGCCTTCTAGCCACAGAGATCCAAGATGTTCTTGTTGTTGGAAGTAAGGTCGCCTGGACGAGTGGTTGGCCGACCTTCACAGCAGCACCACCACAACAAACAGAACCCGCCGATCGGTTCCACATCACGAAGCAGCAAACGCCAAGCCCCTGATGGATCTGGTCGCGACGGTTTCGACTGCAGACCACAGTTGGAATACGGTGTAAACCAGACGATGATACATTCATCTGATTCTACCGTATGTGAACAGAAGCCAATGGAGCAGAAACCCTGTGGTAAGATGACCCCTTCATTCCCAGTGACGGTCAGACTTGTCGTCGAGAAGCAGCGGAAAGGCAAAGGTAAAGGACGATTTTGTCCAAAGCTCGTACAACCAGTGTTGCCCGCTTGTTCGGACGAACTAGCTACCAACGCACAGTACAGATGCAGGTCAGGCACTGGAGAACTCGTGACGGAGCCTTTGGACCGTGTCCAACATGAAACGACTGTTTCGGAGTCGAGGAGAGAAACTTCTCTGCCGTTTGAGTCGAGCGACTCTTTAGAACCTGGATCCGAAAATTCCAATGTTCCATCGCAGCCCTATTTTCACATAGCGACGCCATTTTTGGAATCGGAGACCAACCACTTCACTTTACCTTTCGCTATTCGGGTCCGATAAAGAAAGTTCCAACAGAGAAGCTTTTCATGCAAGTGGCGTGTTAAATAAACCAAGTCTTAATGATGAATCTAGTCGCAACATGACCTTCCTTCCGCCAAGACCACGGCGCAACAAATTACCTATTCGTGCAGCGACCAGAGCAGTGATCCCGAATCCTTATTCTAAATTAGGATCCGTCTCATCAAGCTATCCTCCACAAATGCTTTACAGCAAGCAAAAAATCCCTCTAGAACCTAACCGTTTCCCAGTATCGTTTCACTCTGAACTAGAGACCAAAGTGACTGCTCCTTCCACAGATGGTTCCCTTAAGCCACCAATTCCTGAAGAATTGGGGTCACATGGCCCGATGCTCTCTGCGCAGTTACTGCAAGCGTCTACTCAAATAAAGTCGATGCGACGGGTTTGGTCGGTTTCAAAGCCAACTTTTCCTCCGATTCCAGAAACAAGCGACCATACCACTTCTTTGGATCCAGAGCGTGTCCTGGCACCTAAACTTGGTTCAGAGATCTCTGACCTGACTCCCTTTCCAGGCAAAGAGACCCATGATCCGACTCGGCCTCCAGGAAAAGAGACCGTTGCCTCGACTAAGCCTCCGGGTCAAGCGACCAGCGATCCTACTCCACCTCCAAGTCCAGAGACCAATGACCCGATTTCGCCTTTAGGTTCAGGGTCCCATCACACGATTCCACCTCCAGGTCCAGAGAGGCACGACCAGACTCCACCAGTGGGGATAGTGGCCCGTGACAAGACTCCACCTCCAGGCAAAGAAACAGGCAAGCGGACTCGGCCTTCGGGCACAGAGATCCAAGACTCGACTCCGTCTCCAGGCCAAGATAACTTTGACCGGACTTCACCTCCAGACCAAGCTACCCGTTACCCGACTCCACCTGAAGGCCAATATACCAGCGACTCGACCCCACCTCCGAGTCAAGAGACGCGCTACTCGACTTTACTTGCAGGCCAAGATACCCTTGGCCTCGCTTCACCGCCAGGCCCTGAAGTGGAAAGACCGATTTCTTCTTCAGGCCATGTGACTGGATACTGGACTCCACCTGAAGGCCAAGATACTCGTGACCCGACTCTGCCTGAAGACCAAGATATCCGTGACCAGACTCCATATCCGGGTCAAGAGACCTGTACCCTAACTCCTCCTCCGGGTCAAGAGACACGTTACCCGACTCCACCTGAAGACCAAGATACCCGTGACCAGACTCCATATCTGAACCAAAAGACCTCTGACCATACTCAGCCTCCCCACCAAGAGGTCTGTGACTGGACCCATCTTCGGGATTCCGGGATCCGAGACTCGACAGTGCCTCCTTGCGTAGAGACCGGTAAACCGACGACTCCAGAGTCTCTGGAAGGTGAGGTATATACTGGGTTATCTGGTGATAAACCGAAACCGGTCTTTGAGGAATCATCATCGTTAGATATATCGACAGCTCCTGGCGACGTGTCTACTGAGAAGAGGTCGTAATGCGATGTAACCTCGTTAGACAGGACTTCAGTAGAGGATTCCCCCGAAGTTGACAATTACCCAGAGAAAAACGAGCTTCATACCGTTATCCATAGTAATATTTCATTATTGCATGCAATTTTAGTACTGCATGATAACAAAACTCTAAAATTTATTCAGACTGTTCATTTCGACTCTCCAATATAACATTTCATTCAAAGCGTCCATTCCAAGAATTTAATTTCCAGATTCCGAGCTAATATTTTCTTTGACCAGCCTGAACACTTGTGCACCCAGATATTGAAGAAATATTAAGTTGTCTTTCCAAACGTTGTTTATCGTTAGTTAAGTGTCACTTTTGCAATTTGTGATTATGTTGTTTGAATTTATTAAACGATTGTTGCACTTTTTGCATTTCCTGCTGCCGGTTGATTTCTGATTTACTGTTTGTGTGATGTTGAACGATAATTTTTTGGAGCCAATCGAATGTCTCCAGGATCCGATAAATGTGTTTGTAAATTAGGCCAATATAGAAGTTTAGATGGACATAAGTCAAGATGGAAGGCGATTTCAATTCTGAGCGAAGTTCCTTCCTTCTTCATTCATTCATTCAGAGCATTTCTAGGTCTTATAGGCATTTATATAGCCGTTGATCGTCGTATGATTAACAATTTTGTGCTAACGAGACTTCGGATCGACGACAAAGTTGTTAGTGATGGAGAGAAGCTGCGAGGCTGAGAAGGATAAAGGACAAGAAGTTTCATAGTGGAGCTGACTTGGCTGGTTTTCAGCCCTTGCATCAAAGGCCAGAGTCGATTGAAGGTCATGTGACAGAATTCCTTGTTTTCAGAGAGACGAACTTTGAATTGTAGCAGCAATTGTAATCTGACATTTATAAAGCGCCCCTTCAAGAAAGAACTCGCCAGTGGCACTCCCGACCCGAAGCAGTGAAACCTCTGTAAAAAAAACACAGACTCCAGGCGCCTACAAAACTGTGTAAGGGACAAACTGGGAAGCTCAAACCGTAGCTCAGAGAAAAGACGATCCCAGCCGGCGAATGTAACCCAGTCAAAGCCTCTGTATTGAGCTCTATGGTCTACAGAAACCAGCAAGTCTGATCCGTATATATTGTGTCCATAGGAATGGATTTCCTCCTTCTCTACGCTCTACAATACTCTCTGGTAGCACCTATTCCCTTTCTCTCACCTTAAGACCTTCCTTTTTTCTCGGAGTACCTCGGACTGAGAGCGCTTCTGAAAGGCTTGTGCTATGAGAAGCGTTTTATAAATCAACGTATCAACTTGAAGAGGTAGAATTAGATCAGAAAACAATAATCATTTAATTCGGATGCAGACATCAGAAATAGAATATAAAAGAATATAAGATTGGTTGGACATGGCCACTTATAGACGTTCTTGGTTTTAGATTGGTTGAATGTAAATTGTACATTCTGTTTTTGGACATCACATATTTAAATATAGCAGAAAGTGACCAAAAATTACTGCTTGAGTAACGCCATAATTATAGTTCTATAGTCTTTGAATTTAGTGTGAAGTGTTCGAGCAACGCCGCAACGACCTTGCCATGCTCTTTGACCTCTAATGTGATTTAGGCTACAGAGCTACTTAAAAGCCTCTACAGAAATGATCCGGTGCATGATATACATACACAGGGCTCTGATAATCCCTACAAGTAGCGTGAGACACAGATGGAAAGACACAAGCAAGAATTGAGCCTCGCGTTTAGTTTCTTTCTGACTGTGCTGACCCTTTGCAGCATGCACAAAATGGAGACCTCAATAAGACCCATATTCCAATAATTATGGAACTCGTGCAGAGCCCGTATGGGTCCCATAAATGCCCATGACAATATGGCAGGGCAGTGCCGACGCTCTTTGCTTACAAGCCTTGTCATTCATTCGTTCATTCGTTCGTTTATTCATTCATTCATTCATTCATTCATTCATCCATTCATTCATCCATTCATCAATTCATTCCGTTCGTTCGTTCATGCAGCATAGACTGTCACATGGTCCTCGGATTGCAGTATCATTTACCTGTTGCGTTAGTTCTGCCATGATATCATGATCTCTAATAATTATTTATTGCTCATTAATAGCAACACTGCAGAGAATTTATCTGGACTCGTTTTAAACACGGTTGCATTAGGCCTCTGCACTGTCTGCAGTGTCGGTCTTTAGCCGTGCTGATGAAATCGTCTGTAACTCTATCTACAGTCTGGACATTTGCCAATTTATAGGCCATGAAATGACTTCTGTATCAGATTGCACACCTGTTGACGCCTATACACGCCTATTTAGTTTGCTCAGTCATAGTAGCAGCCCCGTTATGCTAAGTTGGCTTTATTAGAAATTCAATGCATGGCTGAGTACTTGTAGGCCTTATATGGGCTACACGATCTTTGGATAACACTCTGCCATTTCATTTTTACGACCTTAATATCGTTAATGTGATATGCAGCATCGTTGTTGTGAACATAGGGGCCTACATTGCATTAAAATTAAAGCGAATGTAAAGGCAAACCAGTCCGCCAGATTCAAAGACGGACATCTTTTGTACAAATGCAGCTTAGGTGGTTCAGTAGTTGCACGAACACTGACCATAATCGGAGCCATGCAGAACCGAAAGACCTACACTTAGTTTGCCAGTCATTTTAAGATCAACAGCAGGAAATGTTTCACTGATCGGAGTTTAAAGGTCGAAGTTTGAAACTCAACAGGAAGTAAATTGTTACCTGGTGTATGCACGTAAGTATCGTTATTGCTGTCGTCGTCGTCGTCGTTGCTGCTGCTTATACGTAATTGCCTGACAGATTGTTATCCATCTTAACTCAAGGATCTTTGCGTTTCAGTATCCTTTGTCCTCGGTTGCAGTGTTCTCCGCGCTGCAATGCATGGTGACTTGGTTGTTCCACCGGTCAGGATTTCCACGCTCCAGCATAGAACTTTTCCTGTGGTCGGTCCATCCTCCTGGAATAAGGTGCCTAGCAATCTGCGACATGAGCTTCTCAGTCTCTCTCTGCCTCTTTTCAGCAAAAAGCTTTAAGACCATTTTGTTCGATCGTGGTTTCATTGTGTTAGGACGGGAGCACCTCTTCTGAGGAGTTTCTCTTGACGTGGCGCTATATATAAATTTACAATGGCCTTTGAGATAGATCATAGGTCTAATGACATACATACATAATTATATAAATACTCTGAATGAATGAATGAATGAATACAAATCTGACAACAGCGTTATCATTCAAGACATATTTTTGGAGAAATCGCAGTCTTCTGCTTAACCAACATTCTTTAATGTTATGTCTATGCACGAAGTCCAGTTATACGTTGGTTGGATTAGTCATCCAATTATAGGCCTACACTAAATTCTTATCTAAATCTAAATTCACAGAGCAGGAATAACTCCGGCAAAGGCTGAACATAGGTGCATAAAGCATGTCGTCTCAATTCAGCCAGATTGTTTACCAACTTATTTATCTAATGTGGTAATAATTATGAGAACGGTAAAGATATAGGTCAGTTCTTCAGACAGCACAGATGAAATCAGCCCAAGGCTCAGTCACGTACGTGCATGGCTAACTAGGCCAATGCAATAATTCCTCTCAGCGGTCGTTTATCAAAGGACATGTACTTCGCAGGAGCATAACATACTGTAAGTCATAGCCCTACAATCAGCTATATATATCGCAATGTATATTTTAGGCCTGTATATATATATATATATATATTATATATACACTTATCGGTCTCCTAGGTAACCTGTATATGTTTTGCCAATGTATTTCTGTTGTCGTTTACCTCCTTTTCAATTCAATTCAACTCAATACAGGCCTATTAAAGTAAAATTAATGTCACTAAATTAGTAAAAGAAAGGACAAGTTCGTTGTTTGAGCCGAATCTACAATTATTTTAAATACATTAATCTTAATATAAATACATAAGATTAAAGCAACATGTTGGTTTAGCAAAGAGTTAACGATTTCGGTTTTCACAATGATCGCAAACACGAACCTCTGGCTTCTTTGCCTCATAGTGTAGGCCTATAATAATAATAATAATAATAATAATAATAATAATAATAATAATAATAATAATAATAATAATAATAATAATAATAATAATAATAATAATAATAATAATAATAATAATAGGCTATACACATACACACATACATACATGCATACATATATGCATATATATAATATATATATATACATAAATATATAGCCTACATATATAGGCTATAGGTCTACTGGAGGTCTCTAACACAAGCCGATTTAGGCATTTAGAGCGTATACGAGACTTAGGCCTATAATAGCCTACACTTTCTGCTTATTATTCACGCTTGGTCTACTTTTCTGGTATACAGCTTATGCAGGCTTGCGCTGGCTGTTTGCAGGGCTATAACTTATAGACACGTGTGTTTTTGTGTGCTTATTAGCCTACTGGTTGAAACCGGCCTAGTAGTTTTCATCCCCCGCTACGCTGTCCATAGAGCCTCGTATACAGGTATGAGTAAACAAGAGATCCAGATGGCGCCACACGTGTAAACATTCGGTTCAAAGTGGAAAAACTGTTGCGTCTATATTCCTTTGTATTCGTGCCAACTCTCGTGCCTTAGATGTGAAGGTCACCTTGAGGAGGATCGCCACACCTGTGGCTGATAATGCCGCTGATTGCATATTAGTGTAAAGCTACGCATACTAAACAGTGGATTTGCTAGACAAAGACAAAGTTAGGAATAACAATCGGACATGTAGGTTTATAGATGAAGGCAAATTAACGGGCAAATTAGTGTAAAAGTAGGCGACTGTTTATAAGGAGTTTTCGGGTGAACTTCAACGAATCTGTTTCTTGTTTCTTATAGTTTAGCACCGGCAACATCTCAGCCGAAATATATCAGAAGCGTGATTCAAAAGTTAACTGGTATTTCGGATGAATTGCAGACACAACAACATCGACCCAGCCCCATTCGGATAACTCTTCATCAGTTGCTACATGACTAAACGACTACATTTTACTCTCAAATGACGCAACTGGATTTGAATCTCAGGCGCAAGGTAAAAGGTAAAAGTATTAGCACTCTGCAGCGGCAAATCTGAAAGCTACCAGGTCGTGGCAGAACAGGTGGTGTACCTTCGTTTGACTGCAGAGGCTGAACTGAGGAAAGATGGAGCATAGGGACGACGAGGCTCTGGAGCTTAAGACCTTGGAGAAAGCTCCGAGCGAGAGGCGTCTCTACAGGCGTGGCAGTCGGTTCGCTATCGAGCTGGGTCTCGAGGCTGCTGAAGATGTAGAAAACACGGAAGCCAGTTCAACGGGGTCCTTAAACCAGGGGGACATCACCCGAAGCCACACGAGTCTAAGGTCAAGGACGTCGAGTGGCAAGAGCATCCGGTCTCGAAGGGCCAGTCGATCCGAATATCACGAGGACCTAAAACCGATTCTTCGTCACGTGAGTAAAACATGGTTTGATCTTTGGTTAGTCTGATCTAAACTGATCTAATCTTTGTAACCTGATTTTGGAGGCATTATGTCTAATTCCATCTGAACAAATCTATTCATATCTTGTCCAAACCGTTTGGATGAAATGCGCCCACTCATCTGATCTTTTATTTACTCTAACAATCCAGTTCAACCGAATCTGATCTGGCCTTAAGTTACATAAACTAACCCTAACCAGTTCTAGTAATTTGTTAGCGTTGGTTTTCAGTTCTGTCTACGCCAGACGATGGTTGACCAGATTAAAATGTTATTGTTGATAAATCAGATCCTTTGCACATCGTAATTCCTAATACGATCCTAATACAAGGCATCTACTCTTTTTGTAAAAATTGTGACAGACGAGTGTATACCTATCCTACATTGCGACCTATATTGATTTTGTGGAATTCGAACCCAATTTGTAGTGGTGAAAAGCTCGAGCGTGTTAAGAAACTGGATGGTTTCTTTCTAGAGACATCTACATCCCCTCTAAGCAAATAACTCATTCTCTAGTCATTCATGGAAGAGTTTTATCCGTTCTTACAGTCACTGGCGTATCCAGAAGATTACTAGCAGAGTTGTGAAACCTTTAGGACCTTGTTCAGCCAGTGGCGTAACAACCTAGCCGAGGGCCCTTGGGCACCCTAAGCTTGGGGCCCTTACCCATTATATATGTATGTGTGCATGTGTGTGTATGTATGTAACTATGTATGTATGTAGGCTTATGTAATTGAACATGTATATAGCGCCCCTTCAAGATATCTACTCAGAGGTGCTCTCTGCGCTAGCCTATGATGATGTTAAATGTAATTACGAACGAATGGATTACATCAGTTAGCGCAAAACAAAGCACAGTAAGCTGAAAGAGTCACCAGTGGCGGGCCTACGCACACACGTGGAACCAACCAACGGATTCCCGTCTACAGCTGAAGATGGCATGGATGTTCACTGTTCAGAGTCTCTGGGCCAAGTTACGTCGATATGGTATGGCGGCGACCGGTGACATAGACGAAACTATACCCTGCCTACCAGCATGCCAACAAGGAGTCCGTATAGGACAATATTCCCATATAGGTCATGCCAATGGAAATGTTGGCAGGGTAGAGAGTGAAAATAGTGAGGTAGCTATTTAAAAAACTGCAATTAGATGATTAAGAAGGAGATTATTAAACGTTATTTCCGGTGCCAATAATCCATAGTTCAGGTCACATTAATAGTACAAGCCAAAACACGAATACATGTACAACTGAAATGTATAGGCCAATTTGGCCTGTCGCTTAAGAGTGTAATTTGCCAATGTTTTAAACGCTCATCTTCTTTCATTGAGTCGTAAAATACACTTTGGTGGCATCGTTTATGTACTGGTTGTTTTAAAAGCTGTTTAATTTCTACGTGATTTTTACAGGGTTTGACTAGGAATCTGTTGCTGATGAGTGGCGTCATTCTCATGGGAAACACCTTCCTCTTCGGATATAACATCGGTGTTCTCAACCAACCAGTCGATGTAAGTAGGCATGTTTCTAGTTCAACTTCGCCACATCCTTCCTCCCAACCGAAAGGTTAGGTGTCCAAACGAATGGCCGGACACGTGAATGTACGGACATTTGAATAAATGGATGAGCGGTAAATGTATGTTTGGTAGAATGCTGGATAAATGGACGGACAATGTCTTGGTGGTTAGTTGGATAGACGGATTATGTCTTTGTGGCTGGCTAGATACATGGATTAAAGATCGACGACAATCACATCGACTTGCCCACATGGAGCCTATGTTTCTCAGTAGATATCTTGAAAGGGCGCTATATCTCGGACCTCCCTCGGACCTCCCTCGGACTACTCTTCTGGACAACCCTTCTGACTAGACGCAGCGCTCGTGAATAAGCTGGTGCCCTGCGCTTGGTTTTCGAGTGACGCTTTAGAAGTTTTGAGATTACGATTACGATCACGATTATCAAGTTTCTTTGATTGATTGATTGATTGATAGCTGCTCAGACAGCCACTTCCATTGAACAAAATGCTACTAAACTGCACTACAGTTTAGTAGCATTTTGGCAACTATAGCGGATGGTTCGTTGGGCCCAGTGTGGGCTTTAGAACCCACGTGTCCGATCATCAGAGGCACAATACGGACAAGTTAAAGCCACTGGTCAGCAACACATGTCAGGGTGACAGTTACGAAATGCCCTTATGTGGACTGCTGTGAGAATGTGTCTGGTCTGGTGAATCAGTTGATGATCGTCTGTGTTTTGTGTTCAGCTGATCTTACAGTTCTACAACGAGACATACACTGAGCGACTGGGTTCCTTCGACGAATACACTCTGACTACACTCTGGTCTCTGACGACGGCGCTCTCTCTTCCGGGTGGAATGATCGGAGCATACGTCGCTGGATACATCGCAGACAGCGTTGGAAGGTCAGTCCAGGTCTTCATCACATACTCTGTATAAACCCTCCACTTGAAACGAACAGCAGAACAGTGTAAGGATGAATGATTGCAGGTGGGCAATTCAATTTTACCTTTTACAAGAATCTGAAAACTGTTCTTTATCGCCGGAGTTCGGCTTGGAGCGCCTCTGAGTACGTTAGCTTGGAGGGGCGCTATATAAGTCCTCTGAATTAATGAATGAAATGGTTGAAGGTGGTACACAGTTACCACTTCTTCCTTTACGATAATTACCAATTAGTTTGCTTTTATCTAAACCTTCGTGTCCGATTGCTATTTCTAGTTTTATTTTTATCCACCATGCGAACGGTGATAACTGTTTAAAATAATATCTGCCGACGTCTACGGTCTTTGTTGTCATTTAGATGTAGTTGAACTGTTGATCCATCCATCCACTTGGAATAATTCTGAGCAGCAAACATTCCATTCCAGGATTCCAAGCTAATATTTTTGTGACACTCGTGGAAACTTGTGAACCCAGATGTAGAAAAAATAGTAAGTTGGCTTTGCGAATAATTCTAAGCAGCAAAACGAGGGCTCCAGGCAAATCATCGTACGCCCATTGCAGTCGTCTATAGAGTTCTTCATGTTACATTACTTTACATTATATTACGTTGAATTACGTCACGACATAACAGTAAGCAGTGCAGGTATCTAGACCATTTATATAGCTCCTATCATAGACTGTACAAAATCGCTGCCTATGATATTTTAAATGAACTATTAAGCTAAATTACGAATGATGCTGTACGAAATTACATCACCTGAATTCCAGTGGCAACAAATGATGATTATTGTTGCTGTTTTTTTTCGGTTGCTGATGAAGGAAGCGAGCAGTGATGCTGAGCAGCATACCTGTTTTAATTGGAGCGGCATTGTCGACTGCATGCGTTGCTGCCAAAGCACCTGAGCTACTAATGGTCGGACGTTTCATCATTGGCCTCACGTGTGGTTAGTGTTTTCACTCCAACACACCTTGCTTCTAGTAGTTATTGGTGGCGATACTATAAAACCTCTGATGGTAACCTCATGGTAATTCAGACTGTTATATCTTTGCAAGATCAGATATTAAATACAGAGGTACATCATTAATGGACTTGCGAAAATAAGAAAGTACTTGTGACACCAATCATGTTTTAAATGAACATTTCTTGAATCACCAGCAACAACGAATTACAGTTCATTGAGTTACTTTTGTAACTCATATGTATCAATATGACCACTTTGATGGTAAATTACATTATTGTTGTGATCTCTAGAATGGCAGCACTAATCTTACCTATTAGACTACACTGGGGCTGACGCACAAGTCGTCATTTAAAATAAATGTTCCACAGTAACTGTTCTACTTGAATGTGTGTTACCGAGTTCGTTATTTGTTGATTTAAGATAACTTGACATTCTGTTTGTTACCCGTCTCCTCCTTGTTTGACTGTCCTGAATGCTCCTCTCCCCAGACACTTCAGACGAGCTCCTCAGAACGTACATACGTTCATTTATATTAGACACCCAATCATTTGTTCAGTCGTCCTTTGGTCGCTGCCGTCTGACCTGAGTGACCTCTGCCTGAAGGTGGCAAACGCTGTTCTTTAGAGCACTCGCATCAGGCCTATCTTTATAATGGTGTTCTATCTAAAGTGGGGTCAATGGCACAACAACAATGGTTCCGCTCTCACGGTCTGGTGCATTTAGAGAGGTCTTGTTGATCGAAAAAGTTGCAATGGAAGAATCCCACTTCTCTTAATCTTATTCAGTTATTCTTTCTCTTTTTCTTCTTGCTTCTTCCATTTTCCATTCTACATTTGTATTCTTATTTATTCTATTCCTTCAGACCTTCATCCTTTAGCGAAATTACTCTTCTCACATACCATCATCCTTACGCTCTTCTTCAATAGCTGTTGTAAGGTAACAGTAATAGACGTTGACATAATACCATTACAGACATGCACAATTGCACATAGTTCCTTGTTCCTTGCAAAGGAACAAGGGATCAAGTGACGAATCTTAGAATCATAATGGAAAAGATGAGAGAACACCAACTTCCGCTGTACATGTGCTTTGTTGATTTCAAAAGGCTTTTGATTGTGTATCACATGAGCAACTATGGTTGTCGATGGTTGAAATGGGGTATCCAATACACATTATCAACCTGATAACAGAACTGTATAAAAAACAGACGGCAAAGGTAAAAGTTGCAGGGACACTGTCAAGTGAGTTTAGAATTAAAAGGGGAGTCAGACAGGGATGTGTGATCTCGCCAACATTGTTCAACATACTTTCAGAGATGGTTTTGAGAGAGGCACTGAGAGGATACAAAGGAGGCATTCAAGTTGGAGGAAGAAGGATAACAAATCTACGATATGCGGATGACATAGTGTTAATGGCAAGCACAGAAATGGAACTACAGGATCTGGTGACTCGATTAGACAGGGAAGGGCGAAAAAAGGGCTTAGAAATCAACATAGGTAAAACAAAGTGTATGGTACTAAATGGGAATCAATGCAACATCAAAGTACAAGACAGTATGATTGAACAAGTGGAAACCTTCGTGTACTTAGGATCACTCATAACAGAAGACGTCGATTGCAGCAGGGAGATAAGAATAAGAACTGCAAGAGGACTTGGAATAGGAGTAGATCTGATGAAACTGTGGAAAAGCCATAACATAAAAATTAACACAAAGATTAAATTAATGAGGACACTTATATGGCCAGTGATGATGTATGGCTGCGAGAGCTGGACAATCAAAAAGAGGGATGAGGAGAGAATAAAAGCATTTGAAATGAAATGCATACGAAAAATACTGGGTATATCATGGATAGAGAAAAAAACAAATGAATGGGTGTTAGAGACGGCGGGAGTGGAAAGGAATTTACTGGAATCAATAAAAAGAAGAAAGATGTCTTACTTTGGGCATATAATGAGGAAACAAGGTGAATGTCTAGAGAAAGAAATTATGCAAGGAACGGTACCGGGAAAAAGAGCAAGAGGGAAACCAAGGAAGAGATGGATGGACAATGTGGGCGAATGGTTGGAATTATCAACGGAGCGGTTGCTGCGAGAAACCGAGGATAGGAGAGGATGGAGAAGAATCGTCTACAATGCGACAAACCCTCGTATCGAGGACGGTTGAAGAGAGAGAGAGAGGCCTATATATTGTGGTCGCAGAATATTGCGATTAAGAGCAGGTACAATAATAGCAATAAAAGCAACGGTTTTTAGGTTCCCACTTGTCATGGGTGTTGATTCACCTACCGAGGACAGATGGCTTGCCAAGTTGATCCAGATAGCGCGTTATTCCCACCACAGTACTAGCCGCCCTTAGCATTGCATGAATTCACTGTGCCTTGAAGCATTGTGCCATGCACAGCAAAATCCCGTGAGCGACCACAGCTTCCCACAAGGCAGGTTAATCGATCGTTAACTATACTCCACAGTCCTGCACTTTCCTACAACTCCAACTCCTAGTGATCATCCAATTACTCGTTTATCTTAAATACAAATAATTAACAAGTAAGCAAGCACCAATATCTAGGCTGTCTGATCACACTTCATTTAAGTTGTAAATGAAGGAATGACTCTCTTCCTGTATCTATTCGTTCTGCATAGTCACTTATGTCATTTCGTTCTCAACGTAAGACTTCTGCATATCCACCGTTAAGCTGAATCTCCGCCTTATTGTATTGATCTTCTACATAATTATTGACTTTATTACTCTACGTCCTGGATTTGATGCGGAATCCGTTGATGTCTTGTGCATTAGACATATTGACACGATAGAAGTTACTATTATTAACTAACTAACTGATTACTTCTTACTTTTCTTGCTACTATACCTATTCTTACTTTTTCATATTTTCCACTTCTTCTATCTCTTTGCTCTATCACTTACTTGTTCATTTCTTCGACTAATCCTCCTATATTTCTGTACTCTTCTTTCCACACACAACTATTTACCTGTCATTCTGTATAATAGTATCCTTTGTTCAACTTCCCCGTATTTCTATGGTGCGCTACAAGTATAACAAACGTGTAGGCATATACATGCCTTCAAGAAATTGTTGTTCTGGATTTGATGCGTCATGTTAGTTATCTAAAGAATTGTATATCAAAGATAAGTTTATGTAGCGCCTTAAGGTACCTCGTAAAAGTGTTGTTGATCTGTGTAGGAACTGCAACGCAGCTGGCGCCGATGTACCTGATGGAGATCAGTCCATACAACCTTCGAGGTGCCTTCGGAACGGCCTGCCAACTCTTTACGACCATCGGAATCTTCATGAGTAGCATCTTCGGCCTCAGAGAAATACTCGGTCTCCGCTCAACTTATCTGCTCATTTAAATTTCTAATGGCATAATTTTTCATTGCAGGAAATACAAAGATATCTGTATACACATAGACTGATTTTGTAATTAATCGATTAATTTTAAGATTGAAATGATTGTGATCGGTATGTAAGCTTGTGAATATGACCTCTTGCAGCCACGATTTGTCGTAATGGGAGATAAACTGAATCAGTGGGGAAAGTTCCCTTTCGTTCCCTTCAAAACGAATCGCATCCTGGTTATTGTGTCTGTCTGTGCATCCTGAGCTGATGTCATATGCAAACCTTCACCCTATCATTTATATGTGATTTCTTTCAAACTATTGTCCCCCAATAACCCATGCTATTCCAAATCGTTCTCGGCTCCTCCATTCCACTTGGGTCTCGGGAGCTTTATTCATTTTCAAAGTCCTCAAACTCACTTCATTCTGACTTCATTTCCATTGTCTTTCTGTTTAGCAATGAGATGTAATATTTCTGAGCGCCACTGAGTATGCTTTGTCAGGTAGGAGGCGCTATATAAATAAACAAATTCAACGTAAGCATGTATTCATTGTCCTGGTTGTTGATTGCATATTTTAGGAACTGTGAATGGTTGGCCGTACTTGTTGCTTATCAACGTCGCTCCTGCTCTGCTCTGTCTTGTCATCATGCCCTGGCTTCCAGACAGTCCGCGCTATCTCATGCTTATCCGAAAGAATCGCTCCGAGGCAGAAAAAGGTAAACATCACTGCATCACTAGGTTGATTTATAGGACTTAAATAAGATAGACTAGCTAATTTAGATTTATTGCGACTACTATGATGTCTGTACACCAAAATGCAGTTTGCAATTGGTTTATTAAAGGATATTCTTACTTACTTACTTTTAACAACCTATCGTTTATCAATTGATCTATAGATCTAATCGATTGATTTGATAACTTATCGAATGATTGAATAATCAATCAATCAATTTCATTTATCCTCAACATCAAGGTGACAGGTCGCAATGTGTAACAGGTAACAGATAATAGTCTCGCTCGACTGACTTCCCTATTGTTCTTAGCTCTGCAATTCATTCGTCAGACGGCCGATGTGACGGCTGACATGGAAGAGATGGAGACGGAATTCCAGCAGAACGAGCCGCCGTCTGACAATGAAGATCATCCACTGCCTACGACAAGGGAAGAGGGAGTCAAGGAAAAGAACTACACGATGATGGACCTACTTCGCTCAAAGGAGCTGCGCATCCCGCTCCTAATAACCATCTTTCTTCAAGTCATTCAACAACTGTCGGGAATAAACGCCGTGAGTAATATACATCCGCAACAGTCGATAAAATGTGTAACGATCAGATTTAGGAACACGGTAACTGTAACTGTAGGACTTGGTGTAGTTGTAGGCCCTAATTGTGTAATTTTATAGCGCCTATTCAAGCGAAACTCATCAGAAGCGCTCTGTATTTTCATGATAAGTCAAATTTACTTTGACTGAGTGCTTTTAAGTTTTAACATTCCATTGAAGGGCTCTCAACGATGGTAATTGAATGTTCATCTGATGTTGATTAGGCTACTTTTATTTGCTGCTCGAAGTAGCGTCCTTTAAATTCTAAGGTCTTTTGGCTGGGGTACAGATATTGTCAAGTGGAAACTAGGCGAATATTGTGCCAAATTTTGTACATAATTATATATAATATATAAAATATTATATATATTGTAATACCATCTGTTGAGAGTCGGACTGGGACCATTTTGGGGCATTGCCATTTTAATCATGTAACGGCCCTGGCCTATAAAATACAGCATTAAACGAATTTATTTTATGCATGTCCTTTACATAATAAATATATAAATAATGATGGCATAATTAATAATATAGTGACAGACATCAAACGTTGCTGTAATTGTTTTAATTAAGCATTGTTGTAAAAAGATTTTTTTCGTTTTTTATTTTTTTTCAAAACGTCGTTTTTTCGTTTTTTATTTCTTATCAGGTTTTTTCCCGGTTTTTTTATTCATTTATATAACTCTATTTATTTCCTGTCTGTTAGTATTTGTTTAATTTTTTTGTCTAATATCCCTTACGTTGTCTCCGTCCTTTCAAGGATTCATCTAATTTAAATCACTATTTAGTGTCATCAATTGAGAAATAAGCAGCACAGTAGCTTACAGGAAATAGAAATTTATAAAAGTTATTTGAATTTATAAGTTATCCAAAATGCGAAATGTTGTCTTTGCACTCAGTAATCTCTGAATGACTGATAAACTGACTGATATTACTCCATATCAAGTTCTTATATGTCAGAATTGTAAGTAGACCTACATTTTTTAAAATTAAGCACACTCTATAGGCTACTTACAAAGTTTAGTTTTTAATTGCTTATAATCAGCATGGATTTATGTGGACTTATGTATACAATTTAAATTTGAAAATATTTCAATATTTTTAATTTCTCAATTTCTTTTTAAACCAACCTTATGAAAAAGAAAATAATTGTTGTAGATTAGGTTACTGTTATTGGTGCTTACAAATAAAGTTATGTAATTTGCTGATTAAAATTAAATTGTGTAAACAAGGTTTTTAATCTTAAAATGCAGTAGGCCTAAAAGATGTAGCAAAGTCAAATTATTTTCTTGTCCGTTTTTTCTCGTTTTTCCGTTTTTTTTTTTAAATAAAACCACGTTTTTATTTTATTTTACCGTTTTTAATAACTACGGTTTTAAGTGTTAATTAACATGCTATTTAATTGAATATTGTCGATTGTCGTCAAGTGTATTGAAACATTGTAAAATTTTCTAGTGCCATCATTTATATTGTAAAATATTGTCAGATGTTGTGAAATGTTGTCATGTGTTTTTTTTGTGTTGTCGTCTAATATTCCTTAGATTTTCTTCTATTCGGCTGGAATATTTCGGAATGCTGGAGTCTCTGATTTTGCCATTCAATACGCCGTCGTCGGAACTTGTGCTGTCAATGTTGTCATGACCATCGTTGCCGTATGTCTTAACAAATACTACTACATTAACAATAACTATAAAAGCATACTAGCCCTATTAATATATATATAATATTTAATTATATATATATATATATATATATATATAGAGAGAGAGAGAGAGAGAGAGAGAGAGAGAGGAGTGCAGTATAAATAAATACCCATGCAGTCCGGCGTGCCATATTGCCCAAGCCTAGATTTGATGTAGAATGACGCTGCCTGGAAAAACTGACAAAATAGAATTGAAATGTGACATGTCACGTGACTGTATATAGGAGATAACGTATGACATATGCGGTTGACCGCTGAGTGAGTTGATCTAAAAACCTTCAGTTTATTATGCAAGAGCCACATAGATTAGCAAATGAAGATTAGCAAACATCTTGAAGAGAGTTCTCGTAAACAATTCATGTATTTGACCGATATGCGAGTCATGAGGACGAAGACAGGCATCTACATTTTGCCCTTGATCAGATGTCGTTCTTTCCCTGTTGACAACTAAAAATCGCTCTCTCTCTGTCTGTTTCTGTCTCTGTCTGTCTCTCTTTGTCTATCTTTGTCTCTCTCTGTGACTCTCTGTATGTCTGTCACTGTGTCTGTTTGTCTCTCTGTCTGTCTCTGTCTGTCTCTCGCCCTCTCTCTGTCTGTCTATGTCTCTCTGTCTCTTTGTGTATCTGGCTCTTTCTGTCTCTGTCTGTCTCTAGACTTTGTCTCTCTGTGTGTATATGTCTCTGTTTCTCTCTGTAACTCTGTCTGTATGAATGTTTGTCTCTCTCTCTCTCTCGCCCTCTCTCTGTCTGTCCATGTCGCTCTGTCTCTTCGTCTATCTGTCTCTTTGTCTATCTGTCTCTTTTTCTGTCTCGAGCATTATCATTACCTCTGACTTAGCATGACTTGCACTGTTTATCTAATAATGAGGTCGACAACCAGTTTAATGACCGGACGAAGACGCTCTTGTGATTTCCGCAATTGTTTGCTTTCAAGTGACGATTGAGTCTTTATAAGAGCATAAATTATTTTAACAGTCTGCCTCTGACTAAACACAAAACCCACAATGCACAGAGCTTTCTTCGTTCGTCTGTGTTGGCTGTCATTTATCAGTACTTTATTACGCCCGAAGGCAGAAACAAAACATACATGCACAAATCTGAACAAACAAAATCAAACGCACAGACTGCGAAAATTTCGTAAAGATTTTATGCGACTAAATTTACCGTTCAAGATGCCGACGAGTTCAGAGTCACAAAGAAAGTGCTCAACAACGTAACACCAGAAAATATCCTGGAGAAAATTAGATGTCGAATGAACTAGTCGTCTATAGAACATCATGCGACATTTCTTAATAATGTGATGTAAGTCTAGTCTACCAAGGCCACAAATGAAGCCTTTAACAGCTTCCCTTTTATTAAAACCAAATAACTTTCTACAAAACAGAGTTCCAACATGCATTTATCAAACCTCTGGCTGCCTTTCGACCGAATGCTACAACCAATGTTTCCCAATAAATGAAGTGTTTCGAAATATTTGTTTTTAATATCATGGACCCAAAGGGGTAATTTTTATGCTGCTTGACAATACTATCGTTAACTCTGACCCGATTGGCTACACTGTTTAGAGCATACGTCCCATGCGCATATATGTCTGAGGAAACCGGTTTGTATACCGCTGGTGCTAATTTTAGATATTTTAATTTCGGATTAGCACGGTCCGTACCGGGAAAATTAATGGCGTTGCGACCATTCAAACGGGCAGCGTTGACGAAAGATCTAGTCTAGGCGCGCAGAGCCAAAAAGTCCTCAAAAAAGCGATGTAAGCGGCAAGTCATGTTCATTTTTGGCAACATACTTTTTATACTAATTCGACCCTGCTGATTACGAAAATCGCTGTTGCCAGGCTGGATTTTTGACCTGAAGGTCACTTCAAGGTAAAAAAAATGAAATCTTGCAAAAATTAGAGAAAACCGGCCAGATATCAGCCAATAATTGTTGAATTCGGTTAATTCTTTCTTGCTTTTTCTCGACTTGATAAGTGCTACCTGTGGTAAGAATCAAGGTTACTAAATGTAAGACGATCCAAGGTTATTTTAAGGTCAAAAAGGGCAATTTCAGAGGAAAATCTGGGGAAATGGCCATCACTCGGTTAAATATGTTTCTATTTGGGTGATTCTTTTACCTTTTTGCTCAGACCGATAAGAGCTACATTTGAGAATACAGAGTACTTAAAGGCTAAACATGACCCAAGGCCAATTCAAGGTCAAAAGGTCAACAGCAACGGGAAAAGGCCATAACTAAGCCAAATATTGTTCTATTTAGGTGATTCTTATACATTTTTTGCATCGGGCCGATAGGAAATAAATTTACATAGTACTTAAAGGCTAACATGACCCAAGGTCTATTCAAGGTCAAAAGGTCAATTCAAGGTCAAAAGGTAAAATCAAGGGTAAATGCCATAACTAAGCCAAATATTGTTTTATTTAGGTGATTCTACCATTTTGCTAGATTTTATTTTTCTGACCTTAAAGTGACCTTGACCTTAAGGCCAAAAATCCAGCTTGGCAAAAGCAGGGTCGAATTAGTGGGAAAAGGATTTTTCCAAAAATGAACATGATTTGCCTCTCACACACGATTTTCCATTTTTGAGCCTAGACTATTATGAGGCAGGTACGTTATTGCATATCCCAATAATGTGCATCATGTACCATGTGAAGAACTTGGAAAAGAACAATAATAAGAACTTTTGGTTATTCCTTGTGTTTAAATATGGGCAGAGACGACAGAAAGTAGTAACTTTATGATATTGTCGCAAAACCCGGGGTCTTCTTAGTTCATCTCCTTTGCCGATCGAGTGGTTTACCAGGATGCTCGAAACTCCGGATCTCAACAAACGGTTGTCCTTAGTCCGGCTCTCGTGGTATATCGAGAGGCTTGAATAGGTCACCACTCACCAGCGACACACGCATACACGTAGAACATCGCTTTATTCGTTCTTCACACATCCGATCGACAATGTCACATCTACAGGCAACTTGACATCGAGAGAACTGTTCAGCTGCTTTCCCGTCCTATTGTCGAGCAGGCCTTCTAGCGACTGCTTCTCAGATGGCTGGTCCGTAGATCGACGGCAGGTCCTCTTCACCAGTCGAGACTTCTAGGCCGTTGCTTCGCTCGCGGCCGAATCTCAAGACTGCCTTTTCCAGACTGACTCTTCCATGGCCAAACTCCGCCATTTATAGCCGGATTTCCCACGAGATGTTGTTTTACCCTATGACTCATCACATTTCCCATGAGATGCTGTTTCAAAATGACACCCATGTAGGCTATAATTTAATGCATCCAACGTCCTGGCGACCCAAAATCATCATTTCATGGGTGCCGATTTGCCAATCTAGCGCATGCATTTCGGAGGACAGAATCCCCAAAACAACATTGAAGGCACAAAACTATTACGAAATCTGGGAAGAGGTCCATTTATTCAAGAAACTATCAATGACGCAGAAAGGTTCTTCTGATATGTCTACAAAGTTAAAGCTGATTCTGTTGACGATGCTCGAAGACTGCTACTCTCAAAAACCAGCGAACCTGAATGTCTTCCACCGCCAATGATGCACTGCAGCAACATATCAAGCGATCCCACTATCAAGCGACAGTGTGGGAGCAGGCGTGCTGTAGCATGCCTGATCTTTTAGATGCAGAAGCGTATGGTTGGCAAAAGGACGCCTGTATTTCATCTAAGTTGATACCAGTCCTAATGACAATAGAATGCATCCCAAAAGAATGCTTGGACATTGTTTCTTGCAACTGCAAAAAAAACTAAACCTATACAAGAGATCGTGTGTGCAAGTGCAGAAAATCAGACTTAACGTGTTGTTCTCTGTGTGGGTGCCAAGCTCATGGTGCAAAAACATGAATTGATCAATCATCATCATTTTTCAGTTAATTCATTGTGCTATACGATTGTAAAAAATGATGTTAATGTTGCTCCGAACATTAAATAATTTACATAATTAAAAGTGCATCATTATGATAGCTGATATATTATATCGCCTAAATCTATAGAAAACAGCCATAGCTCAGTCAAATGTTGTTTTATTTGGGTGATTTTGTGTAATGTTTATTTTCTTTGACTTTGACCTTTGACCTTGAAATGACCTTGGGTTAACTTCATCGGTCTGAGCAAACAGGCAAAAGAATCGCCCAAATGGAACAATATTTGGCTTTGTTATGGCCTTTTACCCTTGATTTTACCTTTTGACCTTGAATTGATCTTTTGACCTTGAATAGACCTTGGGTCATGTTAGCCTTTAAGTACTATGTAAATGTATTTCCTATCGGCTCGATGCAAAAAATGTATAAGAATCACCTAAATAGAACAATATTTGGCCTAGTTATGGCCTTTTCCCGTTGCTGTTGACCTTTTGACCTTGAATTGGCCTTGGGTCATGTTAGCCTTTAAGTACTCTGTATTCTCAAATGTAGCTCTTATCGGTCTGAGCAAAAAGGTAAAAAGAATCACCCAAATAGAAACATATTTGACCGAGTGATGGCCATTTCCCAGATTTTCCTCTGAAATTGCCCTTTTTTGACCTTAATATAACCTTGGATCGTCTTACATTTAGTAACCTTGTTTCTTATCACAGGTTAGCCCTTATCAAGTCGAGAAAAAGCAAGAAAGAATTAACCGAATTCAACAATTATTGGCTGATATCTGGCCGGTTTTCTCTAATTTTTGCAAGATTTCAGTTTTTATGACCTTGAAATGACCTTCAGGCCAAAAATCCAGCCTGGCAACAGCGATTTTCGTAATCAGCAGGGTCGAATTAGTATAAAAAAGTATGTTGCCAAAAATGAACATGATTTGCTTCTTACACGGCATTTTCCATTTTTTGCGCCTAGACTAATCGGGTGAACGACGAAAACCAGTAGGCCCTATTTCACAAAGTTACGTAAGCTACCGTACGTGAAATCAGAGGTGAAGACAGACTAACGAGTAGGTCTAACTGGAACATACTTAAGAAAAAGACAACTGTAGCAATGGAAAGACGATAGGAAAATCTAGTGATTGCAATTATACTTCGCACGATTTAAGGGCCAGTAGATTTATATTGAGCTATGAACGGGACATCGCATTGATACCTTACAAACCCCTACTGTTGCTTCCAGTCGGGGTTGGGCTGGGAGCGTCTCTGAGTATATTTTACCTTTGATAGGCGTCATGGATCTTACAAATATTCTGAATGAATGAATAAATTAATTAATGAACGATTGACCATAATTTCGTTTCATTTGTGAATAATATTGTTGTAACGGTTTCCTTTCGTTTAATTCTTGTGCATAGGTTCCCATAATGGACAAAGCAGGTCGTCGTCCGTTGCTGCTCTATCCCATGATCGTCATGATCTTCACCCTCGCCGTCCTTGTAACTGCACTCAAACTACAGGTATAGGCCACATGGGTCGTTGAAATCGCTTACTTATCATCACTTAACGCCACACCAAATTGCACTAAACACTCATGCAGTGGTAAAGAAGTTACTAGCTGTTGATCCCTGACTCTTCCCCTATTTCCTTTCTTACTCTCTACCTAGTGTGCATGTATTATAGGCAAAATATATTGTGTGCATATATTATGCTTGTGCAGACACTTAATGTGTTCAATTTTGATGTTTAGTTAACTAGTTTAAGATCATACACTTGGTACTTATATTACATAACCAGTTGCAATCATTTCTATGTGCATGGGTAACCCTGTCAACGTGACTTTGTGTCGCTTTTGTAGGCCCGTTCGATTTCACTTGAAATGACCATCAATTGATGGCATGGTCATTATGGTCATTATACATCATTATGGTATCGGCGTTAGAGAAGTCATTTGATTAGATTAGATGATTCATAAGTGCCTAATTTGTGATAGAAAAATCATCAGCAAATGCGTTGAAATGCTGTAAAATCTTTTGAACCGCTTGTTCAGACATTACGCAAAATTAAATGACGTGTAGGCTACTATTATAATAAGACCGTCTTAACAGACACTATAAAAATTATTGGCGTTGTATTGTTTTAGGAGCAGCTATACTGGATGAGCTACATAAGCATTATCTGTATATTCGCTTACGTCATCTGCTTTGCCTTAGGATTGGGTAAATCTATTTCTACTATTTAATTGTAATTGTTAGTAAATGCGTGAAACAAATGAGACCGTTAACAGGCCGCTAAAGCTAACTTTTGATATTTCTCTTTGTTTACGAGCCTGAGAAGCCAGTGGGGGGGTGGGGGTGGAATGGTTGCAGGTGCGAGTAGTTCACGCACAGTGACTTCAGTGGAAACTCGAACCCAACACACTCTGCTTCATGTCTATTGGATTAATTAATCAGTGATTGATTAATCACTTGCTGTTTGTCATGTATTTTTGGTTTAATTGTTAGCATGACAACCCAGAAGTCGTGGGTTCAAATCCGAGTCAGAACTGAAATTTGTTTTCTATTTCTGATCCACTCGCCCCATAACGAACTCCGCTGAATACCGCTACATTGACCTATGCTATTGGACAGATTTTTTGCCGAGGGAGAGGACTGAAGATGCGTCCTCAGATTCCGAGGCNCATGCACAGTGAATGATTCACCCTCGATATCTACCCTACCCAACAGCGCTCAGACAGATGGAACATGTCCATCAACGAATTATCACGCATGCGGCCTGTGGTATGTAGGCATGTCAAATTTCTAATGCAGGCTGCAGTTAAACCCGAGTCACACAGCGTTTTATAAGCGGCTTTTGATATGGCATTTTTCTGAATATGGAGGCCGTAGAGGCGCTCTTTGTTCTTTAACTAAAAATGAATAAGTTTTATTAAGCATTTTGAATTTTCAATGGCCAAAAAGTACTGGGGCGAAACTATACTCTCGCCCCAGAACCTTGGCGAGTACTGGGGCGAAAGTCCCTGTTGCCCCTGTGGAGTCGGCGCCTATGGGCATCGGTACCGCTTGGTCTGAGCCCACACTTTGCACTGCTGGAGTACCACAGGGATTTGTCCTCGGCCCTTTATTATTTACAGTCTTTACTTCCCCAACTAGTCATATACATGTAGCTAAGCACTTTGGAATCCAATTACAACAGTACGCGGATGATACTCAGCTACATATTGCTCTGTCATACACTGACCAGTCTGGTAAACTAAAACTTGAGGAGTGCCTCTCATCTATGCATGCATGGTTCTGTTTCAATGGTTTGGCCATAAACCCAAACAAGTCTGAGGCAATTCTGTTCGGTTCATGCCAACGCCTGCGTTCTTTCCCTTCACTTTCTAGTGTCGACCTTGCAGGCACTGCTGTGCCACTTTTAGATACTGTCAAAACACTTGGGGTAACCCTGGACAGTAAGCTCACATTCCGACCGCACATAACAAGCCTTTGTAAATCTTGTTTCTATCACATCAGGGCAATACGTCACATCAGGTCGGCTCTAACTAAGAATAGAGGGCGTGGGGCAAGTTGGTTGTGGGGGCAAGATGGTTTTTATGCTATAAAATTATAATGCGTGGCAGGGAAACAGTCTAACAGGAAGTTTATCGATGAGCAAGCCAAGCCTGTTCTTTTGTTAAATGGCGGCTACGTGATACGGTGCTTTCTTTCCCGTTTATCGTTGAAAAATAAGTTTCTCTATTTACCTCTAAAAATATTTCACTGTTATAAAATATCGCATATCTTAATCAACATGAATGCAAAAAATTGGCAAATGGGTTGTTTTGTTAAGCATTTATTGTGAGTTGTTACTGATATTACTTTTTTCTCCAAGTCACGCTGTACAAATCATAGTCACAAGATTTTGTAGTGTGGACCTGTTGGGGCAAGATGGCGGGGGCAAGATGGCGGATGCAACCAACTTGCCCCACCGGTCAACCAACTTGCCCCGAAATTAGAATAGGCCTAATTATTGTTGTGCCTAGTTTTTTTCATTAAACTGGTGTGTATTGAAACCTGTTCATTTTACGTTGGATCATGAACTGGACATAACTTGGTTATCGGCTGGTTTAATCGCAATCATCGGTGAAGTTAAAGCGGGCAGCAAGCGTCCAAGTTAAGCTAGTCCGGCTTACAATATTCAACGCTTCGTCGCTATCTCAAGCGAACAAAATGATCAATTCCCATTTCATGGTGGAAGATTTCGACAAGTGTTCCCAGATGTTCTTGAAGAACTGTGTGAATACGCAATCGAAATGAGTGCAAGGGAATTTGGCATGACCCGGCAACAAATTTGCGCCTTTGCCTATGAACTGGTCATTGCATTTTAAACATTGCCACTTTAATTAAATAATTTAAATTTTTGTGTGTGACATCTTTATTAAGACTAAATGTTTTTAAATTGAATCAAATTTGATCAACCATAATGCATTCATTTCCCGTTATTAAAGATAAGATTTATGTGTATTTCTATATTGCCACCAATGCCCACCATCTTGCCCCAAGCAGGCAACCAACTTGCCCCAGCATAGGGGCAAGTTGGTTGACTTTTAGAAAATTTTTGAAATCATTTTTTGCAAACTTACAAAATATTAGGATGCGTGATTTTGTGCTAGAATGTAGCTGTTAGTAATAGATACGCTGTGGACAAAAACTAATTGTGTTGGCATCATCGTAGACGATCATTTGTAAAAAAACTGATTTATCTGCCAACTTGCCCCCACGTCCCCTATGTCTCAAACTATAGCCTGCTCACTTGTATCCTCTCGTCTTGATTATGGTAATTCCCTTTTTGTGGGTGTCTCAGACCTTGAACTCAGAAGGCTGCAATGAATAAAACTCCTTAGCTCGTGTAGTGATGCGTGTCCCACTACGAACATGCTCCTCAGTTCTACTCCATGAGCTGCATTGGCTTCCTGTTGAATTCAGAATAAAATTTAAATTGGTCTGTTTGACCTACAAAGCCCTCAGCACCAGCACACCTACCTATTATTCATGCACTACTAACTCCTTACATCCCTCCTCGTTGCGTGCGATCATCAAGTACAGGTCTTCTAGCTGAGCCACTATGCAGAACTGTTACAGTTATGGGCTCTCGTTCATTGCCGCATTTGCTACTATAAAACATTTATGTCATAATTTTATTATTTCATTTCGTATTTATTTTATGTCCAATTCAACTAACAAACTTGAAAGTCATTTAGGCTACTTAAGAAAATGTACGTATTAAATCCTATTGAAAATTATATAGAAAAGCCACCGAAAATAGAGGGGGCGATTTTGTAAGGGGAGACTTTGTATCGTAGATAGGGGAGATTCTATTTAAATGGGGGGAGACTTTGTTCCTATACAAAGTCTCCGGAGGAGACTGTTTCAGCAAGGGGAGACTCTGTTTCGGGGGAGACTTTATATCGTGACACCGGAAGACTTTTAAAATGTATATGCCAGAATCTCTCTGAGTTCCTTCGTCGTAGTTCGGTTTGTTATTCAGCAGTTTGCAGCAGAGAATTTATCGCGAATTATATCATCATGACTGGGGGAATTATGTCCTACCCTGGGGACAATATCCGGGGACAATGTCCGGGGGATAATGTCCGGGGACAATGTCCAGGGGGACAATGTCCTACACTCCCGGCACTGCTACCCTGATTAGACCTATAATATTTGCTGTACTCCCTGGGATCGGCGAGAATAACGATTAATTTTTATTAGTTTTATATTCGTTATAGTTTAATGATATTTTTAGTTACAGTTATCGAACTAATTTTTTCCCTTAACGAACATTTTCGTTACCGTTATCGTTAACGAGAATCCCACTGCTATTAGCTAATACCCTTTGCTATAGCCTAGCCTATCTGGCTTTAAGAAGTCGGGTCCGATTTAAACGATGCACAAGAGCGAATTGATAAAGCACACGTACATTTTCTTTGGATGTCGTATGGTTTAATAATGATCGCAGTCTACCATTTTCACTTTATAAAAGTCCAATGCAAAAACTTCTCTCTCTATATTATACAGTCTCACATTATGTTTCCAGCATAGTAGGCCTACTAGCCTTGCAAGTTGCAACTTAACTGCCTAGGAAGAAAATGTTTTAATGTTTTTATGTTGTCATCAAATTTCTTTAGTCTTGAGATGTAAACTCCCAAAATGATGCGCTGTGTCATCCCACATAAGCTTTCCCTTCGCAAGTTTTTGTATAAAGTAATTCACCTGATAACTTTCTCTTGCATGGTGCTACGACTCCATCTGCAACCACACAGGCATTGCAACCATCGCCAGTTAGGTTCACAGCACAACCGTTGTATAGACGACCATCATAAGTGAACGGCAAAGAACAGTTCTTGGCAGGAATTCCTATACACAACATTAAGTTAGGCCCCTACAAGTCTTAGAACATTCAAATTTTTTAAACCTAATCTGATGTGACCCTATGTTACCTCAAGTGATGTAATCTAGTGATACTGACGAATGCTATCTACAGTGATAATCAAATAATCAAATCTAGTCGTCCAAACAACATCAATTGCAGAATTGAAGATGGAAATTTAGTGCTTACCTGTGTAAGGTTGATCTGCCTGACCCTGAAAAAGGAACATTGTCATTATTATTGTGGTCCATTGATTGATAAACTTAGATTGAAGTAGATATTTAAAAAGGTCGTGGATGCAGTCACGACCGACGTGAGCCTATAAACAGAACTAGAGTCACGCTCCAGCATGGGGCTAGGGTGGGCTGAAGCCCTGCCCCCTATCGGCGGCTCAGCCCCCCCAACAAAAGTTGTAAATCACTGCCAATGCCAGAGAGGAAGGGAGAAAGTGAAGGAATTGGGGTTTTAGCCCCCCCAAACCTTATATCCTGGCGCCGGTACTGCCGCTACGCAATAGGTCAATGTATGTCACATGATTTTCTGTACGTCAAAGGTGCGTAAAACAGTCCAGACCGATAGACATTCCCGAATACGGGTTGTTCACCATGTTTTCTAATGACGCCCCTAACCCTGACCCTAACCGACCCTCACGACGCCTAACTTGACCTTTAACGACCCTCAACATTTCCACGGTTCCACCATTTCAAAATTCCAAGGGAAGTGAGCACGTCCACGTGACATGTTTTAGCCAAAAATGTGACGGGCGTGAATGTAGTGGGCTACTGGGTTCCGCTAACGTCCGGGGCGTGAACGGATCCACTACGACTTTAAGAACCAATTAAGTCAGTCGATTATTCATTCATTCGTTCATTCGTTCGTTCATTCGTTCATTATATTAATTAGATAGTGTGATTGTGGGTTAGTTAGTTATACTAGTTGCGTTATTATATTTGGTTTGTTAGTAGCAACGATGGCCGTTGATATTCTAGAAAAAGGGTTTAGCATAATATTATTACCTGGTAATGGATGCACGATTGAGACGGTCCATAACACTTTGGTCGGTTGAAGAAGATGTCGCAAGTTTTGTTCATATTGTTGTAGTTGAAGTTTTCGCAGTCGGAGGATCGTTGACACTCGAGAGCACAGTCCAGAGCGGAGTTCAAGGACAGCGAATCGGAAGGTGCATCGAGAGCGCATAGCTCTGATCCAGGAGGAACTTGTGCCACTTGGAACACACGTACTTCTACTAGTATGGCATGGGAAACGCTGGACATTCCAACAGCTAAACAAAATATCATGCAAAACGTATAGCATATCATTTTCACTAGACAAAACTTTTCAAATGTAATGTGATCTGTTTTACAGTGCCTGGGCTTCTGTCGAACAGACTCGTGGAAGCAGCCTATAGGCTTATATGACGTTTCGAGCAGGAATGTTGGCATTCAGGCTTATTGAGGGAATGAATAGCCTACAAGACAATGTTGCTTTCTTTCAATAACTGCGTTCTGCATATTAAAACAGGATTTGTTTGACTGTCACATTGAAAAGCAAGTATCGATCTGTTTCTCGATTTGTATGACTGTGAACCTGAAAAGAGCTCTGTTAACAACTGTCGGTCAGAAGTTGTAGGCTAGGCCTATTGAAGAGATACGCGGAGACCCTATAGAGCAGCAGCACATTTAGTAACAACTTATCAAGGGTTCATTCCGTATACACATACGAGTGGGCTTAGACGAGTGTACATGATCGGTTGTATAAATTATGTATGCGATGGTTAACAGCGGCGCCATTGCAGTCGATAAGTGATGAGCTAGAGCAAACTCCATTGTTTCTATTGTAAATGGATTCCTGCTTTATGATTGGTCGGCTGACATGGACGCCATGGCACTTTGTTCCACTGTTAATGAGTTCATAGCAACCGGCGGTGCTTGAGTGCTCCTGGTCGTCGCTCTCTCTGCTCTATTGAGCGGGACGTGCTCGTCGTCCCTTTTGCCCACACAGAATCGCGCCTTCTCAGTGGTTGGTCCCTCGCTCTGGAACGGGCTCCCTTTGGCTCTGCGCTTGCTTCCCAGGGTCCACTCTGACACTTTCTATTTTCACCTCAAAACTGTCCTTTTCAACCATGGTGGGCTCGGGAGCGCTCGATCCTGAGTAGTAGCCTAGCCTTGAAGGGGCGCTATATAAATCTTCGTAATGAATGAATGAATGAATAATGAATGGTGTCATTCCTACTTTTATGATGCGATGAATTCTGGATTAAGTTATGCCTATCCTGAAGAAAGAAAATTTATCTAGGGCCTAAATATGCTAGCCTAATATCTAGGCTATAGGCTACTTCTGTATACGGCCTAATGGCGACGGAACCAAGACGACAGACCACAGATCAATAATATTAGACTAAGCAAACATCAAGTCAACTGTTCAGGCGTACGACGTGGCAAACTGTTTTTATGCATAGCCTAAGACTTTCCACAGCGAAGCATTAATCCGTGTCTAATGACCGCATTAAGCCGAAAGTAGCTAGATTTGCATAAATTTTCTGGAACAGTGAAATTATAGGCCTAGTATTTGCAAACTGTTTCTTCTGTTCGTCTACTACTTTAGCCGTATCGTTATGGTGATAATCCATTAATAACATTCCCCTCAGATAAATAGTGATAGTCTGCAATGCTACAAAACATATTGTATGTTATAGGCCTAAGCCGATAAAAGAAATTATAACAACATTATCTGTTAAGTAAATTAAATGTCAACTGGCAGTCTATTGGCACGACCCGCGCAATGCTGTATCACTTATGTCTGGCTCCAGAGCAATAACCCTCTGGGCAATAACCCCCGGCCAATAACTGTATGGCCATAATAACCCCGAGAGGAAAATACCCCGTTCTTCTATTACCTCGTCGGTGAAAACCCCCGCCAATGACCCCAAACTTAGCAAGTAAGGGCACTAACAAATGTTGAACATTCAATTTCTTGTAAACTTATGCTTTGCTATACTGTGATACCACACAATGCACACAGATGTACATAATAGAGTATAAAGCAGCCGTGAAGCTATATGGTCCTAGCTTTTATCTGTAACAGCATGCATGCCCTAATTGTAATTGTAATCAGTAAGTTGCAGACATCGGTAACTGCAAAGTGAGAAATAGTCTACTAAGCAATATACTAATAACACTTCATACACTTATGGGTCGTCCATGAAGGACGTCCTAAAATATGACCTACTTTGGACCCCTCCCTCCCCTTGTCCTCATTTGCTCGCATTTGGCCCTACCCTCCCTTCCTCTCCCTTTGCGGACGTCTGCATCAGAGGACGACTGGCTACAAGACTTCTGCGGTGTGGCAGCACGCACTCACATACCCGTCGACAGACTTTTTCTTTCTGCTGCTTTTATATTACATGCCAAATTCGAATACACTTTTTAATGTCATAATCATTCTTTTTACTGTCATACGTACACAGTCCCTGTGCACGCTGATAAAATGGTTATTGAGTTGCCTGCAATGGAAGATTATGGGGCCAAATCGTAATCGTATTCGTAATCTCCAAACTTCTAAAGCGCCACTCGAAAGCCAAGCGCAGGTCACCAGCTTATTCACGAGCGCTGCGTCTAGTCAGAGGGGTTGTCCAACAGAGTAGTCCGAGGGAGGTCCGAGTCCGGTTTCCAAAGGATCAGAGGGCACAGCAGATGTTAAGGCGGGTGTCTTTTAGGTCGAGGATTGGAAGGTACAGGATCAGATGAGTCAGGATAAGAGTTCTTGAAAAGGAGAGACTTTAGTTTCGAGTGGAAAGCCTTGGGGTGATGGATAGAAGAGCCTTTCAGCCTGAGGCAGATGATGGTGGATGATTGGCGATGATGGTGGAGGAGCCGAAAAAGTGCGGAATTCAGGAGGTAGATCGTTCCAGAGACGCGGCGCAGTGTTGGATATTGCTCAGTTGGTGAACTTGAGATGAGTAGTGACCGGGGGTCTAGAAAGAGTGAGAACGGAGGATTATCGGGTAGAGCGGGTTGGCTGGATGGTGAAGAGTTCGCGGAGATATCTGGGCTGGGAGTGTTGTAGGGAGTTGTAGGTCAGCGAGAGGACTTTGACGTGAATTCGCTCTGGTATTTTTAACCAATGGAGTGATTTGAGGATTGGAGTGATGTTATGATGATTGGGCGTTCTGGTGACGGCTCTGGCTAGTGAGTTTTGGATGAGCTGCAGACGCTTTAGTTGGGTGGCTTCAAGGTTGAGACAGAGGGAATTGCAATAGTCGATCTTTGAGTGGACAATGGAGGTAGCAATGGTGGAGGCAGTTTTGAAATCGAGCATGGGTCGGATGCGTCGGAGGTCACGAATGTGCATGAAGCAGGAGCGCGAGAGGTTGGAGATGTGATTAGAGAAGGAGATATGTGGATCAAAAGTAACACCAAGATTGCGGACAGGGGCGTCAGAGGTGAAGGTAAGAGATGAAGAGTTAGTGGATAGGTGTATTGAAAGGTCAGGTATTTTCTTGATTTGGTCAGGAAGGCCGAGGATGATGAATTCTGTTTTGGAAGGGTTGAGGCAGAGCAGGTTGGACGACATCCATTGAGAGACTAGGTTAACCACATTGAGTAGTTTTGCAATGGAAGTGAAAAAAGAGCTTGGGGAGAAGGATATGTAGAGTTGGGTGTCGTCTGCATAGAGATGGTGGTCAACAGAAGAGGATTTTATGAGATGGCTTAATGGTTTAGTATACAGAATGAAGAGCAGTGGGCCCAGGACGGAGCCTTGAGGGACACCACAGCAGAGCGGGAGGGGTGGCGAACAGTGACTGGATGCTTTAACAGAGAAGGATCTGGAAGACAAGTAGGACTGGAACCAACATTAGAGCAGTGCCAGAGACGCAAACCAAGATGACCGTCGATGAAGAAGGAGGCTGTGGTCAATGGTGTCGAATGCGGCGGAGATGTCTAGGAGACAGACGCAGGAGACTTGCTGATGGCTGACGGCAGAGACCAGTTTATTGTACAGAGGGGCGAGTAGAGTTTCTGTGGAGTGGTGTTTAGTGATGGGGGTTGAGAAGTGAGTTAGAAGAGAGGTAATCGTTTAGCCTGGAAAGGACAATTCGTTCAGTTAATTTAGATAGAAAGGAAAGGTTGGAGATGGGTCGGTAATTAGATAGGTTTTCCTTGTCAAGATTTGATTTTTTCAGAAGTGGAGTAACAAGAGATTGCTTGAAGACCATTGGGAAGTTGCCAGAAGAGAGTGAGAGATTTATAATTTTAGTGATTTTACTGGAATGAGGACGGAGGCACAGTCTTTTAGAAGAGATTTGGAGATAGGATCTAGTTCGCATTGTTTGTTGGGAAGAGAATTTAATAGGAGTGACACTTCTGTTTCAGAGGCGGGAGAGAGGATTGAGAGCGATGACTGGGAGGCTGGAGGAGTAGGGTTTGGAGAGGGTAGTGGATCAGTGCTAGGGGAGTGTGAATCTAGAAGAGACTGTAACGTGAAGGGAAGGGATGAGATTTTGTCCGAGAAGAATGAGCAGAAGGTATCAGCGATAGACGGGGAGGGAATGGAGCTTGGCAGCGGGGAGGAGGATTTGCGATGAAGAAGAGAGTTGACAGCTCTCCAGAGGTGCCGATGGTTGGAGGAGCTGGAATGGATGAGTGATGAGTAGTATTTCTTTTTGGCAGCAGCGATGAGTTTATGGTATCTGTTTGTGGCTGATTTGAGGTTGATGAGGGCTTTTGCTCTGGATGTGGGATCGATGGTGCGCTGGTAGATATGCTCAAGTTGCCTACGAAAAGATTTAAAAGCTTGGAGGTAGGAAGTGAACCAAGGGTTGCTTTTCTGTGAGCTGCGTTTGGTGATGAGTGGGGCATGAATATCAATCTTAAGGAGGTCGGAGACTGAGAGTGTTGAATTGTAGCAAGACAAAAGGTCATCAAGGGAAGACGGAGGGTTGAGAATCAGCTGGGAGTCGAGAATATCTTTGATGAAGGATTGACGGTCAATGGAGCCGGTGAGACGGAAGGAGTGAATAGAAGGAGGAGGTCGAGCAAAAGGCTTAATTTCAAGGTCGGCCATGATGAGGTAATGATCAGTGATGTTGAGAACAGAGTGTGATAGTTTGGGAGATAGAATGGAGGAGGCGGAAGTGATGAGAAGGTCGAGGGTGTGATTCTTGACGTGAGTTGGAAAGTCGACATGTTGGACGAGGTTGACTGATGACAGGAGGTCATCATGGCCGACCTTGAAATTAAGGCTTGTCAGAGGGAGTGTCAACATGGATATTGAAATCGCCAGTGAGTAAGAATTCGTTGGGAGTAGTAACAGCGAGTGAAAGTAGAGAGCCAAATTCATCAAGAAAGACAGAGGGTTTGGAGGAGTAGGCAGACGATGTAGGAGGACGATAGATATTGAAGACTGTGAGTATATCTGAAGCAAGTCGGAGGGTTATGGATGAACATTCGAAAGATCGGAAAGTGTGGCTAGAAGTGTTTAGGACGACAGCCGGTTCACGGACCAGGAAGGCAGTGCCGCCACCAGAAATTTTTGTAGACTTTGAGGAGGAGGTTAAGCGAGGGAAACTTTGGAGAGAGTAGCCAGGTGGTTTGGAGTCAGCAATATGGGCGCTAGAAGATGAAGTGGAGATCCAGGTTTCTTGGAGGGCAATTAGATCAGGTGGGCGAGAGCAGAAGGTAAGATCGCTTAAGACAATGGAGTTTTTAGGATTTAGGAGAGACCGAATATTTAGGGAATGGAGAAGAAATTTCTTGTTGGAAGACCTAGTTGCATGATGTGAGGAGTGTGTGCTGGGTTGAATTGGGATATGCTGGTTGGAGTTGGTTGCAGAGACTGGCCCGGGGTTCAAACTGATGTCACCGCATAAGAGGAGAAGTAGAGATGGAAATAGTCTCTGAGGTTGGAAATAGATGCGAGGTGGTGTGAGGAAGAACGACAACGGAATGAATGTAAGGCCGCCATATTCGGCCGTGGCTGTTGTACAGAGAGCGCGTGGGTGCTGGGAGTAGGGAGTGTGGAATGTGAGGCAGCGGAGGGAGAGGAGGAGGAGGAGGAGGAGGAGGAGGAGGAGGAGGAGGAGGAGGAGGAGGAGGAGAGCTGATGAATGCATGGGATGATGCGACTGAAGTTGATTGGTCGGACGAGTAATGGCGGTGCAGAGGCAGGAATTTGAAAAACAAATGGTTCAGACAGAAGGGGAAAATATCAGCAATTAGGCCATTTCAGACAGATTGTAAAATTGGAATGGCCTACCATTAATGACAAATCAATGCAGTACAGATCTGTCTGCCATGGCATCTGACAGAAGTTGGTGTTTAAGGCACAGGTTGTGCTAAAAAGTTATGCATTAAATTTAGGGAATAACCGCTCCCCTTGTCCGCATTTTTTGTCCGCATTGGTATATGACTCTGCCTCCCTTCCTCTCATTGCGGACTCTCTTTATGGACGACCCATTACCAAAATCAACGTCAAACTAATTACAATTTATTAGACTTGTATACGAGACATAAAATTCGAGACCGAGACAGTGGGGTCAAAGACCGAGACCGAGACAGTGGGGTTCGAGACCGAGACCGAGACACAAAGTCCGAGATAGTTCAAGACAGTTCAAAACGGGTGAAATGCACATTGGTCGCAAATCCCGAAATAATTTTTCTCTCAAGTTTTGAAGTCTAATGCCAGGGACAATTAAGTCACTGTAATCAGCCGATCACCTGAATAGTATAAACTATAGAGAAATTAAATATTTCAGCCATACTGAAATCTTCTAAATGATTCTAAAAGTTAAACCAACAAAATTCCATAATTATATTAGCGACAAAAGTCACATCACTTACCTTGAGAAACTAGATAATTATGATGTTCCAAGCGTTTCGCTTAATATGTTGACTTTTAATTACACCAGCGGCCATTTATTTGGTATTTCATTGATTTCAAATTGCGTTAATGTAAATTTCACTATTTCAGGTTCTTTATGAGACATTTTAAGATTTTTTATCAATCAGTTTGTTTATTGTCGTGAAGCACATATGACAATAATTATGAATACACGAAGAACATAATAATCAGTCGTAGACAAATGGGAGGCCCAGAAGGGATGAAATCCCGCTATAGGGACACCAATTTTATCTAATTTCATAAACAGGATCGGTATATTCTTAACTATAATTATGCTTAATTAGTTAATTAAGAGGGTTGACAAGGAAACTGTAGAGAAGCCGAGAAGAAGTTGTAGTGTAGCTGCTGTAGCAGACTAGTTTAGCAGATTTATCCAACTAGGACTTTAAGGTACAAGGATAGCATATATTAACAGGTTATAAATGCTAATTCAGACTGATGACCTAGAGAAACCTAACTTAGTCCTCATCAATCAGTCCACTCGTTAAGTCAGAACGCAGTGATTTTTTTAAATAAAACAATAGCCTAAAGTACTGTGGCATTTTTGCCAGGGACCACCCCCGGTTTTTGGGCCTCCCTGTTTTGGACCACCCTTGGGCTGTGATTTTCTGCTTGGTCGCCGACTTAGCCCGTGGTATCCCAGGCCTTGGTGTCTTAGCCCGTGGTGTCTTAGCCCGTGGTATCCCAGGCCTTGGTGTCTTAGCCCGTGGTATCCTAGCCCGTGGTATCCTAGGCCTTGGTATCCCAGGCCTTGGTCTCCTGCTAGGCCTTGGTATCCCTGCCCTTGGTATCCCTCCTAGCCCATGGTATCCCTGCCTTTGGTATCCCTGCTAGGCCTTGGTATCCCTGCCCTTGGTATCCCTGCTAGGCCTTGGTATCCCTGCCTTTGGCATCCCTGCTAGGCCTTGGTATCCCTGCCCTTGGTATCCCTGCTAGGCTTGGTGTCTGGTGTCCTGCCCCGGCTGGGTATAAATAGAGGACGCCCTTGTGTTCTGAGTCTTGCCTGTTGTGATGGTTGATGTGTGGTGAATAAAGATCGTCTTCGAATTTCGGTGTTGAATCTCTTGGGGGTTGACGACCGCTTGCTACGGCTCGCCGACTGACAGATGCTGAAACCCTTCGAAATACAACGGAGGTCGTACTTACGCTCCCATCCTGAGCGACACGCGCCTTACACTCGCATCCTGAGGCGGAAGGGCAAAGACGAACGCCGAGATCCGTTACAGTACAAACTTGAAACTGCATGCTCTTCTCAATATTCTGTTAATACCAAAAACACATCTTTTCTAAAATTCCGAGAACAAAAGAACAAGATTTTCGCTTCGAGACAGTTTAAAAAAGTCAAGAAATGACCTCGAGGTCCGAGACCGAGACATCAAAAACCTATCTCGAGACGTCTCGAGACCGAGACAGTGTCTCGAGACAATCCAAGTCTGCAATTTATTTAGACACAGAATTCAGTACCAACTACGACAGCTATTTAGAAGATTGCTAATGTCACATTAGTACATTGTGTAGCCTATAGGGCCTACATATATAGGCTATGTGTGTATAGCCTATGTGTGTGTAGGCCTATATATATATATATATATATATATATATATAATATATTTAATATATATATATATTATTCTATCAACGTATACGAGCTTCACAAATTGATTACCCTCCAGCTTCCATAGGCTATACCAGCTAACAGAACAATTTTGCCTAATTGGTATAATCTGCTAGATCTGTTGCAAACTTGATCGCACTACTCGACTTCTGCCGTGAGCAGGGACTGAAACTGAGCAAGAAGTTTCAGCTGAATCGGGGTGTGATTACAATGACGAATGTGCATGGTTGCGTCTCGACCCGAAGAAGGTAGTCGCGATACAGCAGAATGGAAAGATTAATCGGCCCTACAGCGCGTATTAGGTACGGAGACTTTGCGAGGTTCTGCCCGCATTCCGTTCCCAAGCCTTCAAGCGATTCGCTTATAAATACGAGTTTCACCATGTCACACGGTTGCCCTGCCCCTCAGTCAAACGGCAGGGTTGAAAACGCGATCATGACTGTTTTATTCGTTCATTCATTCATTTAGAGCATATATACAGCTCCCTTCAAGAACCTGCCCAGCCACGACTAAAGAAAAGACTCGAGGGACTTGTAGAACGGTAGAACCCTGCCAGATGGCTCACAAGTATAGAGCAGAGCTTAAGCAGGATCGAGTCATTCCAGATGGAAGGGTCCACGGCTGAAAAAGCGCAGTGCTGCACTGTTGCCAAGCAAGCCCGTGGAACTATGAGCTCACCCCTCGTTGCAGAGCGAAGCTGTTTAGTGAATAGGCCTATATAGTGACCAAAGCAAAGTTTCTTCCAGTCGCTTCCCTAATAATATTATGTACCTTAGCATTCATTATTCATTGGGGTGGCATGATGGCTAAACAACCTACGTGTTGGCTTCTCAATTGTGTAACCAGGTTTAAATCCTGGTCCACCATTTAAAATCAACACAGGTAGCATTGTCAAACTGTGCACTACCATCATTTTCTACATGAAGAAGAAGAGCAGTGCTTAAGCTAGCCCTGAGGCAGCCACTGGTATGAAGTCTTAGCTACTACATTTTCTTAACCTTGGCATTATGAGGACAGGTGGCCAGTCCTCAACCTTGCCATCATAGAACAAGAATTCGTGACTTCAGGCTTTAATATTCGTAAATATTCGTGAATATTATGTATTTTTAATATTCGTAAATATTCGTAAATATTCGTTGATGACGTCACTGTTTTTAAAACTACTAATTAAGAACATGTGCATGCGGTGGTTTTGCGGCGCCATACTTAGTGCCTATAGCTAGGCTACTTAGAAGCTTAGGCGTCGCAGTTCCTACCCAAATCGCCCTTCTCTCTCACTCTCTCTCTCTCTCTCTCTCTCTCTCTCTCTCTCTCTCTCTCTCTCTCTCTCTCTCCTCTCTCTCTCTCTCTCTCTCTCTCTCTCTCTCTCTCTCTCTCTCTCTCTCTCTCTCTCTCTCTCTCTCTCTCTCTCTCTCTCAAATGCCTGCACCAGTAATTCTATATAATTTGAAGGTATGTGGTTTACGCCAGCATATCAATGATGCGTTAAGCCGTTGGCTGACGGATAGCAAGATCCTTCCACTCAGAGGAATCTTGGACGGATAGTGGATGAAACATCTGAGTCATTCAGTCGTTGGCCTACATTAGTTTTAAATTGCTGGTATTGGCGCCAAATACGTAGCTATGCCACTCAATATAATTTCAAGTAGGATTTTACCCACCATAGGTCTGTACTTGGCTGAGTAACTGTAATATGTAACTTGTTCTTATGCATATTTTTGGCAATGATTTTTTACAATTAATCCCGGATTTTGAAGAATTAAGAATTAAAAGAACTAAAAAATTAATATTCTTAATATTCGTTGGCCAGTTTTAATATTCGTCAATATTCGTCAATTTCTAAAAAATCTTAATATCCGTAATATGCGCATACTCGTTCTATGCTCTCCATCTCATTTTCCCATTTACAATGCACCGGGATTTGAACCCCGACTTCTCGATTGACAGTCCAGCATGCTAATCACTACACTATCGAGGACCCCTTTCATCTTCTACATGAATGCCTCCTTAAATGTGTATTTACTGATGAGATTTAATTGCCATTAAAGTATGATGCAGGGGTCAAACAACAATAAACAGTCGATGCTATATACAATGCTCAAATAAAATGTAAAGAGTGTTGTGAAAAACACATCAGCTAAGTCATTTGTTTCCAAATTCCTACAAAGGCAAGGCTTCCCTCCTGATGTTAAACTAACTTAGTGTCAAATGTATTTTCATCTGCAACACAGTAATATAGTTTGAAAGTGCAAGTCAACAAATCACAAGTAAGTCTGATATCTTTAACACATGATACCACCCATTTTTCTAGCATCTAAGATAGAAGAATTATCCATCTCATGTAAATAAATGTCATTTTCTTCCTTGACAATAGATAGACTGACATTGATGTCCATTCACTGTCATGCCATCCATTTGTCCATTTTCAGGTACTCCATGTGTCCACCTGTCCATCTGCCCCTTCTGGTCATCGGTCAACCATTGCTTCAGGTCTACTTGGTCGTCGTCTTCTTCTTTCTCTTGACCGGTCGTCTCCGTGTCTTGGTGTCTACGATCTGCTGTGACTGTTTCTTTAGACTCTGACGGGTCAGGATTTCTTCATCTTCTCCGCTGGCATCTTCATCTGTACAAATGATTTAATTACAAATAAACATACAATCAATCAAACGGAACAACAGTGATGAACAGATGGTAAGAACTGTTAGAAAGCCACAGGACTACTTACAATATATGGAAAGGTTCACAAACAGAGCTATATAAGAATGTTTAGGTCTATACACACCATACAACGCAAATCATCTGTGAAATGAATGCGTCATTAAATAAAATGTATAAACACATACTGTACATGTATAGGCCTACATACAGCTTACTGTCAAAGAAATGGGAAATACGGTACACAAAAAGGATATTACAGATAAAGCTTAATCTAAGGTTTTAACCACAAACACATAGCTTGGAACTTGCCTGTTACAAATCAAAATTTCTCATAATTATAGTCAAAAAGCTCAAGGGTTGCAACTGATTAAATTTATGCACAAAGTAGACACCTAAATAATTCGGTTTACATATTAGTTTGACTAGACCCATTATACTTAAATAACAAAAAAATTACATATAATTGTATTTTCAAATGTTTAGTGAGTCAAGCTATATTTAATTTAATAGCTCTAAGCCTCAGAAATATGGTCCTGGATTTGCACAATGCATAGTGACCATAACACTACTCCAATAACAATAATCCTTTCCATATAGATTTCATATGATTGTCATGGCACAACATTGACCTGTGTAATGAAAACTGGAACTCAAAAGCTGCAACCATTGCACATAAGAAGGAGCACTGAAAACGTACCATCATATATGGTGTCTTTTGCCACAGCTGGTAACTTCACTCTGGTATTGTATGCCGGTAGCTTTATCTGAGTTGTAGTCTGAAACTAAAAATAACAGACAACAACAGTTCCATCAAAGTTTTATCATGCATTGCAAACAGTTAACCAGATAGTGTGTTGTAATTCCAAATTTCTACTAGGAGAAACAACAGCATACAGATTCCAACAGAGTATGGGAAATATACAAATTCCTAAAGCTGAGATCAGTGAAAACAGTTAGGTCTCAAGTTTTTGGCCAACGACTTGGCAGAAGACATCCATCCAGTATTCCAATAAAAGTTGTATAACTGATTGGCTGGCTGTCCTGACTTGCTGGCTAACTAACTTAGACCTACTGGCTCCTTAACTAACTGGCTGACCGACTTAATGAATGAATATTCAAATGACCTACTGAATAATCAAGTGTTTAGCTGAACAACTATCTAAATAAGTGAGTTTGCAGTGGTAGTTTACCTCTTCCTCGTCCATCATTTGACTAACTTCATTGACAGTTTTGCCCATTGCATCGAGATCTTCGATGAGTTTCATCAGTTTTTCTTCACAGGTACACAACTGGTCCAAAACATATTCATCCGACTCTTGTGGAACCTTTGTCTTTAAGACATCTGACGGCGGCTGAAAATGAGACAAACAGCCAGTTGAGAAAACCAGTCAACTGTATTCATAATCATAATTTCTGGATTTCTTCAGCACCCATCTAAGTTGTAGGAACAGCTTATTCACAGAAAATTATTCAAAAAAATTTGGGACAGCAGCTAGACTGGTAAGGTACTATGCAGAATTTTCATTATAGCTTGAGCACAGCTCATATTTCTAGAAATACATGAAAGTCTGAGTAATTGATAATAAATAAAGTTTTGTATGCTTTGACTGTCTGCATGTTTTCATTTGTTAAATGCCATATCAAGAACGCTCTGTACATTAAAGTGATAATCATGAAACACTAAACACTCTGCTTACTACTATTTTAAAAGTAAAACTGGATATCAGACTGCCACTATTGTCATGAACCTGGTCTGTGTCACAACTAACAAAGTTGGCAGACACACATGATGCTAACACGTAAAACAGACAAATGTAAAATAAGAGAAAAAGTCTGACTGTTTTGAGTGTCTTAAGCTTTTCAGTGAGATGTTCAACTCCGGATTTGACATTTCCGAGCATCTTGCTTCTCTTTTCCAGTTTAGCCTGTGACTCATCGTGACGCTGGTCCTCATCAGCCAGATGCTGTTCATATTCCTCCAGCAAATGCTGACCACTGGAGTAAACACAAGACAACAATATCTAAGGGGTATCAGTGCATCAGCCAGAGGGTTCCTTAATGCTCCGAGTGCTAACTACCAGGGTTGTGGGTTCTAATTTACCTCAGAAGTCACAAGGGAGAAGACTTCACTCGAATGAAGAGCAGTCCGTGAAACCATTCATGTGTCCGTCTTAGCGACTTCAGTAGAAATTTCGCTATATAAATATCCGAAATGCAATATCTAACATCTGCATCAGCAAATTCCTTAATGCTCAACTACCAGGATACCACTAATTTATAGAAGTCACAAGAAGAAGAAGAAGAAGAAGAGCAGTCCCTTAAACTATCCCTGTGGCAGCCATAGGTATGAAGTGTTATCGCCTTCATTTTCTTAGCCTCAGCATATGAGGGCAGATGGCCAGTCCTGTCCCTTGCCGTCTCATCTTCTCACCGACACTGCACACAGAAATCTCGAACCAAATTTTGCTGTGGCGGGGATTTGACCTCTGACCTCTCAATTGACAGTCCAGTACTCAGCACTCTAATCACTATGTTATCGAGCACCCTTTCATCTTCTACATTAAAAGTCTTCACAATGATGTAATGTAATAAAACATTTATAAAGCGCCACTTAAGAGTCTCTCAGATCAACACGTGGCCATCAAACAGCTGAAAAAATGAATCTTTAAGAGTTTAGAGAAAACTATATAAACTATATAAACATAACTGCTCGTTTTGTCAGCTTTGTCTTAACAGATCCATTACGGTTACATTCAGTTTTCTTAGTAAATGGCTTAACAAGGGTCAGATGACCACAAATCATATAAGGTAGATCAGATTAAACATTGACTTGAGAATGGCATGACCCAGAAGTCTTGATCTTTAAAAGAAACACAGCTGACCTGGAGAGTTTAGCTTCTCCTGAATACTTCATCTGTTCATAATCCACCTGATACTTCGTCTTCTGATCTGCCAGTTTCTTTATGCTTTCCTCATTGTCTTCTTTCAGCTGCTCCAAATGACGCTGTGTCTCGCCTTGGTTTTCAAAACGCATCACAACCTCCTGCGCAAACATAACAAATTTTACATAGAACTGCTGAACAGTCCAGTGATTAGCCACTGGTCAACAATTTAATAAATATTTTAAACTCTTATTCTGTCAAAAATCCTCAACTGAAGTACTGAACTCAACACTAAATAGGAGTATATTGAGTACACTTTCATTGAGAAGTATATTAGAACCTCTTATAACACTGTCTTCGAGGTCTATAATCAGTGTTGTAAAGTAACGAAGTAAAAGTAACGCGTTACTGTACTTAAGTAAAAGTTTCAGTACTTTTACTTGTAACGAAGTAGTACAAAACGGAAATACTTTTACTTGTAACGAAGTAAAATTTAAACCATTTTTCGGTACTTTTACTTCGTTACAATTTACGTAATATTCGTTACCTCGTTCGTTACTAAGAATTGCGCTATAACATTATTTTAACAAAGGGCGAGGTTGAAAGAGCTAATATCGCAGCGCGAGCGGGATTGGAAATCTATTCGTAGAATGGCAATTTCTATCTGTGACCAATAGACAAGCTTCAACCAAAACATGTGACTTGTGGCGGTAGTTCCTGCGCAGCTTAGAAATAAGTGCGAAATTGTCTTTCGAAAAAGTGGACATTGTTTGCATATTTATTAAATTTATCCATAAACTCTTTCAATTCTCCGTTTACAATTTCGAACATCCATGGCCATATATGCAGATGACTGCAGATGTTAACGATGAAGATGATGCTGCAGAATTCTTTATGAGAAAGAGTAAAATTTTGTAGGCCTACAGCATTGCAGCCTGGCCTAGTTTGAAGGATCTATTTAATAGATTGAGTAGGCCAACTCCAATTTTCGTGCAAGTGCAGCTGTTAGACTCCTTTTCTTAAGCTGTGCCAGTTTCACAATAGTAAAAAATAAACACTCTGGATTGAATGCATTTTTGAGAAATTAGTCTTCTTGGAAGTAAAAAATTGGGTCCAATTAAGACTCAGTACTTTTACTTTTTACTTTAAAAGTATTATTTTGGTAGAATACTTTCTATTTTACGAAGGAAGACGAACTTTTACTTTTACTTAAGTAGGTAAAGTCCTATTTACTTTTACTTTTACTTAAGTACATTTGCCCGATACTTTTAACAACACTGTCTATAATCACCTTCGCTACAATGCATTCATTCATTCATTCAAGTATTTATGTAGCGTCTCTTCAAGGTAACTGGAAGCGCTCCCAACTCCAGTCCAGACAGTTCCCATATCTAGAACGTTCCCTAGGGAATGATATGTTATTAGCTCTACTTTTCTAGCTATGGTAGGACCCATCTATTGAGATCCCTTGTACAGCCATGTTCTTAGCGCTTTTGAGGGGCTACTCAAATGCGATTTATTAAAGTCCACATACATGCATGCATGCATGCATACATACATACATGCCGGGTACATACATACATACATACCTTAGTGTCTGATACCCCAGTAGCATCCTTGATCCTTCGGAATGCTTCTTCATACGTCCTGATCTTCTCGTGATCTTCTTCTACAAGTCCCAACTGATGACGCTGTTCAGCTGTCAAGTCGTCTTGTGCCATTGATGCTCGCGCATCCTAACCAACAGAAAGCAATTCAATTTATCAAGAAAAGTCTCAACTGGAAATAAACTTATATATATATATTATACATATATATATAACAGGTTGCGCAGGGCCGGCCCTAGCCCAAATGGCGCCCCAGGCAAAGCATACATTTGGCGCCCTCTGATCCATCCACGGTCCACTCCACGTTCAACTCAATGATGAACCAGCCAGAATATTACGTTTATTTATTTTAATAATTTTTTATTAGTACACTCAACCATGGATAATTTGAATTCTGGGGAATGGTAAAGTGCAAAAAGACTTCGAATTACCCAAAAATTCGAATTACCCAAAAATGAAAAGTGTATTTATTAAAAAAATTATTTGTTGCTGTAATCAGAAATCTTTGTCTGCTTTTAGTTTTTCTTCATTTTGTCTCAGTTTATCAAAACACATTAAAGCTGAAGACAATTTAAGCAAATGCCTGCGATATTAGTAAGTTTATATTACAAACGAAATAATACCTAATGACTGGGTACTAACATAATGAGCTAACGTAGTTTCGGTCATGTTGAAATAGTTGTAAAGCCATCCTTTTTGCTTCTTCATACTAGCTTCTGTTTCTTGTTTTTTTTTACAAGTTTGAGCGGACGATAACTTCTGACGTTTCATAGGGTTTTACATAATTTATTGATTTTTAAATTTTAATTTTAATTTCATAGTATAAAAACCTTAAATTGATGTAGATATATTTAAGAAAATTTATTAACATGTAAATGTACAGATTTGTACAGATAATTAACTTGACTAATTTATGCAACTGCGATGTCTCCTCGGCAGTCAACAAATTAATTTATATAATAATGATTGGTCTACATAGATTAAATATACTTTACAGTATTTTCTTCAATTGTTGACATTTTTAGTCGAACTTTGTCACTACCCGGTATGTCAACATCAGAGTAACGGACGTTCAGGTCTATTACAGATACAGACTACAGAGTACAAACTGCATTTAATTTCAATGGTTTAAAAAAGTTTGTGCGGTAGTGAAATTGAATTACTAGAAAAGGTGCAATGAAATAAATGATTATTTTATATGTGTTCCCTAATCGAAAGTTTGTAATTCAAATGAAAATTATCATTGTAATTGAGAAATGTGAGAAGCACAAAACTGTTAGAACACATTTTTTGTGAAAATGGCGCCCCCTAGATCTTGGCGCCCCAGGCAACTGCCTGCTTTGCCTGTGCCTAAGGCCGGCCCTGAGGTTGCGTCTGTGTCAACCTGCCTCTATGAAAAAACCAATTTTGATTGACTGCTTGGATACTACAAATGAAAGCACATTTTCCATGCCATATAGCTCAATAACATAAGCCAGATGACAATTGATGTGAGTTAACACTGCTAATCATGAAACTCATCATGACAGTATGTGATGACAATGATGGCAATAAATTCTTATTCTTAAAAGCCTTTTATAAATGATGACACAATGACATTACATCATATCATAAAGACTGAATTAATTCAAATCGAATGCACTTTGGTCGTTACTTAAATGCATGCAATGATGCAAATACCTCAGCAGTTGACAGTCTTTCAAAACAAGCTATATAATTGGTCACAAGACATAAAAAAATCATTTCCAAAGCCTCATTACATACCAAATTTTCTAACTCAAGCTGTGCCCAACCCTTTCTCTTGCCTTGCTAAATTTTTAAAAACAGTTTAAGAAACAACTATTTTGTACTTATCTGTGCTTCAAAGGTGATTTAATTAATTGCCCAGCCATAAACCCTGTTTAACAAAATTCCATAAGAAATTCCTGAAAGAGGTAAAGTGAATGCAACTGTGTCATCTGACTCCTCTCTTTGGTCTCTCTGGCAACCAGACTCGGAGTTTCCCTTGACCCTCTCTGAACAACCCCTCTGACTTGACGCAGCACTTTAGAGTAATGCTTTAGAAATTTAGTCTACGATTACAATTACTTTCATCTTTACGTCCATGACCCATTTATTATGATTTCATTTGATTCATACGATTTCATCAATTAAAACCTCATCATTATGATAACACCTAAATCATTTGATTAGATCAGAGTTATGCATCACCTATTCACAAGAAGAATTCGACAGCAGTAACTTACAATTCGCCGCTGGATGAGCTGAGCCTGGACCTTCTTTTCCTCGGCTTCCTTGCGAACCTTTTGTATTTCGAGTTCCCTCTGCTTTCGATCGGCATAGATCTCTTTCTCTTCTCGCTCGAGATCAGCCTTCGCTTTGTCTCTACGTATGATTGCGTCATCATGCATCACACGAAGTTCCTTCAACTGGAACTTCAATCTGTAATCATATACTCGCAATGGTCGCTATCAAATTTTTACATTTCTACAATGAACAGCAAGTCTTGAGAACTCATTATACACAGGACCTCAATTAAAGATATAAAACAGATCATTAGACACTGTGTTTGCAATCAATACGCACTTTATTATGCCCGTAAGCAGAAAGGAACAAAAATCATACCAAAAAAACATAATAATAATAATCAATAATCATGTAGTAATAATAATTTAATAATAATAATAATATACCATAATAACAATAACTTCAATAATCAAAACATTGTCAAAGATGTGAAGAATTCACTCGAAAATAATAAAGTGAGTTTTGTCTAAATCTATCTTTTTTTTCATCAAGTCTATCTATTGTTGAATTAAACAAACAAACAAAGTCAATGATGTGATGAACTCAAATAATAGACTTACTAACAGATGGGCTGAATTACCTCAAAAAACAACAAAGTTTTACCTAAGTCTGTCAACAATAAAGTTGAATGTGTCCTTAGGAAGGTCAGTTTTTAGAAGTCACCTTTACCAGCGTCTCATCACAGATGAGACTCTAGGACAAATGCCCTACTCAATATCAATGAGTTACAGACAAAGGCACAGAGTCACTCTCATGCAAAATACGATGAACTAAGATGACTCTTAACCTACCGGCGAATGTCCTGTTCCATATCGTCCAAGGTATTTTCAAACGTCTTGTGTTCATCTTCCAACTTGGACTTAATCTGTAGGTATGTCTTCTGAATGTGATCAGCTTCCTTACACTTGAGGTTGGCCTTGTCTAAACGGTTCTCCAAATTTCTCAGCTTCTGCAAATACCATGAAATCCAAAATGCATTGTACTGCATTTGTCAATTTACATAGCGCTCATAGCAGAATGAACTACTGAAAGGCATTACCGGTATGACACCAAAAAGAAATAGATGAAAACCATACTCACAAATAAACTCATACTTTGAGGTTGAAAGTACAGATGGTACCTAAGTATGGCAAGATAACCAAGTCATGTGTTAGGTAATGATTCATTTGCCATGGTCCCTGGTCTGTTTCTTTTAGTGTTGTCCTAAAAAAATGTCATCAGTTTTTTTGCCAGACCTTTAGGCTAAAGAAAAAACAGAGCAACTCATGATCTTACTATACATTCTAGAGGTTCTCAATTTTTCAAGATTCCTATTCCAAAGGTTCTTGATTTTAAGTTAATATATGAATTACTAATTTCAATTAAAATGATGATCTAAACATGGAAACACGCTACCACATTGCTGCCATGGCTACCAACTAAAAAGCTCGCTATCTCACAGACATGAAATATTAAGGCCATGCACTTGCACAAGGAAAAGTCTCAGAATTAGACAACAATAAGTACTGCACAAGACATTTATATATAAACACTTTAAAGTAAGTAATACTCCTCTTCATTCTTTGTGCTTAGACATCATGTACAAACCTGTGCATCTTCAGATTCATTGGCGCCATTGGCATTGGCATCTGATGAGTCACCATTCATCTTCTGCTGCTGTGTCTCTAACTCCTTCAGTCGCTCCTCTTTCTTTCTTGTCGTGTATTGCAGAGAATTCAAAACGTTCACACGATCTCTAACCTTCTCATCCATCAGAACTATAGCCACCTTTAAGAGAAAAGCTCAGTCAGTTTTTATCATCATCATATCATATATTTGTTTATTGTGATAAGCTAAACAGTTTATCATGATAAGGTAAACAGTTCATTGATGTTCAAGATAAATACAAACTAAACAAAACCACACTTCAGTACATTCCAAAAACATCTGCACTTTCAACTCTGAAATTTTTTAATAACAGATAGATCTGACTAATTTGGCTGATAGGTTTGAACACTTGGAGATTTAGAAGACATCAAATTAAAGTTATAGAATTGAATAGATGTACAAAACCATCATGCTTACTCTTCCTGGCTTATTACGAAGTGCCTTTCTTTCCGTTTCGTTACCTTCTAAACCTTTGCTGACAACATATTCATCAGCCTAACAGAAATCAATAAAAGCAGAAACAGTTACAACTCAGATTCAGTGATTTCAGATTTGAAAAGGTATAGTCAACTGTTGGTATTACATGTTTAATATCTTAAATGACTTTGTGGTACAATTATAAGGATTAGCTTTTCAAACATTCACTAAAATTATTCAAAGATCATAACTAAAGCATAAATACAAAACTGCAGCTCATCAAGAAACTGGGTTGTTACTGATGGCAATTAGACATGCTAAGTATACTTGAGTAGCATTTCTGGCATGACCATTAGTAAGTAGCTTTTTGTACGAGGCAATCGTGTGGCCTCTCGTTTACAGCACCCTGGTTTAAGTAGCTTTTTGTAAGAGGCATATAAATCTCTGTAATGAATGAATGAACCTTGTGAAATATAATTATATGAAATATCCATGATAAATGAAATAAAATTAAATAACAGCAAATAAAAGTAGCTTCTTACATCGCTGACTAGAGGCAAAATTTCACATTTGAGGTAATATTCTGCTTATCTATTCAGTGGAAGTTTAGTCAAAAGATTTTAAAATGCTGCACTGCATCTGTTACCGATTATTTGTTTGACAGAAATAACACTAAAACTTGACAACATACGCAAATTTTAAGAGTGCCAGATTTTCATGTAAAACAATGCATGAGACTCACAGCCAGTTTATCTGCAATCAACTTTCAACCAACAATGCATGAGACTCACAGCCAGTTTATCTGCAGTCAACTTTCAACCAACAATGCATAAGACTCACAGCCAGTTTATCTGCAAACAAACTTTCAATCAACAATGCATAAGACTCACAGCCAGTTTATCTGCAAACAAACTTTCAATCAACAATGCATAAGACTCACAGCCAGTTTATCTGCAAACAAACTTTCAATCAACAATGCATAAGACTCACAGCCAGTTTATCTGCAATCAACTTTCGCAGGTCAGAGTTTTCCACTTGCAGCTGAGAGACATTCTCATCCAGCTGCTTCCGACTGTATTCCACTCCTTCAAAGTAAGCCTTCTGTTCACCTTCTATTGACACAGATAGACAAAATTCCACATAAGAAAACAACTCTGTTATTCCATCTCGGATATTACGTGTTCCTTTTTCTTTGGTCCTACAGTTTAAAATTCCAGTCCTACGCACAAAGACAAATGATGACAATCTAATCTTGCCTCAATATTTTTTTCCATATGATATAGTGCAACTGAATCCTTAGTTAGAAAATAGTCAGTGACTGCTGTTTGCAGAGAATGAATACATAGCAATAGAAAATCAAATAGGCCTATCTCTAAGGTGACATCTATGCCAGTCTTGTACGCACTTTGTCGCTAAATCATTAATCATCTATGTCAGTCTAGCATTCACTGTCACATAATCATTTATAATTTTTGGGTTCACTATACTGACCAATCTGGCTGTTCGGTTTAAACGCCATTCAATATGAATATGAAACGCCTTACAATGTCTGTGCAAATACAGAACTTAGAATCTTTGATGTCAGTGGGCAATATATCATTAAAGCAGTCATAGACGGTCATTATGTACAAGTAACGACAACGACAAACAAATTTGGTCAAATGGCGCTAAACTATCGTATTTACAAGCTTTTTGGATACGCGTTAATTATGTGTAATAGACCTACCCAGTAACAGTTTCTTTCGACGTAGTTCGTCTATTTGCTCAGCGAGGTTACGCTGAGATTTCGACGACTTTCCAGGCATCGTTGCTGTTATTAACTTTTATAAATCGTCTAACTTCTTATTTTCAATCGAAATACATCAATACAAAGTTCTGTCTGTCCAGAACTGGCAACCACTTTGCTTATATCCGTCGCCAAGCAACCAGACATGTGGGTTACGTTAGAGCAGAACATTACACTGCTAGTGGTGCCGCCCAGCGAACGCCAAACCTCAAAACCATGTGGTCTCTCTCTCTAACACCACGCTCAAAATGCTCTTAGTTTAAGAAACACTACTGATATAAGGTTTGTTCAGGTCTCAGAAGCGACAGTTTTCGATTAATGTAAGATTAAACTTTTAAAGTTATGTTAGTGACCAGTATCCAAGGTAATCAAGCTGAAGATATGATCTACTCTGATAACGATTTTAAAGTACTTAAAATACTAAATTTTACAAATAGGCCTAAGTATTGAGTTACCGACAAAGTGATTTTCAATGTGGTTTGCCTTTGGTTAACTAGAATGCATGCATACAGACTATCGATACATCTAACCAGAGCAACCAGAGTGATTGGGTTGGCTAAACCGGAAGTGAGCGTTGAGGCGCGCACCAGCTGTCAATCATCGAACCTCGCGGCTCCTATGACAACTAATGTCAATAACAGCAGACCGAAGGCTGCATCCGCTGTTACAAGTTAGAAGCAAAGTTTCTTCAAAATCTAATTTTCGTGTGGTCTGCGACCATCAGCACAGTGGAGCTATTCGTCGTATAGGCCTATCTAATAAGCTTTTGCAGGTATAATTTGAAAATTATAAGTCGCTTTGGTCCGGCCATTATATACAGTAAAGCACGCTTTTATAAAACTTGAAAAACTTCGGTGGTTTCTTACTTTGAAGTCGAAATTTATGAAAATATCTGCTTAATTAGCATCAGCTTCTTCAGCCGTTGCTGTGACGTGAAGGTCAAGTGAATTCTTGACTGTCAGCTTCTAGTAGACTGTGAGTGACAAGCAAAGCAATAAGGTATGTTTGATAAAACTGTGTTTTGCATAGTAATATCTACTGGCATTTGATGTGGTAGATTGGAGCAAGGAATTCATCATGAGCAGCAGAACCTCGAGAAATAGCACCAGAAAAGGCAGCTCAAATAAGAAGGGAGTCGAGTCTGGAGGTGAGAATGACCTGGTCAAGCACAGGTCCAGTTTGTCACTGAAGTCTTCATCGTCCAGCTTTGTCAGTGAGAAGATACGTAGGGATGTGCCTGACATGAGAATCCTGTCCCCGGTCAATACAGCTCGTGACAATCCAGCCGAGGATCTGCGGAACATGAGGAGGATCATTGCAGAAGATCCAGAGTGGACTCTGGCCACCGTCTCCTCTCTAGAAGAACTGGTCCTCAAACACATCATCGACAATTTTGCAGGTTCACTTCATTTTTACATTGAAACCTAACATTAACATAATATATCGTGTTGTTGTTTTTGTTTGTCTATGAAGTTATCAAGTTCAGGACCATTAAGTTTTAGAGTATTTCATTTTAGGCAGTTTAAGTTGGTGTAAGACAGATAATGCAGGTTGCATAAAAATCATCATTTTTACAGACGTTAAAGTGTTCTCAATAATATTTGAAGCCACATAATGTACAGTCAGTGTAGCCTACTCTCCTGTCTAGCTATTCACAATTATTTTAAGTTACTCATAAATTTTTATTATGCCTTAAGAGAAGACATTAAAGTGTTCTCAATAAATATTTGAAGCCACATAATGTACAGTCAGTGTAGCCTACTCTCCTGTCTAGCTACAACACAAAGCCTCACCAAAAATTATTGTCAGACTATAGTGCACAACTGACATGCTTTACACACTGTCAGCTTGGGTCATCATGGTATCTTTGAGATCAGGTGTTTTACTTGCATCAACTTGTTCTGTTGCATTTCTTTTACAGTTAACTCCATCATCTTGAAAAAGTTGCTTCCCAAACATAGAGCCAAAGTGTTGGAGAGGATATCAACCAATCTACCACTTAAGGTCATAGCAAAGCTTGTTGATGATGACGGGTACTGGAAGAAATGCTGCAATGCACGCTGGGAGGTGTGTGATGTCAGCCAACATGGTGGACGGTGGAAAAGAATGTTCTTTGAGAGAAATCTTGAAGAAATCATTGAAAAATTTGTTCCCGAATCGACGAATCCAACAGAACTGACCGAAACGCTTGCACTTTCTTCAAACTACATCCGTCGGCTCATCATACGTCAGCTTCTGCCGCCAATAAAGAACGTAAATAAGAACCAAAGCAATGACAATGTGTCCGACGGAGAGGAGAGTGACGTAGGGGATGAGCCTCAGATTGATCATTTTGATTTCGGAACGGTGCTCCCTCAACTTACATTCCTCGAGGATTTTCACGTTACGTTTGGAGTGCGAGACTGCGGCATGAACTTCGACTGGAGTCTGTTTCAGTTCACGACAAGAGACTGCATGCTTCTGTCAAAGTGCATCGCCGACTGTCGGACTCTGAGGACGCTGAAACTTCACCAGAGCAAGGTGGACGACGCCAAGGTCCGTGTGCTGATCAGCCACATCCTGGACCATCCTGTGTTGCTAGAACTCGACCTCTCGCAGAACATCATTGGAGACCGAGGTGCGAGAGCGATTGGAAAGTTCCTTAATAACCACAGCCAGCTGACAAAGCTGAATCTTTGCAATAACAACATCCATGCCTACGGGGCACAGGCAATTGCACACGCACTCACGAAGAACACGAGCCTTCTGTCGCTGGAACTGCGTCTCAACCACATCGGAGACGACGGTGGTCAAGCAATCGGCAGAGCACTCCTTAAGAACTCCACACTGAAGGAAATTGGCCTCGGAAGTAATGAACTCTCGGAACCAACTGCGGCTGTTATGTCACAAGTCATCAGCAAAAATTCTGTCCTCAGAAAGTTTGATCTGTCATGCAATCGCCTTGGCCCGGTATGATTTTCTATAAAACAAGCAGTCAAAGTCAAACTGTTTTACTTTCTTAAAGCCAGCAATCTTTATAATTTAACCAACTCAGACAAACAAGCAATCAAACTGGTCAGTTAGAACTTACTCTAAGCTGAACCAGACTTGGTGGCTTGTTTTGAAGTTTCAGAATTTTCAACTTCAGCACACTCTGTCAGTTATGTGTTGTCCTTTATCTTCAGGCTAAAAACTCATGTCTTCATCGCGTCTGCTTATCACAGCCTTCCATGTGGCCTTGGGTTCCTCTACTTCAACATGAGCTAGACTTCTACATAACTGACGCTCGGCGTTCAGCTTTAGTTTACGTTAGATTAGAACCGGATTTCATTATGACCTTCTTAATCTACTGTAGTGTCTTCAGGGAAATTATTCATGACTTTGATCTTCATGATGTTAGAACCAAATTAAGTTTCAAAGTCTTCTTTATTTTAGATGCTAAAATGGCAGTGACCAGTATCAGATAACTGGTAATTAGGATCTTCTCTTTTGTTTACTGATGAGTAAAGAAAAGAGAATAATATTCTCTTTTGTTTACTCAAAAGAGTAAATAATATTCTCTTTTGTTTACTCGCCGTTATCTTAACATATTATGTTAAGATAACGGCGTTAATGTACTATTTAAGCAACTATTTGATTTCATGTACGCTTCTATTACCTGGTACAGTTTAGGTAGGATCAATCACTAGTGACTCGAGGTTTGAACAAGAGAACAGCAACCAGACAACTCATTCTAAGGGTTGCATTTCTCACCCACAACACGCTGGTTTCACACAATGAACCATGAACACAGTGGTGAAACCTGAAAGGGCAGTGCACTTGCTAACAAACAGAATTGCACTTAATATTGTCATTGTATATACAGCCATCGGTCAGTTGTGAATGGGAATCCCAGTGTGCACAAACCTGCAGGCATTGATTTTTCTAGTAATCTGAGCAGTGTTTGTTAACCGGTTAAGTTATTCATGAATTTCAACACTAGTTAGGCTAGCACAGGCAGTGATACTTATAAAAGGTGCTATTTTTAGTGCCTAGATATGCGAGATGCTTACAAAAGGTGCTATTTGAAATGTCTAGATGTGATTTTATGAGATACTTATAAACAGTGCTATTTAAGTGTCTAGATAACTGACTTTGATACTGTATATAACAGTAGACTACATTAAAAATTAAAAATAACAATTGACTTTGCAGGATGGAGGAAAGCAGTTACAGGAGGGAATGGAGACAAACTCAACAGTCACCTACATCGACCTACGCCTCACTGAATGTGGCCAGGAGTCTGAGTTCTGCATCAACCAGGCGCTGAACCGGAACCGTGACAGAGAGCACGATGCAGACCGTTTAATGTCAACTACCACCAAGAGACTGTGATGTGGTCAACTGGTCCCCATGAACAGAGGGCCACATGAGACAATGAACGATGTATAAAAACTACACTTACTTGCTGCTAGTAGTGATCGGTGACTTAGTACTATGCAATGCAATGATTTTACAACACTGCTGTTCTTTGCATTCACAATATCCTCAATCATGATCACAATGTCTTAATATTTATATCAGTTTACCTACATACTCAGTTTCAGTTAAGGGCAAGAACAAGAAAGAAAAACATAGCTTACTATGGTCACATAAGTCATTTACATGTCAAATTCAGTTTTGCACTGAGTAACTACTCAAATAATAAAAAATTATATTTACTATTGCTTATTATTGTCGCATAAGTCATTAACAAGTCAAATTCAGTTTGGCTTAGGATATTGTAATTTATTATTTTTCATAGCAATTTGTTAATCACTATAGTTGGCTGTTAACCAATTAAAATTGTTTTAAATTGTGTTAAACTAAGTTAGCTGCTAGCATTTGTTGTTATCACTTAGAAATTACTGCTGTTATACCTCAAACAAAAGAGCATTACTGTAAGGCCAATGACAACAGCTCTGCAAACTATAAAGATGTCATCAAAACACTGAAAGCTACTTTTATAGATTGCTGTTAAAGAAGTACAAGACAAATGTTTTGTCACATTCTGTTACATAAATTATGCACAAAAGGCCAATGGATTGATCACTGATGATACAATAAGAAGAGGCTTTCCAAAGGCAAATGTTTGATTACATTATACATATAAAGTATTGTCTCATTTGACAGTTTCTGTTAATTATTTGCCTGTGCTGTCCGAGTACCATAACCAGACAATGCAACATCCAAATAATTATGAAGATTAACTTTGCTTTTCAATATATTATCTCACCAGTGGACAGGCTTCATTGCAGCATTCGACTTTCCCATTCACACAAAACGTGAAAATGAGCCGTGCCTCATAACCTAGTTTCCATTTATCTAGTCCAAGGATACTGTTCACGCTGTCATTCGGACGACCCTGACCATGGTTTATTGTCCGGCTGCGTCCCAATGTCAAAGGCCAGTGTTAATCCTTGCTTCGCTGGCGACCTCTGTCTTGCGTTGCGACATCGGCCAGCGGACATTTCCACGAGCCAAAGGATCGGTCGCAGGCAAAGCTATTGATGTGCACCTCCTCAGCATAATGCTCAAGCACATTCAATATTCTCCTCCATAAAAGCTTAGTTACCTTTAGCATTTTCTGCACTATTCTTATGATAGAATGGAGAAAACTGGTCTTTAATAAAGTTCCATTTAAACTCAGAGACTAATGATATCTGAACTGAAATGTGCAAATGCTTTGATACTAGTCTTCCTATGAATCAATTAGGACTCTGCAGACAAAATAATTGGCATTAAAATTAATTAAGAGGCGAGTTTTTAATCTGTAACCAAAGCAAGTTGTACATCACCGGTACATTTCAGTAGTTGAGGCGATAATGACATATACACACAACACCACTCGATCAACAATAGCAAACAGTTCTTGAACACGAGATGCTGATGTTTAAGAATCTTTCAGCTCAAGTATAAAACATCACCAGGATGACAATTCCTTACAGATTTACACATAAATATATTATATACATATGTTTATATACATAATTACATATAATTTTATAAACAATCGTTTGTTCATTGGGGACAGCAGATTATGCTGCACTTATTTCTAGTCTATTGATGTCGCCATATGCTAGTTGCACGTGCACTAGGATAGCGTTTTAACCGGTGGGGCGTTGAGTCAAGCATTTCAACTGGAAGATCGAGAAAGTCGTAATCATAGATGGACGAGACTTCAGCGACTGGTGAACTTGTGTGACTGCTGGACGATCGGACGATGGCCGCAGCGGTTAACAGGTTCTGGTCAGTTATTGCTCCATCCATCTGGACGTTGGTTGTCATTGAAGTTCTGTGGTTGGTAGATATGCCACCAGCAAAACCATTCCCTCCTATGAATCAATCAGTCAATCAACCAAACAATCATTCCTTCGTTTGATCAATCAATCATTATTATTGTTATTGTTATCGTCAACAACAACAACAACAACAACATCATCATCAACAACAACAATAACAACAACAAACAACATCATCATCATCATCATCATCATCATCATCATCATCAACAACAACAAACAACAACAAAAACAACAACAACAACAACATCATCATCATATACAGGGTATATTCGGATATTTATATCTTCGCTGATTTATGAATTCACCTCAAACACACAGGTAGATGGAAAAGCAGTCTTTGATTGTTTACAAAATCAACATAATTGTATACCAACAAAAATAGCGAATCAGGCAGGCAAGCAGGCAGGCTATGAGGAGTATAAAGTATAAATCGCCATTAACATAATTGTGATATTTCTCAAGACCATAAATATTTCTAAGGATTTCATCGGATGAAGACAAGCAGTAAATGTACAGTTACATCTACTATGCATGTATGTATGCATAGATTTCTGTTATTATGTATGTACATAAGTATGTATGTCTGTAGATTATGCATGCATTATGTATGTATATGGTTGGCTTCTTTGGTGCCAGATGGATAGCATGCACACAGAGGCAGATTATTTAGACATCCACGCTGGCCACTTGCATTCCAGATCACACAGCACTAAATGTAGCATCACAGAGAACACAGAGATATATAAAACAGAGGTAGATACAGACAGAGAGAAAGAGACATATAGACAGACAGACAGACAGACAGAGACCAAGGAAGAGACCGACAGAGAGACCGACAGACAGACAGACAGAGAGACCGACATACAGACAGACAGAGACAGACAGAGACAGAGACAGACAGACAGAGAGAGACAAAGAGACAGACAGAGACAGACAGAGAGAGAGAGAAAGAGAGATGAACAAAGGTAGTTACTTGAGTAAGCGAGCCACCTGAGCAACTACCTTACCAAACAGGTCTTGTGTACTGCAACAGTAGCTAAGCTTACGGCTGATTCTTCTACATATAAACACTGATCTTAAACATGAAAAACTGTTGCTGCTGGGTTTAGGGTAATGGTAACACTCTGGCACAAAGAGCAGCACGGACGTGGGATCGCTTCCCGCTACCCTCCCAAAGGTCCACTCAGCCTTTCATTCGCCAGATGGCATTGGTAAAATGAGCAGTAGGATGTGATGGCGCCTTGCATGGCTGCCAAGCAGTTAAATTCGACTTCTGTAATAACTTGTGATCATCCGTTCATACAATTAATTGTAATCATACTGGGGTGTGTCAGTCTGAAACAATAAACGAAGATTGTTGTTGTTTTTGCTGTCGTCGCTGTAAGTGAAAGCATCCGAGATAATATGAGAGATCATCTTGAAGTACGTTGAACTGTGAAATATGGATGAACGTCAACAACTGCTGATCATCAGTCAATTGAAAGAGTTACTCCTCATCGGGGCCAGCTGAAGGGGCCGTACGGTATGAACAATCATCCTGTCTGCCTTTGTCATGGTTGCACCGAAATGAACCAACCCATATGGGCCCTGTAACGGTTTCATACGGGAATATGGGTCCCAAATGGGCTCTATGAGTTCATGCCCACAGGGACAGAACCTTCCTTGGAGGGAACGGTCATTATGGGCCCACCCATGGAATGGCCAGCTTATGTCGAGAGTAGAAAGTGGAAGTGATGTGGGTGGATCCAAGTGTGGAACTGGGTTTGAGTTATCCATGCCTTGTAAAGTTATGTTGAGACCAAGACTGTCACTGTCACATATGTGTACGTATGCAGGCTATGTATGTATGTATGTATGTTTGTAGGTATGTATGTATGTATGGGATCTATTACAAGAACCGCTTTATAACTGACCATGTTATAATGAAGTTTTTCTACAACCTCAAGAAAAAAAATTGTCACAATATCAGTGACACCATGAAACGAAGTATGTGAAGTAATCACAGTAATAGCTATAGTACTAGACAGAACATGCTGAAATGCTATTTACAGAAATGTGACAACACATTGTTATGTTGTATACATGGAAGGATGTTGCAAGAATATTGGGTAACTTGCCACCACGAATAATTTGGCTCATACTCGCGGACCTCACTTTGAGAACCACTGCCCTATATGAATGAGATCTGTAACGTCTGTAACACAAACAGGACACAGACAGCAGTGTTCACACTGCTTTTGAAGTGTCATTTAAAAGCACTACACAAAAGTCCATATACATGCAAATTGATGTAATAAAACACAAATACAAATGTGAGACTGGTTACCTGTCGGCTCAATGTCAATGTGAATGACTGGTTCTCCGGCAGCAGCAGCGGTTGCCGCAGCAACGGCACTGGTGCCAGGTGTTGAAGATAACCTAGCATCCAGAACTTGCTTTGTGTATTCCTCAAAGTTGAACGGCGTATCCGGGAGACGCTGTTCATAACCCGTAACCATGCAAACCAGTTTGGCCAAAATCAGCAAACCAACCACGACGGCTATTACAATGGCTGCTATTCCTCCCGCCGGAAAGGCCAACATCTCTACAATTTTAATGACAAACAAACTACTATTGAAGATAAACATCTGACATTGTTGAAAGAAAAGTAAACTACAGGCTTTTGATGGTTCCTAAAAATGGACTTTATAAAAGTACAGACACATGTACATACATATTTTACACTGGATCCCACAATTAGCTTTTCAAAGTAACACTTATTAGTCTCATTATAAGAACAATGGTGAGGTCAGGTATGTGTAATTTGCAATTTTAATTGTTGCAAATTTAATTAGAGTCACTCACAGGCGAAAATCTATACATAACTTTGGGGACAGAGTACCTATGAGGGCCAGATATTGGGGGGACAGAAGGGCTTAAGTCAAAACTTTGGGGAGACAGTCCCCTCTGTCCCCCTCCCATGATTTACTCCACTGGCATCACTTCATCACTGCATCAGAGGCACAAGTAGGGCAAAGCAGGGTGAAATAAGGTATGAAATGAGGTCTCTCTGTCGCTCTCCATTGTTCTTCTGGTGGTTAACCGAGGTTGTGCTGCCAGTGGTTCTGCTGGCATGGGAGAAAAAGGCTTGGTGTGAGGGTGCCAGCCATCTGAGATGACGTCATAAGAGACCCTGACCAAGCGGCAACAAGGGTGACGTAACATAAGCACAAGAGTGGTCAAAGGACTTTAAGTGGGAAGAATCAAACTGATTCCGTCAGTGGCTTCTTTTGCCCTGGATAATGGCCATTTAATATGGGATTTTGGAAGGTTGACCATGGGCTAAATGTAGTCTATTTTCTTTAGTGAATGGTTTATCTCTTCTACAGCTGATTGTTTCATATCGTATAGCATGTTTTAGTACCTCATAGAAGAGATACCTATGCTAGCTTAATGATCATTAAGAACAGAAAAACAAGCAAGACAATGTACAGATAGAATGATAGATACTCAAGAAGTCACCAACAGTCAGTTCACGCACAACAAACATGAAAACCAACAAACGGATTCACATCCTGTTCCACAATGAGATGAATAATCTATCACAATGACATATTTATAAGTTAAAATATATGTAAATGATATATAAATATATAAATGATATATAAATATATAAATGATATATAAATATATAAATGATATATAAATATATATAATGATAATTATAAATATATATAAATATGCTGATATATAAATATATAAATGATATATAAATATATAAATGATATATAAATATATAAATGATATATAAATATATAAATGATATATAAATATATAAATGATATATAAATATATAAATGATATATAAATATATAAATGATATATAAATATATAAATGATATATAAATATATAAATGATATATAAATATATAAATGATATATAAATATATAAATGATATATAAATATATAAATGATATATAAATATATAAATGATATATAAATATATAAATGATATATAAATATATAAATGATATATAAATATAAATGATATATAAATATATAAATGATATATAAATATATAAATGATATATAAATATATAAATGATATATAAATATATAAATGATATATAAATATATAAATGATATATAAATATATAAATGATATATAAATATATAAATGATATATAAATATATAAATGATATATAAATATATAAATGATATATAAATATATAAATGATATATAAATATATAAATGATATATAAATATATAAATGATATATAAATAATAAATGATATATAAATGATATATAATCACGCATGCACATGAAAAACGTCTATTAGATGAAAAACTGCCACTCTCAATAACTCATGTATTCTGTTGCGTTTTGTCGACAGTTTTGTGTTAAATAAACGAATATGATGATGATGATGATGATGATATATAAATATATAAATGATATATAAATACATAAATGATATATAAATATATAAATGATATATAAATACATAAATGATATATAAATATATATAAATGATATATAATATATATATACAAGACATATAAAGCGACACAATAAACAACATAGCTGCTGTCATACACGGCCATCAACTTAATTGTGCAACAGAGCAGATATATTCAAATGTTTGTTTTGTAAAATTTATGCTCTCGTTTCATTGCAAACTCTAAGATAGCCAGGATAATTTCCCTATGGGATCACGCAATGGAGATGCAGGGTATGACATGAGTCACCTCATTCCCTTGGAAGGCGGGAGTTTACAGAAAAACCCTGGCATGGCAGTCAGTCTGCATTCTATCCATGATGAATTGGAACACGGCACATCTGGCAACAATTGATTATTGCCATTAATAGCACCAGAAGTTGCCTGAATCATGGAAGTCTGACACTGCCTGCTAATCTAGAAGTCCTTGCCTGAATGTTCCTCATGAATGTGAGAACAGCCATAGCCCAGTCCCGTGCCTTTGCCTGCATTGGCCCTTCGCTATGGAATCAACTTCCCCCTTTGTTCGCACCACCATACTATGTGGTGGTCCTGCTACATTTTTTCGCTACCTCAAAACTTGTCTTTATTCTCTGGGACTTTCACACTGGGAGCGCCTCTGATTGGTGTGCACTGTGAGAGGCGCTTTATAAATGTTTAAATACAATACAATACAATACAATACTCACCTTCACCGGCAACAACTTTCAATGAGAAGTAATATCCACCACGTCTGTTTCCACGGAAATGGTAGATGGAAATGCAAGAGCCTGAGGTGGAAACCGCTTGAAACGGACCAACCGTTGAACAGTTGAGAAAAGACTAAGAAGATAAATAATCCAACAGTTACAACTCACAGCTAGAATCGAACAATGGAAGGTGATGCAAAGAAATGTACATGTAATGTGATGCTAAGAAATGTACAGGTAATAGATGCTAAGAAATGCATTGCGTAAAGTGATGCTAAGAAAGGTACATGTAATAGATGCTAAGAAATGCATTATGTAATGTGATGCTAAGAAAGAAAGGTACATGTAATAGATGAAAGGTAAGAAATGCATTGCATTATGTAATGTGATGCTAAGAAATGTACAATTGTACATGTACCCCGGTAATGTGATGGCAAGTAATGTAAAGCAACTGTATCAACTGAAGCTCTTCTATAGATTTGCGACAGTGAATTGTGTCAGTTTCAGAGGGACAGACACACACAGACATATAGACACACACAGGGGCGCCGCTAGACGTACGCACTTACGCACGTGCGTACAGCGCTGAAAGGCTAAGAAACGAAAAATTGTAAATGAAAAAAGTGAAATATTGTTATTAAGTTACAAAATTATAATAACTTAGGTACTAGTTTTAATATTAGGTAAACTAACAGTCTAACACCACCTAGCAGTGGCGTAACCAGAGCTTCCCAAAAATTACGCAGATTCCAACCTCTCTGAGGGGAGGGGTCCGGGAAGAGGCTGTAGGCCTAATTAAGGAACTTTTTATTTGGGTGTGCATAATGGTGCATTTTGGATACCATCTTTTTGGTTAAAAGTAATAACAATTTAAATCAGTTCTTTGGGAAATTAAATAATTTCATAATTTTAATTATATCTTGCGAGGCGAAAAGCTTCCTCATTCGTGCCTGAACACCCCTTGCAATCCTATTACTATTTAGGGCCTACCAAGACCAAAAAACAGACAAAGATAATTAAGCTCATTATGCGAGACGAAGATACAACCGATTTGCCTCTAGGCTACGGGTCGGAATGTTGGCCAATGCGAAAGCAAGACAAGAACAGAATTATTAAAGCAGAAATTAGTTTACTGCGGAAGATCGCAGGGATTTCAAGACTTCAGAAAATAAGAAACGCTGGCATTAGACAGCATATGGATCGAAACAACTCTGCTAGACAAAGTCGTTCAAAGAAGACTTCGATGGTTTCGACATAATAATTATTATAGAGCGAATGCAAGTTGACCGAAAACCACACACTGCACTACATGCAAGATTCTATAAGGCAGAACCTCCTCCCTTTCCTCCATTCGCTCCTCCTCCCTTTCCTCCATTCGCACCTCCTCCCTTTCCTCCATTCGCACCTCCTCCCTTTCCTCCATTCGCACCTCCTCCCTTTCCTCCATTCTCTCCATCTGCCTCCTCCCTTTCCTCCATTTTCACCTCCTCCCTTTCCTCCATTTTCACCTCCTCCCCCTTTCCTCCATTCTCACCTCCTCCCTTTCCTCCATTCGCACCTCCTCCCTTTCCTCCATTCGCACCTCCTCCCTTTCCTCCATTCGCACCTCCTCCCTTTCCTCCATTTTCACCTCCTCCCTTTCCTCCATTATTTTCACCTCCTCCCTTTCCTCCATTCGCACCTCCTCCCTTTCCTCCATTCGCACCTCCTCCCTTTCCTCCATTTGCCATTCACCTCCTCCCTTTCCTCCATTCGCACCTCCTCCCTTTCCTCCATTCGCACCTCCTCCCTTTCCTCCATTCTCACCTCCTCCCTTTCCTCCATTCCTTTTCACCTCCTCCCTTTCATCCATTCGCACCTCCTCCCTTTCCTCCATTCGCACCTCCTCCCTTTCCTCCATTCGCACACTCCTCCCTTTCCTCCATTCGCACCTCCTCCCTTTCCTCCATTCGCACCTCCTCCCTTTCCTCCATTCGCACCTCCTCCCTTTCCTCCATTCGCACCTCCTCCCTTTCCTCCATTCGCACCTCCTCCCTTTCCTCCATTCGCACCTCCTCCCTTTCCTCCATTCGCACCTCCTCCCTTTCCTCCATTCGCACCTCCTCCCTTTCCTCCATTCGCACCTCCTCCCTTTCCTCCATTCGCACCTCCTCCCTTTCCTCCATTCGCACCTCCTCCTCCCTTTCCTCCATTCGCACCTCCTCCTTTTCCTCCATTTTCACCTCCTCCCTTCCCTTCCTCCATTCGCACCTCCTCCCTTTCCTCCATTCTCACCTCCTCCCTTTCCTCCATTTTCACCTCCTCCCTTTCCTCCATTCGCACCTCCTCCCTTTCCTCCATTCGCACCTCCTCCCTTTCCTCCATTCGCACCTCCTCCCTTTCCTCCATTCGCACCTCCTCCCTTTCCTCCATTCGCACCTCCTCCCTTTCCTCCATTCGCTCCACCTCCTCCTCTTTCACTCCATTCGCACCTCCTCCTCCCTTTCCTCCATTCGCACCTCCTCCCTTTCCTCCATTCGCACCTCCTCCCTTTCCTCCATTCGCACCTCCTCCCTTTCCTCCATTCGCACCTCCTCCCTTTCCTCCATTCACCTCCTCCCTTTCCTCCATCTCCACCTCCTCCATTTCCTCCATTCGCACCTCCTCCCTTTCCTCCATTCGCACCTCCTCCCTTTCCTCCATTCGCACCTCCTCCCTTTCCTCCATTCGCACCTCCTCCTTTCCTCCATTCGCACCTCCTCCCTTTCCTCCATTTTCACCTCCTCCCTTTCCTCCATTCGCACCTCCTCCCTTTCCTCCATTCGCACCTCCTCCCTTTCCTCCATTCGCACCTCCTCCCTTTCCTCCATTCGCACCTCCTCCCCTTTCCTCCATTCGCACCTCCTCCCTTTCCTCCATTCGCACCTCCTCCCTTTCCTCCATTCGCACCTCCTCCCTTTCCTCCATTCGCACCTCCTCCCTTTCCTCCATTCGCACCTCCTCCCTTTCCTCCATTCGCACCTCCTCCCTTTCCTCCATTCGCACCTCCTCCCTTTCCTCCATTCGCACCTCCTCCCTTTCCTCCATTTTCACTCCTCCCTTTCCTCCATTCGCACCTCCTCCCTTTCCTCCATTCGCACCTCCTCCTTTCCTCCATTCGCACCTCCTCCCTTTCCTCCATTCGCACCTCCTCCCTTTCCTCCATTCGCACCTCCTCCTTTTCCTCCATTCGCACCTCCTCCCTTTCCTCCATTCGCACCTCCTCCCTTTCCTCCATTCGCACCTCCTCCCTTTCCTCCATTCGCACCTCCTCCCTTTCCTCCATTCGCACCTCCTCCCTTTCCTCCATTCGCACCTCCTCCCTTTCCTCCATTCGCACCTCCTCCCTTTCCTCCATTCGCACCTCCTCCCTTTCCTCCATTCGCACCTCCTCCCTTTCCTCCATTCGCACCTCCTCCCTTTCCTCCATTCGCACCTCCTCCCTTTCCTCCATTCGCACCTCCTCCCTTTCCTCCATTCGCACCTCCTCCCTTTCCATTCCACCTCCTCGCACCTCCTCCCTTTCCTCCATTTTCACCTCCTCCCTTTCCTCCATTCGCACCTCCTCCCTTTCACTCCATTCGCACCTCCTCCCTTTCCTCCATTCGCACCTCCTCCCTTTCCTCCATTCGCACCTCCTCCCCTTTCCTCCATTCGCACCTCCTCCCTTTCCTCCATTCGCACCTCCTCCCTTTCCTCCATTCGCACCTCCTCCCTTTCCTCCATTCGCACCTCCTCCCTTTCCCTCCATTCGCACCTCCTCCCTTTCCTCCATTCGCACACCTCCTCCCTTTCCTCCATTCGCACCTCCTCCCTTTCCTCCATTCGCACCTCCTCCCTTTCCTCCATTCGCACCTCCTCCCTTTCCTCCATTCGCACCTCCTCCCTTTCCTCCATTCAGCTCACCTCCTCCCTTTCCTCCATTCGCACCTCCTCCCTTTCCTCCATTCGCACCTCCTCCCTTTCCTCCATTCGCACCTCCTCCCTTTCCTCCATTCGCTCCTCCTCCTTTTCCTCCATTCGCACCTCCTCCCTTTCCTCCATTCGCACCTCCTCCCTTTCCTCCATTCGCACCTCCTCCCTTTCCTCCATTCGCACCTCCTCCCTTTCCTCCATTTCACTCCATTCGCACCTCCTCCCGCTTTCCTCCATTCGCACCTCCTCCCTTTCCTCCATTCGCACCTCCTCCCTTTCCTCCATTCGCACCTCCTCCCTTTCCTCCATTCGCACCTCCTCCTTTCCTCCATTCGCACCTCCTCCCTTTCCTCCATTCGCACCTCCTCCCTTTCCTCCATTCGCACCTCCTCCCTTTCCTCCATTCGCACCTCCTCCCTTTCCTCCATTCGCACCTCCTCCCTTTCCTCCATTCGCACCTCCTCCCTTTCCTCCATTCGCACCTCCTCCCTTTCCTCCATTCGCACCTCCTCCCTTTCCTCCATTCGCACCTCCTCCCTTTCCTCCATTCGCACCTCCTCCCTTTCCTCCATTCGCACCTCCTCCCTTTCCTCCATTCGCACCTCCTCCCTTTCCTCCATTCGCACCTCCTCCCTTTCCTCCATTCTCACCTCCTCCCTTTCCTCCATTCGCACCTCCTCCCTTTCCTCCATTCGCACCTCCTCCCTTTCCTCCATTCGCACCTCCTCCCTTTCCTCCATTCGCACCTCCTCCCTTTCCTCCATTCGCACCTCCTCCCTCCTTCCTCCATTCGCACCTCCTCCCTTTCCTCCATTCGCACCTCCTCCTTTTCCTCCATTCGCACCTCCTCCCTTTCCTCCATTCGCACCTCCTCCCTTTCCTCCATTCGCACCTCCTCCCTTTCCTCCATTCGCACCTCCTCCCTTTCCTCCATTCGCACCTCCTCCCTTTCCTCCATTCACCACCTCCTCCCTTTCCTCCATTCGCACCTCCTCCCTTTCCTCCATTCGCTCCTCCTCCCTTTCCTCCATTCGCACCTCCTCCCTTTCCTCCATTCGCACCTCCTCCCTTTCCTCCATTCGCTCCTCCTCCCTTTCCTCCATTTCGCACCTCCTCCCTTTCCTCCATTCGCACCTCCTCCCTTTCCTCCATTCGCACCTCCTCCCTTTCCTCCATTCGCACCTCCTCCCTTTCCTCCATTCGCACCTCCTCCCTTTCCTCCATTCGCACCTCCTCCCTTTCCTCCATTCGCACCTCCTCCCTTTCACCTCCATTCGCATCTCCTCCCTTTCCTCCATTCGCACCTCCTCCCTTTCCTCCATTCGCACCTCCTCCCTTTCCTCCATTCGCACCTCCTCCCTTTCCTCCATTTCACGCACCTCCTCCCTTTCCTCCATTCGCACCTCCTCCCTTTCCTCCATTCGCACCTCCTCCCTTTCCTCCATTCGCACCTCCTCCCTTTCCTCCATTCGCTCCTCCTCCCTTTCCTCCATTCGCACCTCCTCCTCCCTTTCCTCCATTCGCTCCTCCTCCCTTTCCTCCATTCGCACCTCCTCCCTTTCCTCCATTCGCACCTCCTCCCTTTCCTCCATTCGCACCTCCTCCCTTTCCTCCATTCGCACCTCCTCCCTTTCCTCCATTCGCACCTCCTCCCTTTCCTCCATTCGCACCTCCTCCCTTTCCTCCATTCGCACCTCCTCCCTTTCCTCCATTCGCACCCTCCTCCCTTTCCTCCATTCGCACCTCCTCCTTTCCTCCATTCGCACCTCCTCCTTTCCTCCATTCGCACCTCCTCCTTTTCCTCCATTTCGCACCTCCTCCCTTTCCTCCATTCGCACCTCCTCCCTTTCCTCCATTCGCACCTCCTCCCTTTCCTCCATTCGCACCTCCTCCTTTCCTCCATTCGCACCTCCTCCCTTTCACTCCATTCCTCTCATCCTTTCCTCCATTCGCACCTCCTCCCTTTCCTCCATTCGCACCTCCTCCCTTTCCTCCATTTCGCACCTCCTCCCTTTCATCCATTCGCTCCTCCTCCCTTTCCTCCATTCGCACCTCCTCCCTTTCACTCCATTCGCACCTCCTCCCTTTCCTCCATTCGCACCTCCTCCCTTTCCTCCATTCGCACCTCCTCCCTTTCCTCCATTCGCTCCTCCTCCCTTTCCTCCATTCGCACCTCCTCCCTTTCCTCCATTCGCACCTCCTCCCTCTTTCCTCCATTCGCACCTCCTCCCTTTCCTCCATTCGCACCTCCTCCCTTTCCTCCATTTCGCACCTCCTCCTCCTTTCCTCCATTCGCACCTCCTCCCTTTCCTCCATTCGCACCTCCTCCTTTCCTCCATTTCGCACCTCCTCCCTTTCCTCCATTCGCACCTCCTCCTTTCCTCCATTCGCTCCTCCTCCCTTTCCTCCATTCGCACCTCCTCCCTTTCCTCCATTCGCACCTCCTCCCTTTCCTCCATTCGCACCTCCTCCCTTTCCTCCATTCGCACCTCCTCCACTTTCCTCCATTCGCACCTCCTCCTTTCCTCCATTCGCACCTCCTCCTTTCCTCCATTCGCACCTCCTCCCTTTCCTCCATTTTCGCACCTCCTCCCTTTCCTCCATTTTCACCTCCTCCCTTTCACTCCATTCGCACCTCCTCCCTTTCCTCCATTCGCACCTCCTCCCTTTCCTCCATTCGCACCTCCTCCCTTTCCTCCATTCGCACCTCCTCCCTTTCCTCCATTCGCACCTCCTCCCTTTCCTCCATTCGCACCTCCTCCCTTTCCTCCATTCGCACTCTCCTCCTTTTCCTCCATTCGCACCTCTCCCTTTCCTCCATTCGCACCTCCTCCCTTTCCTCCATTCGCACCTCCTCCCTTTCCTCCATTCGCACCTCCTCCCTTTCACTCCATTCGCACCTCCTCCTTTCCTCCATTTTCACCTCCTCCCTTTCCTCCATTCGCACCTCCTCCTTTCCTCCATTCGCACCTCCTCCCTTTCCTCCATTCGCACCTCCTCCCTTTCCTCCATTCGCACCTCCTCCCTTTCCTCCATTTTCACCTCCTCCTTTCCTCCATTCGCACCTCCTCCCTTTCCCTCCATTCGCACCTCCTCCCTTTCCTCCATTCGCACCTCCTCCCTTTCCTCCATTCGCACCTCCTCCCTTTCCTCCATTCGCTCCTCCTCCCTTTCCTCCATTTCGCTCATCTCCTCCCTTTCCTCCATTCGCACCTCCTCCCTTTCCTCCATTCGCACCTCCTCCTTTTCCTCCATTCGCACCTCCTCCCTTTCCTCCATTCGCACCTCCTCCCTTTCCTCCATTCGCACCTCCTCCCTTTCCTCCATTCGCACCTCCTCCCTTTCCTCCATTCGCACCTCCTCCCTTTCCTCCATTCGCACCTCCTCCTTTTCCTCCATTCGCACCTCCTCCCTTTCCTCCATTCGCACCACCTCCTCCCTTTCCTCCATTCGCACCTCCTCCCTTTCACTCCATTCGCACCTCCTCCCTTTCCTCCATTCGCACCTCCTCCCTTTCCTCCATTTCGCACCTCCTCCCTTTCCTCCATTTCGCACCTCCTCCCTTTCCTCCATTCGCACCTCCTCCCTTTCACTCCATTCGCACCTCCTCCCTTTCACTCCATTCGCACCTCCTCCCTTTCCTCCATTCGCACCTCCTCCCTTTCCTCCATTCGCACCTCCTCCCTTTCCTCCATTCGCTCCTCCTCCCTTTCCTCCATTCGCACCTCCTCCCTTTCCTCCATTCGCACCTCCTCCCTTTCCTCCATTCGCACCTCCTCCCTTTCCTCCATTCGCACCTCCTCCCTTTCCTCCATTCGCACCTCCTCCCTTTCCTCCATTCGCACCTCCTCCCTTTCCTCCATTCGCACCTCCTCCCTTTCACTCCATTCGCACCTCCTCCCTTTCCTCCATTTCGCACCTCCTCCCTTTCCTCCATTCGCACCTCCTCCCTTTCCTCCATTCGCACCTCCTCCTTTCCTCCATTCGCACCTCCTCCCCCTTTCCTCCATTCGCACCTCCTCCCTTTCCTCCATTCCTCGCTCCTCCGCTCCCTTCCTCCTCCATTCGCTCCTCCTCCCTTTCACCTCCATTCGCTCTCCTCCTCTCCCTTTCCTCCATTCGCACCTCCTCCCTTTCATCCATTTCGCACCTCCTCGCTTTCCTCCATTCGCACCTCCTCCCTTTCCTCCATTCGCACCTCCTCCCTTTCCTCCATTTCACCTCCTCCCTTTCCTCCATTCGCACCTCCTCCCTTTCCTCCATTTCACCTCCTCCCTTTCACTCCATTCGCACCTCCTCCCTTTCACTCCATTCGCGCCTCCTCTCCCTTTCCTCCCATCGCAAAGTGAAATCCTTTATTAAGTTACAAAATTATAATCCCTTTCCTACTAGTTTTAATATTAGGTAAACTCCTCCCTAACACCATCTAGCAGTGGCGTCCCAGAGCTTCCCAAAAATTACGCAGATTCCAACCTCTCTGAGGGGAGGGGTCTCAAGAGGCTGTAGGCCTAATTAAGGAACTTTTTCCATTTGGGTGTGTCCTAATGGTCCATTTTGGATACCATCTTTTTGGTTAAAAGTAATAACAATTTAAATCAGTTCTTTTCGAAATTAAATAATTTCATCCATTTAATTATATCTTGCGAGGCGAAAAGCTTCCTCATTCGTGCCTGAACACCCCTTGCAATCCTATTACTATTCCTCCAAGACCAAAAAACAGACAAAGATTCGGCTCCTCCTTATGCCTTTCGAGACGAAGATACAACCGATTTGCCTCCATAGGCTACTCCTCGGAATGTTCCATTGCGCAAGCAAGACAAGAAAAGAATTATTTCACCTCCTCCGCTTAGTTTACTGCGGAAGATCCTCCCTTTCCTCCATTCAGAAAATAAGAAACGCTGGCATTAGCACAGCATCCCTGGATCGAAACAACTCTGCTAGACAAAGTCCATTCAAAGAAGACTTCGATGGTTTCGACATAATTTCGCATAGAGCTCCTCCTTTCACTGATTCGAAAACCACACACTCCCTTTCCTCCATTCAAGATTCCTCCCTTTCCTCCATTCGCAGACCTCCTCCCTTTCCTCCATTCGCACCTCCTCCCTTTCCTCCATTCGAACTTCACCTCCTCCCTTTCCTCCATTCGCACCTCCTCCCTTTCCTCCATTCGCACCTCCTCCCTTTCCTCCATTTTTGCACCTCCTCCCTTTCCTCCATTCGCACCCTCCTCCATTCCTCCTCCTTCCTCCATTCGCACCTCCTCCCTTTCCTCCATTCGCACCTCCTCCCTTTCCTCCTCCATTCGCACCTCCTCCCTTTCCTCCATTCGCACCTCCTCCCTTTCCTCCATTCGCACCTCCTCCCTTTCCTCCATTCGCACCTCCTCCCTTTCCTCCATTCGCACCTCCTCCCTTTCCTCCATTTCGCACCTCCTCCCTTTCCTCCATTCGCACCTCCTCCCTTTCCTCCATTCGCACCTCCTCCCTTTCCTCCATTTTCACGCACCTCCTCCCTTTCCTCCATTCGCACCTCCTCCCTTTCCTCCATTCGCACCTCCTCCCTTTCCTCCATTTTCACCTCCTTTCCTCCATTTCCTCCATTCCCTTTCCTCCATTCGCCTTTCCTTTCCTCCATTCGCACCTCCTCCCTTTCCTCCATTCGCACCTCCTCCCTTTCCTCCATTCGCACCTCTCACCTCCTCCCTTTCCTCCATTCCTCCATTCGCACCTCCTCCCTTTCCTCCATTTTCACCTCCTCCCTTTCCTCCATTCGCACCTCCTCCCTTTCCTCCATTCGCACCTCCTCCCTTTCCTCCATTCGCACCTCCTCCCTTTCCTCCATTCGCACCTCCTCCCTTTCCTCCATTCGCACCTCCTCCCTTTCCTCCATTTTCACCTCCTCCCTTTCCTCCATTCGCACCTCCTCCCTTTCCTCCATTCGCACCTCCTCCCTTTCCTCCATTCGCACCTCCTCCCTTTCCTCCATTCGCACCTCCTCCCTTTCCTCCATTCGCACCTCCTCCCTTTCCTCCATTCGCACCTCCTCCCTTTCCTCCATTCGCACCTCCTCCCTTTCCTCCATTCGCACCTCCTCCCTTTCCTCCATTCGCACCTCCTCCTTTTCCTCCATTCGCACCTCCTCCCTTTCCTCCATTCCTCCCTCCTCCTCCTCCCTCGCTCATTTTCGCTCCTTCCTCCTCCCTTTCCTCCATTCGCACCTCCTCCCTTTCCTCCATTTCACCTCCTCCCTTTCCTCCATTCGCACCTCCTCCCTTTCCTCCTCATTCCACCTCCTCCCTTTCCTCCATTCGCACCTCCTCCCTTTCCTCCATTCGCACCTCCTCCCTTTCCTCCATTCGCACCTCCTCCCTTTCCTCCATTTCGCACCTCCTCCCTTTCCTCCATTCGCACCTCCTCCCTTTCCTCCATTCGCACCTCCTCCCTCTTTCCTCCATTCGCACCTCCTCCCTTTCCTCCATTCGCACCTCCTCCCTTTCCTCCATTCGCACCTCCTCCCTTTCCTCCATTTCATTCGCACCTCCTCCCTTTCCTCCATTTTCACCTCCTCCCTTTCCTCCATTCGCACCTCCTCCCTTTCCTCCATTCGCACCTCCTCCCTTTCCTCCATTCGCACCTCCTCCCTTTCCTCCATTCGCACCTCCTCCCTTTCCTCCATTCGCACCTCCTCCCTTTCCTCCATTCGCACCTCCTCCCTTTCCTCCATTCGCACCTCCTCCCTTTCCTCCATTCGCACCTCCTCCCTTTCCTCCATTCGCACCTCCTCCCTTTCCTCCATTCGCACCTCCTCCCTTTCCTCCATTCGCACCTCCTCCCTTTCCTCCATTCGCACCTCCTCCCTTTCCTCCATTCGCACCTCCTCCCTTTCCTCCATTCGCACCTCCTCCCTTTCCTCCATTCGCACCTCCTCCCTTTCCTCCATTTCACACCTCCTCCCTTTCCTCCATTTTCACCTCCTCCCTTTCCTCCATTCGCACCTCCTCCCTTTCCTCCATTCGCACCTCCTCCCTTTCCTCCATTCGCTCCTCCTCCCTTTCCTCCATTCGCACCTCCTCCTTTTCCTCCATTCGCACCTCCTCCCTTTCCTCCATTCGCACCTCCTCCCTTTCCTCCATTCGCACCTCCTCCCTTTCCTCCATTCGCACCTCCTCCCTTTCCTCCATTCGCACCTCCTCCCTTTCCTCCATTCGCACCTCCTCCCTTTCCTCCATTCGCACCTCCTCCCTTTCCTCCATTCGCACCTCCTCCCTTTCCTCCATTCGCACCTCCTCCCTTTCCTCCATTCGCACCTCCTCCCTTTCCTCCATTCGCACCTCCTCCCTTTCCTCCATTCGCACCTCCTCCCTTTCCTCCATTCGCACCTCCTCCCTTTCCTCCATTTCGCACCTCCTCCCTTTCCTCCATTCGCACCTCCTCCCTTTCCTCCATTCGCACCTCCTCCCTTTCCTCCATTCGCACCTCCTCCCTTTCCTCCATTCGCACCTCCTCCCTTTCCTCCATTCGCACCTCCTCCCTTTCCTCCATTCGCACCTCCTCCCTTTCCTCCATTCGCACCTCCCCTCCCTTTCCTCCATTCGCACCTCCTCCCTTTCCTCCATTCGCACCTCCTCCCTTTCCTCCATTCGCACCTCCTCTTTTCCTCCATTCGCACCTCCTCCTTTTCCTCCATTTTCACCTCCTCCCTTTCCTCCATTCGCACCTCCTCCCTTTCCTCCATTCGCACCTCCTCCCTTTCCTCCATTCGCACCTCCTCCCTTTCCTCCATTCGCACCTCCTCCCTTTCCTCCATTCGCACCTCCTCCCTTTCCTCCATTCGCACCTCCTCCCTTTCCTCCATTCGCACCTCCTCCCTTTCCTCCATTCGCACCTCCTCCCTTTCCTCCATTCGCACCTCCTCCCTTTCCTCCATTCGCACCTCCTCCCTTTCCTCCATTCGCACCTCCTCCCTTTCCTCCATTCGCACCTCCTCCCTTTCCTCCATTCGCACCTCCTCCCTTTCCTCCATTCGCACCCTCCTCCCTTTCCTCCATTTTCACCTCCTCCCTTTCCTCCATTCGCACCTCCTCCCTTTCCTCCATTCGCACCTCCTCCTTTCCTCCATTCGCACCTCCTCCCTTTCCTCCATTCGCACCTCCTCCCTTTCCTCCATTCGCACCTCCTCCCTTTCCTCCATTCGCACCCTCCTCCCTTTCCTCCATTCGCACCTCCTCCCTTTCCTCCATTCGCACCTCCTCCCTTTCCTCCATTCGCACCTCCTCCCTTTCCTCCATTCGCACCTCCTCCCTTTCCTCCATTCGCACCTCCTCCCTTTCCTCCATTCGCACCTCCTCCCTTTCCTCCATTCGCACCTCCTCCCTTTCCTCCATTCGCACCTCCTCCCTTTCCTCCATTTCGCACCTCCTCCCTTTCCTCCATTCGCACCTCCTCCCTTTCCTCCATTCGCACCTCCTCCCTTTCCTCCATTCGCACCTCCTCCTTTCCTCCATTCGCACCTCCTCCCTTTCCTCCATTCGCACTCTTCCTCCTTTTCCTCCATTTTCACCTTCTCCTTTCCTTTCCTCCATTCGCACCTCCTCCCTTTCCTCCATTTTCACCTCCTCCCTTTCCTCCATTCGCACCTCCTCCCTTTCCTCCATTCGCTCCTCCTCCCTTTCCTCCATTCGCACCTCCTCCCTTTCCTCCATTTCGCACCTCCTCCTTTTCCTCCATTTCGCACCTCCTCCCTTTCCTCCATTTTCACCTCCTCCCTTTCCTCCATTCGCACCTCCTCCCTTTCCTCCATTCGCACCTCCTCCCTTTCCTCCATTTCGCACCTCCTCCCCCTTCCTCCATTTCGCACCTCCTCCCTTTCCTCCATTCGCACCTCCTCCCTTTCCTCCATTCGCACCTCCTCCCTTTCCTCCATTCGCACCTCCTCCCTTTCCTCCATTCGCTCTCCTCCTCCCTTTCCTCCATTTCGCTCTCCTCCTTTCCTCCTCCATTTCGCACTTTCCTCCTCCTTTCCCTCCATTTCGCACCTCCTCCCTTTCCTCCATTTCGCTCCTCCTCCCTTTCCTCCATTCGCGCTCTCCTCCTCTTTCCTCCATTCGCACCTCCTCCCTTTCCTCCATTCGCACCTCCTCCCTTTCCTCCATTTCGCACCTCCTCCCTTTCCTCCATTCGCTCCTCCTCCCTTTCCTCCATTCGCACCTCCTCCCTTTCCTCCATTCGCACCTCCTCCTTTTCCTCCATTTCGCACCTCCTCCCTTTCCTCCATTTCGCACCTCCTCCCCTTTCCTCCATTTCGCTCTCTCCTCCCTTTCCTCCATTCGCACCTCCTCCCTTTCCTCCATTTTCACCTCCTCCTCCTTTCCTCCATTCGCACCTCCTCCCTTTCCTCCATTCTCACCTCCTCCTCTTTCCTCCATTTCGCACCTCCTCCCTTTCCTCCATTCGCACCTCCTCCCTTTCCTCCATTCGCACCTCCTCCCTTTCCTCCATTCGCACCTCCTCCTTTTCCTCCATTCGCACCTCCTCCTCTCCTTTCCTCCATTCGCTCCTCCTCCCTTTCCTCCATTTCGCACCTCCTCCCTTTCCTCCATTCGCACCTCCTCCCTTTCCTCCATTCGCACCTCCTCCCTTTCCTCCATTTCGCACCTTCTCCCTTTCCTCCATTCCTTTCCTCCTTTCCTCCATTTCGCCTCTTCCTCTCCTCCATTCGCACCTCCTCCCTTTCCTCCATTTTCGCTCCTCTTCCTCCCTTTCCTCCATTCGCACCTCCTCCCTTTCCTCCATTCGCACCTCCTCCCTTTCCTCCATTCGCACCTCCTCCCTTTCCTCCATTTCGCTCCTCCTCCCTTTCCTCCATTCGCACCTCCTCCCTTTCCTCCATTTTCACCTCCTCCCTTTCCTCCATTTCGCACCTCCTCCCTTTCCTCCATTCGCACCTCCTCCCTTTCCTCCATTCGCTCTCCTCCTCCTTTTTCCTCCATTTCGCTCTCTTCCTCCCTTTCCTCCATTTCGCACTCTTCCTCTCCCTTTCCTTTCACTCACTCTTCCTCCCTTTCCCTCCATTTCGCTCTCCTCCTCCCTTTCCTCCATTTCGCACCTCCTCCCTTTCCTCCATTCGCTCCTCCTCCCTTTCCTCCATTCGCACCTCCTCCCTTTCCTCCATTTCGCTCTCCTCCTCCCTTTCCTCCATTTCGCTCCTCCTCCCTTTCCTCCATTTCGCTCCTCCTCCCTTTCCTCCATTCGCACTCTCCCTCCCTTTCCTCCATTCTCTCCTCCTCCCTTTCCTCCATTCGCTCTCTCCTCCCTTTCCTCCATTTCTCTCTCTTCCTCCTCCTCCCTTTCCTCCATTTCGCTCTCTTCCTCCCTTTCCTCCATTTCGCTCTCTCCTCCCTTTCCTCCATTTCGCTCTCTTCCTCCCTTTCCTCCATTTCGCTCTTCTTCCCTTTCCTCCATTTCGCTCTTCCTCCCTTTCCTCCATTTCGCTCCTCTTCCTCCCTTTCCTCCATTTCGCTCTCTTCCTCCCTTTCCTCCATTTCGCTCTCTTCCTCCCTTTCCTCCATTTCGCTCTCTTCCTCCCTTTCCTCCATTTCGCTCTCTTCCTCCTTTTCCTCCATTTCGCTCTCTTCCTCCCTTTCCTCCATTTCGCTCTCTTCCTCCCTTTCCTCCATTTCGCTCTCTTCTCTCCTTTCCTCCATTTCGCTCTCTTCCTCCTCCCTTTCCTCCATTTCGCTCTCTCTTCCTCCTTTCCTCCATTTCGCTCTCTTCCTCCCTTTCCTCCATTTCGCTCTCTTCCTCCCTTTCCTCCATTTCGCTCTCTTCCTCCCTTTCCTCCATTTCGCTCTCTTCCTCCCTTTCCTCCATTTCGCTCTCTTCCTCCCTTTCCTCCATTTCGCTCTCTTCCTCCCTTTCCTCCATTTCGCTCTCTTTCTCCTTTCCTCCATTTCGCTCTCTTTCCTCCCTTTCCTCCATTTCGCTCTCTTCCTCCCTTTCCTCCATTTCGCTCTCTTCCTCCCTTTCCTCCATTTCGCTCTCTTCCTCCTTTTCCTCCATTTCGCTCTCTTCCTCCCTTTCCTCCATTTCGCTCTCTTCCTCCCTTTCCTCCATTTCGCTCTCTTCCTCCCTTTCCTCCATTTCGCTCTCTTCCTCCCTTTCCTCCATTTCGCTCTCTTCCTCCTTTTCACCTCCATTTCGCTCTCTTTCTCCCTTTCCTCCATTTCGCTCTCCTCTCCCTTTCCTCCATTTCGCTCTCTTCCTCCCTATTCCTCCATTTCGCTCTCTTCCTCCCTTTCCTCCATTTCGCTCTCTTCCTCCCTTTCCTCCATTTCGCTCTCTTCCTCCCTACCCTCCATTTCGCTCTCTTCCTCCCTTTCCTCCATTTCGCTCTCTTCCTCCCTTCCTCCATTTCGCTCTCTTCCTCCCTCTCCTCCATTTCGCTCTTCCTCTTTCCTCCCTACCCTCTCTTTCGCTCTCTTTCCCTCCATTTCGCTCTCTTTTCTTTCTCTCTTCGAGTCCGACCTCAGATAGCTGCTGCTCGACGATTGTCGTAATAGTTTCGCCAGTGGCGTCACGAGTTGGGATGAAAGCTGTAAATTGTTCTTTTACCACATTCTGAGAACCGGGGTTGTTACCGCCATCAACTTTGATAAGCAGACCGATATCTGTTCTGTGCTACTGATGTCTGCGCTCATATCAAGCAATATAGTGTAGAACTTGCCCGCACGACATTCTGCGACAATACTGTCTCGAGTTTACTGACCACACATTCTGAATCAACGAACTCATGGGCATTTGCGTGGAACATATGACATTAGCCTACGATGATTTAAACTACTGTGGGTCTGTGATCGAAATTTCAGAAGTGCCACGAAATTTCCAGAGTCATGAGTTAGCGTCCGCGAAGGAAAATGTTTGCCGACCTCACAATAACAAAGTCTGCACAATAGAAATTCAACGAATAATAGTAATCTAGGATGTCAATAAGTAATCTAAACGGTTTGTAGTTTTTGAGAGCTGTTAAAATCTTTACGCAGTTGCGTAATTGCGTAATGCTAGTTACGCGCCTGATTTTTGGTATAGCCAAATGATATTATTTACTATTATAATTATATAATATATAATACTATCATATTATAATGAGTATAATATACTGTTAATATGACATTTGTACAAATATTTTATTTGTACACCTAAATGGCTTCTCTCGAGTGTTATCTTTCAAATTTCAAAATATCAAATTTCAAACTGTTTTGTTCCTTGAACATTTTAGTTAAACTACATCATTACCACATGGCTTCACGATTCGGTAGTTGAATCCTTTTTGCTTGGTTTGTGTACCATTTGTTAACTATTTCTGCTAATTGTGTCTAGTCAGCGAATATGTTTATACCTTAAGGCTTAGGCCTATGGCGTTCTTGGAAATTGAACGTATTTTCTAGTTTTTATATTAATTTCGATAAATGTCTGGTTTGCTACTATAGTATTGTCTGCAGTCAAAATAAAAAACGACTCAAACTACATCTTAGCTACCAGTGACATCTGGTCCTACCAGCACTGAATTTATAGAGCAATTTTGTTCAGATGACTGCTAAAACTGCTACCATTACAGTGTGGAAATTCAAAAAAGTTCGGACGCTCGTTCTTCGTACCCCTCACACACTTTCGTCCCGGGCCCCGGCCTACGCATGGTCGCATGCTGATTGTGCGTACACAATTAAAATCCTAGCGACGCTAACTAGGGTTCCTTGGGACACTGTTACATTTAAAAACAATTTTTAATATAAAAGAGAATTCAGTAATTCATTACTGTGTCATTAATTAGGCCTAAACCTATAATTATTGTTCTGCTTAGCAGGCGCTACTTATACCATAATAATTATGCTTTGTTTGGGTTGGGGTTCCGTCAATAAATGTTCAGATCAAAAGGGTTCCATAGGCAAAAACCGTTTGGGATTCACTGCTCTAAGTGAATGAATTCACTGAATGAATAAATTCAACGAATTAATTAATGAATTCTAATCTAATCTAATCAATCTAAATAGTAACATTATGTAACATAACGGAGGTCACAGCATGGTATTCAGAAGATTTTTCATCAGCGTAAGAGGCCCATTAAAAGAGAAAGGTCTTATAGCTCCTCAGAATAGACAATTTCCAGAAAAATCTAAGTATGAAATGAATCTGCTATGCAATGTCGTCAAATGTAGCATAAAAATGGACTTGAGTTCCATCTAAAGCCCTTCAAGTAAGGATCAAGGGCTTATAACTCATTGTTTCCAACATAGAGCATATTGCATTCACTTGCTTTTGTCTGAACTCTCTACCATACTGATCAAGGATTTAATGTGGGGTGGAGGGCTAAGTAGAGGCATGGCGCAGCCAGGCTATCAGGAGCCCAGGACTGGATGATAAAACAATACTCAAGGGAAAACGTCAGACCAAAAGTTTAGAGGGCATACAAATCCTTACACACAGCCTTTAATATACCTCCTTGTAGTATTACAGATAGGCCTTCCAGGATGTAATGGCCAATACCTTCGGACAGGAACGCTGATCAGGGCGCTATTAGCGCCATGTCCTTGCGGCTGGCTGAATGTATCATTTAACTACTCTGTCTCTGATTTCTGTCTTCTGTCATTCGTGTTCTGGCGCAATTCCCTCGTACTCCACAACAGCGGCCATAACTTTCCGTTTTGTCTGTCTCATTTTTCATCGAGCCGAGATAATTATTATTGTGCTTTTAGGCTGCTATTAGCGCCAAGGTTGCAGGCTGTCTGTCTGTTCATGTTGTAAGCTTTATTTCTCTCACTCGAACACAAGTCCTCAGGTCTCTGTTTCTCTTATATCTCAGCTGAATGTACAGTTTCATGTGCTATTGTGCATGCGCTTACTGTAAGTAAGATAGGCATTATAAAGTATTTTTAATTATCAACCGAATTGTTAATTGCACTTTGGTGTACAGACATCTAATAACACAGTTGAAAAGACATATAGCATCCCTAACAATAAATGCTATGTGCATCAGGCTGTCAGCATGGGAGATTATACAGTCATGGGCATGGGGACGAAGGGAGTAGTGGGTTGGTTTGGTTTGAGGGTAGTAGTTGGTGCATGACGTGGCCCAGGTCCGTTAGGACTGCCCCAAAGAAGCGAGTGTTGGATTAAAAGGCTTACAAAGAGTTGAAAATGTCACATAATGCACTGAGACTGAATACTCTAGCGAGACTGAGATGATGCAGGCAAACATACTAGAAATCAGCCACAAAAAAATCTAAATCTATTTCAATGCTAGTGCAAACTTGTATCATACAGTTTCAAGACTTAGTCCATAACAAATCAATCAAAATTTAACTCAACTACCGGTATGTAAAAGAGATCAACGCCTCCCCGTGAAACAAAGCACAGTATGTGCATACATACGTATACTCTGCCACGACGAAAAGCGTCTGGGATCATCTGACCGGCTTGACCTCTTTGTTCCCCGTTTTAGAATTTCCACAATGGTTCAATCCAGGTCCTTTATTCAGAATTAGGTCCCCTCTCTATATCGGATCTCTCCGCTTCTCTACGCTCTAGTCCTCTCTTAATAGCATCTCTACCTCTTACTCGGACCTTAAAACCTTCCTTTTTCCTCGGAGTACCTCGCACTGAGGACCTTTCTGAAAGGCTTATGCTATGAGAGTGCTTTATAAATGATCAAATACCATACAATACAATACATAAATATATACAATCCATAAACACTCTGATGCCCAGTTCCTACCTCTCCGATGCCTCTCCAGGATCCTCGTTGCTACGATGGCAGCGAAGTCCCCAGCATACGTAATAACGGGCGTCAGTAACGTCAAGACCGACGTCCAAAAGATCCCGAACAGAAGGAGGAACTTTCCCCCAAATCTTTGGGCGAGCATACCCCCAGGAATCTGCGTAATGATGTAGCCATAGAAGAAAGCGGCCAGTATGACGCCCTGTTTCTTCGCATCCCAGTTGTAATCGCCTGACTGCAAAAGAAAAGTAGCATAGCGGTTGAGACAAGGGCATTCTGTATCGAGAGATTATATAGCACTCTTATGGAAAGGAAACGTTGGGTTGGGAGGAAGAGAGCGAATTGGAGGAAATGGAGGAAGAGAGAGCGAATTGGAGGAAAGAGAGGAGAGAGCGAATTGGAGTGAAAGGGAGGAAGAGAGTGAATTGGAAGAAAGGGAGGAAGAGAGCGAAATGGAGGAAAAGGAGAAAGAGAGCGAATTGGAAGAAAGGGAGAAAGAGAGCGAAATGGAGGAAAGGGAAGGAAGAGAGCGAAATGGAAGAAAGGGACGAAGAGAGCGAAATGGAGGAGAGGAAGAGAGCGAATTGGAAGAAAGGGAGGAAGAGAGCGAAATGGGGAAAAGGAGAGGAAAGAGAGCGAATTGGAAGAAAGGGAGGAAGAGAGCGAAATGGAGGAAAGGAAGCAAGAGAGCGAAATGGAAGAAAGGGACGAAGAGATCGAAATGGAGGAAAAGGAAAAAGAGAGCGAATTGGAAGAAAGGAAGGAAGAGAGCGAAATGGGAGGAAAGAAGAAAGAGAGCGAATTGAAGAAAGGGAAGGAAGAGAGCGAATTGGAGGAAAGGGAGGAAGAGAGCGAAATGGAGGAAAGGAGGGAGAGAGCGAATTGGAGGAAAGGGAGAGCGAAGAGAGCGAAATGGAGGAAAAGGAGGAAAGAAAGAGAGCGAAATGGAAGAAAGGGACGAAGAGAGCGAAATGGAGATGAAAAGGGAGGAAGAGAGCGAAATGGAGGAAAGGGAGAAAGAGAGCGAATTGGAGGAAAGGGAGAAAGAGAGCGAAATGGAGGAAAAGGAGAAAGAGAGCGAATGGAGGAAAGGAGGAAAGAGAGCGAAATGGAGGAAAGGGAGAAAGAGAGCGAATTGGAGGAAAGGGAGGAAGAGAGCGAAAATGGAGGAAAGGGAGGAAGAGAGCGAATTGGAGGAAAGGGAGGAAGAGAGCGAATTGGAGGAAAGGGAGGAAGAGAGCGAATTGGAGGAAAGGGAGGAAGAGAGCGAATTGGAGGAAAGGGAGGAAGAGAGCGAATTGGAGGAAAGGGAGGAAGAGAGCGAATGGAGAAAGGGAGGAAGAGAGCGAAATGGAGGAAAGGGAGGAAGAGAGCGAATTGGAGGAAAGGGAGGAAGAGAGCGAATTGGAGGAAAGGGAGGAAGAGAGCGAATTGGAGGAAAGGGAGGAAGAGAGCGAAATGGAGGAAAAGGGAGGAAGAGCGAATTGGAGGAAAGGGAGGAAGAGAGCGAATTGGAGGAAAGGGAGGAAGAGAGCGAAATGGAGGAAAGGGAGGAAGAGAGCGAAATGGAGGAAAGGGAGAAAGAGCGAAATGGAGGAAAGGGAGGAAGAGCGAAATGGAGGAAAGGAGGAAGAGAGCGAAATGGAGGAAAGGGAGGAAGAGAGCGAAATGGAGGAAAGGGAGGAAGAGAGCGAATTGGAGGAAAAGGGAGGAAGAGAGCGAATTGGAGGAAAGGGAGGAAGAGAGCGAATTGGAGGAAAGGGAGGAAGAGAGCGAAATGAGGGAGGAAAGGGAGAAAGAGAGCGAAATGAGAGGAAAGGGAGGAAAGAGAGCGAAATGGAGGAAAGGGAGGAAGAGAGCGAATGGAGGAAAGGGAGGAAGAGAGCGAAATGGAGGAAAGGGAGAAAGAAAGGGAGCGAAATGGAGGAAAGGGAGGAAGAGAGCGAAATTGGAGGAAAGGGAGGAAGAGAGCGAAATGGAGGAAAGGGAGGAAGAGAGCGAATTGGAGGAAAGGGAGGAAAGAGCGAAATGGAGGAAAGGGAGGAAGAGAGCGAAAATGGAGGAAAGGGAGGAAGAGAGCGAAATGGAGGAAAAAGGAGGAAGAGAGCGAAATGGAGGAAAGGGAGGAAGAGCGAAATGGAGGAAAGGGAGGAAGAGAGTGAATTGGAGGAAAGGGAGGAAGAGCGAAATGGAGGAAAGGGAGGAAGAGCGAAATGGAGGAAAGGAGGAAGAGCGAAATGGAATGGAGGAAAGGGAGGAAGAGAGCGAATGGAGGAAAGGGAGGAAGAGAGCGAAATGGAGGAAAGGGAGGAAGAGCGAAATGGAGGAAAGGGAGGAAGAGCGAAATGAGAGGGAAAAGGAGAGAAGAGGAAGAGCGAATTGGAGGAAAGGGAGGAAAAGAAAGCGAAATGGAGGAAAGGGAGGAAGAGGAGCGAATTGGAGGAAAGGGAGGAAGAGAGCGAATTGGAGGAAAGGGAGGAAGAGAGCGAAATGGAGGAAAGGGAGGAAGAGCGAAATGGAGGAAAGGGAGGAAGAGCGAAATGGAGGAAAGGGAGGAAGAGCGAAATGGAGGAAAAGGAGGAAGAGCGAAGGAAAGGGAGGAAGAGCGAATTGGAGGAAAGGGAGGAAGAGCGAATGGAGGAAAGGAGGAAGAGAGCGAATGGAGGAAAGGGAGGAAGAGAGCGAAAGGGAGGAAAGGGAGGAAGAGAGAAATGGAGGAAAGGGAGGAAGAGCGAAATGGAGGAAAGGGAGGAAAGAGAGCGAATTGGAGGAAAGGGAGGAAGAGCGAATTGGAGGAAAGGGAGGAAGAGCGAAAGGGAGGAAAGGGAGGAAGAGCGAAATGGAGGAAAAGGGAGGAAGAGAGCGAAATGGAGGAAAGGGAGGAAGAGCAAGAAATGGAGGAAAGGGAGGAAGAGCGAATTGGAGGAAAGGGAGGAAGAGAGCGAATTGGAGGAAAGGGAGGAAGAGCGAATTGGAGGAAAGGGAGGAAGAGCGAAAAGGGAGGAAAGGGAGGAAGAGAGCGAATTGGAGGAAAGGGAGGAAGAGCGAATTGGAGGAAAGGGAGGAAGAGCGAATTGGAGGAAAGGGGAGGAAGAGAGCGAAATGGAGGAAAGGGAGGAAGAGAGCGAATTGGAGGAAAGGGAGGAAGAGAGCGAAATGGAGGAAAGGGAGGAAGAGCGAAATGGAGGAAAGGGAGGAAGAGCGAAATGGAGGAAAGGGAGGAAGAGCGAAATGGAGGAAAGGGAGAAAGAGAGCGAAATGGAGGAAAGGAGGAAGAGCGAAATGGGAGGAAAGGGAGGAAGAGCGAATTGGAGGAAAGGGAGGAAGAGCGAATTGGAGGAAAGGGAGGAAGAGCGTATTGGAGGAAAGGGAGGAAAAGCGAAAAGGAAGGAAAGGGAGGAAGAGCGAATTGAGGAAAGGGAGGAAGAGAGCGAATTGGAGGAAAGGGAGGAAGAGCGAATTGGAGGAAAGGGAGGAAGAGAGCGAAATGGAGGAAAGGGAGGAAGAGCGAAATGGAGGAAAGGGAGGAAGAGAGCGAAATGGAGGAAAGGGAGGAAGAGCGAATTGGAGGAAAGGGAGGAAGAGCGAAATGGAGGAAAGGGAGGAAGAGCGAATTGGAGGAAAGGGAGGAAGAGCGAATTGGAGGAAAGGGAGGAAGAGCGAATTGGAGGAAAGGGAGGAAGAGCGAAAGGGAGGAAAGGGAGGAAGAGCGAAATGGAGGAAAGGGAGGAAGAGCGAATGGAGGAAAGGGAGGAAGAGCGAAATGGAGGAAGGAGAGGAAGAGCGAATTGGAGGAAAGGGAGGAAGAGCGAATTGGAGGAAAGGGAGGAAGAGCGAAATGGAGGAAAGGGAGGAAGAGCGAAATGGAGGAAAGGGAAGAAGAGCGAAATGGAGGAAAGGGAGGAAGAGAGCGAATTGGAGGAAAGGGAGGAAGAGCGAATTGGAGGAAAGGGAGGAAGAGCGAATTGAGGAAAGGGAGGAAGAGCGAAAGGGAGGAAAGGGAGGAAGAGCGAATTGGAGGAAAGGGAGGAAGAGCGAATTGGAGGAAAGGGAGGAAGAGCGAATTGGAGGAAAGGGAGGAAGAGAGCGAAATGGAGGAAAGGGAGGAAGAGCGAAAGGGAGGAAAGGGAGGAAGAGCGAAATGGAGGAAAGGGAGGAAGAGCGAAAGGGAGGAAAGGGAGGAAGAGCGAATTGGAGGAAAGGGAGGAAGAGCGAAGGAGGAAAGGGAGGAAGAGCGAATTGGAGGAAAGGGAGGAAGAGCGAAATGGAGGAAAAGGGAGGAAGAGCGAAAGGAGGAAAGGGAGGAAGAGCGAAATGGAGGAAAGGGAGGAAGAGCGAAATGGAGGAAAGGGAGGAAGAGCGAATTGGAGGAAAGGGAGATAGAGCGAATTGGAAAAAAGGGAGGAAGAGCGAATTGGAGGAAAGGGAGGAAGAGCGAAAGGGAGGAAAGAGAGGAAGAGCGAATTGGAGGAAAGGGAGGAAGAGCGAATTGGAGGAAAGGGAGGAAGAGCGAATTGGAGGAAAGGGAGGAAGAGCGAATTGGAGGAAAGGGAGGAAGAGCGAAAGGGAGGAAAGGGAGGAAGAGCGAAATGGAGGAAAGGGAGGAAGAGCGAAAGGGAGGAAAGGGAGGAAGAGCGAATTGGAGGAAAGGGAGGAAGAGCGAAAGGGAGGAAAGGGAGGAAGAGCGAAATGGAGGAAAGGGAGGAAGAGCGAAATGGAGGGTAAGGTCTCAGTTGTTCATTCACTTCGTTACCGATTTTGCACAAGAGTAATCATAATGGCATGCATTTATAAGGTCAATTTGGTTCGGTAAATTATTAGTAATACTGACTAACTTTTATTTTCCAGAAGCACAATGCATATAACAATTAACAACAATTATAATTGACTATTACATATCAGTGCATTGGCTAGGGAACAGGGAAGACCCAAAATGGGCACAAGCCCCGCTTAATTAGGGTCACCCTTTTAACAATAATCATTTATGGCTGGTTAGTCAGTTGAAAGAAAGAAAGGCTCAACTCAATAATGTTCTTAACTAAATAATAACATTGCAATTTACTAAGAAGATCAATATGTAAGAAAGAAAGATTCAACTCAATAATGTTCTTAACTAAATAATAACATTGCAATTTACTAAGAAGTAATTAGTAATATTACTATTGTTATTATTGTTATTAATATAATTCGTTAAGTTATTATTAATATTACTATTGCTATTATTGTTATTATTATTATTATTATTTATTGCTATTATAATTTTTTAGTATTAGTATTATTATTCATTACTTTCCGCTTTGAACGCTTATCTATGGATAATTATTATTATTATCACGTTTTCTAAGTTCTTACTACCATGGTACATTATGGATCGCAACACCAATTGCAGCCAAAATCGCAAAGAATGTAGGTATTCTAACCCGTATCGCATATAAACTACCAAAGGAAATTAGAATAAACTTATACTATACCCTCATCTACCCCTACCTCATTTACTGCAACTTGATTTGGGCATCGACTTACGAATCAAGGCTGCATAAACTAGTTCTCTTACAGAAGAGGGCTGTTCGTATAGTTGCGGGTATTCGAAAATGGGAGCACACTGGCCCATCCTTTAGCGAGCTCAAACTCTTGAAAATACACCAGATAAAAGATCTTCAAATTGGTGAATTCTTTTTTCGCCTTGAGCATGGCCTCCTCCCACCTGCATTTAAGGATTTCCTCCCACATGCCTCCGACATTCACACGCACTTCACTAGGAATTTAGCAGCATATCGTCCTGTCAAAGCTCATTCAAACACTCGACGGTTTACTATTAAATCTTACGGCACTGCAGTGTGGAATGCATTGCCAATAGATATCCGTTCCTCTAATACTCTGCAGGTTTTCAAAAAAAGGTTACGTGCATTTCTTCTTTCCTCAATTTAAACGGCTATACCATCACTAAAGTGCATATTACCGCGTTTATTTAAGGATTTAGTTAAGTTTATAGTTAAGATCGTGTTATCACTTGTTTCTGGATAATTCAACTCTTGTTGTCTCTATAGTCACCTTCTGGTTCAGTTTCTGTTTTTATTGGCTAACTTGGAATTTTTGTTTGTAATTTGCTATCTGGGTGACCCTCCTTAGCGGGATCTCCATCCCTTTTGGGCCTCCCTTTGTCGCCAATGCATTTTTGTTAATTTACATTCTCTGGCATAATTGTAATGTTTTGGTTGCAATAAAAAACTTGATTGATTGATTGATCTTAATTTTACTTCTTTGTTATTAATATAATTATTACTGCTATTATTATTATTATTATTATTTTTATTATTATTATTATTATTATTATTATTATTATTATTATTATTATTATTATTATTATTATTATTATTATTATTATTATTATTATTATTATTATTATTTATTGCAACAGGAAACAGAACAGATGCATATATCATTATGATTATTATTATTATTATTATTATTATTATTATTATTAGTAGTAGTAGTAGTAGTAGTAGTATCATCATCATCATCATCATCATCATCATCATCATCATCATCATCATCATCATCATCATCATCATCATCAACATCATCATCATCATCATCATCATCATCATCATCATCATCATCATCATCATCAGGATGGGCAAATTACTTGGAAAATGTAATTGAATTACAAATTACAAATTACTTTGGGACATGAAATGTAATTTCAAATTACAAAATACATGGAATTACAAATTAACAAATTACAAAATTGCTCAATTTCAAGTAATTTCAATTACGTAATTTCAATTACTGCCCATCCCTGATCATCATCATCATCATCATCATCATCATCATCATCATCATCATCATCATCATCATCATCATCATCATGAGGAATTATAAAGTGCAATTTCTTGCAACTAAACACGCCGCATGCATATATCAGCTAGTATAGGTGTTCGGCTTAATCTAATGACGTAAACAGGTAGGTCGTCCTTCAGATAATTATGTGCAAGGGTAGGGAGGAAGAGAGCCGATGCTCACACAAGATTTGGCCCTGTGGCGCCAAGGCAAGGGCATGCTCACACAACTTTTGGAAACATTAATACTATGAAAATAACACAGTAAATTAATGGAACCTAACCAAAGCGCCCTGGCATTAGGCAAGGGACAGCAAGTAACGTTAGACGACTGCCAAGTCTTGTAGGATGATATATTGCGCGTATCATGGACACCTGTAGCCTTACTCTTTGGGCCTGAACGGTACAACAGGTGTCTAAATGTGGTTGATGAAAGCAGGGGAACTCCTGATGTGACACGCGCAATTTATCATCCTACAAGACTGGACCGAGAGTGGCTGCAGACTGGACATCTGATTATTAAGACAGCTGTGATATATATATATATGTAAATATATATATATACATACATGTATACATACATACATATGCCTAATATTCAGTGTGTGGGCTCTCAGAGTGCGAGAAGAATGGAGGCTAGATCAGTTCTTCTAGAGACTCCATTCGAGTGTAGGCTACGTTGGATTAAAAATAATTTTGAACAGGCCTACATAAAATTGATAAATAAAGGAAGTGCTGCAATGTCTAGCAGACCGCCTTTTAAATCGTTTAAACGGTCTTATCTGTCGTTTTCCAAGTCATCAGCAGGGAGATGTGATGGTAAGTAGGCTACATCTAAACAAGTGCACACTGCTTTAACTTTTGAGATTGCATTTCACATTTACAAACAATTCGCCACAGCCTAAATCTGTAGGCCTACATAAGAAATTTTTTACATATAGCATTATAGATGACCAAATTCCTGTAAATTTTATTTTCTTCCACGGAAAAAATCCGTCTTGATCTACTTGTAATCACAATCGTAATCTCGAGATTTCTTCAGCGCCCACAAAAACTATAAGTCGCTGGAAACAGCTTATTCACAGGCGCTCAGTCAAAACAATAATAATACTATTATAGACTAATCATAAACAAAATCGATAGCCACAGGGTCAAGACCTAAAGGAGCCTGGCGCAGGCACTGACAGGCAGGCAGACAGTCAGGCGTCTATGCTTCTATGGTGTTTAGTGAATGGTGTTTAAAATTGAAGTGCAAGTGAAGCAAGAAGAAGAAGAAGGGAGGAATCAGGATAAGATTTGTGAAAGAGCAGCGTTTTCGGTTTTCAGTGAGAGACCTGGGAGAGATAGCAAGACTGAAAGAGGTGATGTTTTAGTGAGTTAGTAGGAAGCATCTGATATTTTTCGTAATTCTGGCGGGAGTTTATTCCAGAGAGGCAGAACTGCTATGGCTGTGGAGCGATTTGTAAATTTTAGCAATGAGGTTACTGATGGTGGACGGGGAAGTGTTAGGGCGGAAGAAGAGCGGGTTGAGCGGCGTGGTTGGTTGGACTGTGAACAACTGACGAATAGCCTATAGGAGGGCTGGGAGAATTGGAGAGTGTTTAATATATATATCTATATGATAATATATATATATATATATATATATATATATATATATATATATATATATATATATATATATATATATACATGTGGAAATGGATAGTGACATAGTTTGTAATGGATAATTTTATCCACCTCAAATCTGTACGTGGCTGAGGTTGGCTCACACAACTTTTAAACACTTCCCGGGCCTCTGCTTCAGATAATTATGTGCAAGGGTAGGGAGGAAGAGAGCGAATGGAGGAAAAGGGAGGATAAGCAAATGGAGGGTAAGGAGGAAGGGAGAGTCAATACATGTGAAATCATCAAATGTGTGAAATACCTTGTAAGTGACCGTGTCTCAGATTTGACTGTAATTTTTGCTATTTTATTGTTTGATAATTATGTTTGTACATCATATTGAAATTGTCAGGAGCCTATCGCCATGCATCTGCATTGCATCATCATCATCATCATCATCATCATCATCATCATCATCATCATCATCATCATCATCATCATCATCATCATCATCATCATCATCATCATCATCATCATCATCATCATCATCATCATCATAATCATCACCACCACAATCATCAGTTCCTGACGCCAGCCATTTGGCGGCGATGGGTACGAATAAATGATCTCCATTTTCCTCGGTCATTAATTTTGTCAAGTCCATTGTTTCCCTTAGTTTCAAAGTGATGTTTTATATACATTTTTATCCAGCGTTGTCTGGCTCTGCCTTAGTGTCTTTTCCTTCGAATCTTGCATGTAGTGCAGTGTTTGGTATTTAGTCAACTGGCATTCTCTCTAGGCCTATATGTTGAAACCATCGGAGTCTTCTTTGAACGACTTTGTCTAGCAGAGTTGTTTCGATCCATAATGCTGTCTAATGCCAGCGTTTCTTATTTTCTGAAGTCTTGAAATCCCTGCGATCTTCCGCAGTAAACTAATTTCTGCTGTAATAATTCTTTTCTTGTCTTGCTTTCGCATTGGCCAACATTCCGACCCGTAGACTAGAGGCAAATCGGTTGTATCTTCGTCTCGTATAATTAATTATCTTTGTCTGGTTTTGTGGTCTTGGTAAATAGTAATTGGATTGCAAGGGGTGTTCAGGCACGAATGAGGAAGTTTTTCGCCTCGCATGACATAATTATGAAATTATATAATTTCCCAAAGAACTGATGTAAAATGTTATTACTTTTAACCAAAAAGATGGTCTCCAAGATGCACCATTACAAACCCCGAAATAAAATTTCCTTACAGCCTCTTCCCAGACCTCTCCCCTCAGAGAGGTTGGAATCTGCGTAATTTTTGGGAAGCTCTGGTTACGCCACTGCTAGATGGTGTTAGACTGTTAGTTTACCTAATATTAAAACTAGTACCTAAGTAATTATAATTTTGTAACTTAATAATATTTCACTTTTTTCATTTTCAATTTTTCATTTCTTAGCAGTCAGCATGCACAATTTTATTTTGTAAGGTAGCCTACATCTGAAAGAATCCCAGAAACCTTATTACATAAAAAAACAGGTTTTATATTAGTACATATTCTATGTATTCCTCCAGACTGGTTGCCAAATAGATGATTTGATCTTTGATTTTTTTCATTTGAAACGATTATATTTCTCGAATAGCGTCGATAGGTTAGAGAAACGTTAAGGTTTGTCGATTGCATTAATTCTTTTCTAATTGAAATAATTAAGTGAGTTCAACTGAAATAGTGAGAGTTACCATCAAGCGAAGAGTTTGCAGCAGCAGCGTATAGTGAACGCCTGGAACGAGCCGAGTGATGAGACGGTTTCGTTGGAGACATTCGGCATCTTCAAGGCCAAGCTCGGGCAGATGGGTTGCTAAGGGCATGTACTTAGTGGTGGTTCTCACACAGATCTTAGTCTTCTGAACCACTGTGAACCCTATTATGTTACGTTAAGTTTGTTAGTCGATTTCTGTTGATATTGACCCCAGTAAACTTAGCGACATATTAGAAACTCTTGCAATCTGTCAAGTTACATTTAGAGATTGCCTGAAAAACCAAGAAACCACACTAAGTTCATTGAATCTCTTTTACCATTGTCCCACGACAGCACATCCATTCGCTAGAAGGAGCCACGGACGCGATTGTACCTCGTCAAAGGGACCAGAAAACAGCTGCGCAGACGAGTCACATGACAGACTGTCGAATGAAATGTAGATTAAAGTATCATCAGCAAAAAATGATATCCCAGCGAATGATTTTATCCAGAAATGTCCCTTGTGCTGAGACCGTGAGAGGACCATGCACAGAGCCATGTAGAACACCGTATACCAACAAAGTATTACATCAATAATTACCATTTAAATAAACTGACTGAGTGCGTGGACTAAGATAAGTACTAAACCAATTTAATGCAGGACCAGAGATCCCAAACAGTGCTTGAGACGAGGATGAAGAAGAGACTGATCCACAGTATCATTAACAACAGACAAGTCAAGAGGAACAAAATGATGTCGCGGTTGTCACCTTTCCTCTGTTCAATGAGCATATGGTGTCATTATGAACAGCAAGAAGTGCGGTTTCTGTTGAGTGAAACTTACGATATGCAGACTGAAAAGGGGAGATTAGTGAGCTTGAGAGTCTGTAATTATTTGACAGAGGTTTCTTAAGCACCGGATGAAATGCGGCATGAGCAGAAGCAGATGGGCAATGGTTGGACCCAAGACGTCAAAGCACTTTCAATTATAAGTAAGTAAGTAAGTATCTTTTATTTGCATCTGACAAGTGCACGTTGAACACATTATTTGCAACGATTACATAGTCTACATTTAAAAAATTTATAATAACAGGTCCTGGAGAAGATTATAAAGTCACACTTGCACAACAGTAAGATGCATCGATTAACAAAACTACTTTTAGGTAATTTAGATTTAACAAAAGGCAGCATGAAAGGATGTCATCTCTTGCGAACTATATGTACTTGTCCTCAGGGAGAGGTGGCAAAAGCTGATGAATGCAGTCGTCAAAGAACTGTGATTTCTGGAAAAGATTCCTGTCTGCTCGCGCAATCAGCCATTCTGCCGTATGGACTGCTTACATATTTGCCATCTGCGAACCCTTTTCAGAGCTGCGTTAATGCGCGGAATATATATTGCTATAAATATACAGTTATTTTCGCCTTAGAGACAGAAAACTGTTGTTAAGCATATGAAACAGACACTAATTATTATAATTCAAAAAGACAGATATATGCAACTTTTGCACTAAAGCTTTTGGCCATTATAATGTTAAGCTATAGATGTATGGGCCTATTGGAACACATTCCTATTCGGGCTATGTTCCCATGTTTGCAATAGGCCCATAGTCATTTAAACCATTTAAACCATTCAGGGCCCTGCATCAATGCTTGAGGATTCACAGTTTAACGACATCTTATGACAACAAATTAAGGCCGTTGACGTCTGCAAAAATTATAGAATGAACAACATGATGGATCCTAAACGGCTCTTATCATCATTCGACTCGCCTTCAGTTGAGTGTTCCATGAAAACTTGTAAGTGTTGTACACGCAATTAAGACCCGCGTAAAAACACGCGTTGAACCAAAAACCGCAGGAATGCGCAAGAGCGCAATTGCCACTACGATACATGTCATTGTCATTGTCGTAGGTAGAAAATTTCATTCCGTTATGAAAGCCCCCTCCAGATATGTTGAGGGCGTCGCCTGCATCTCCCACGTAACCAGACACGTTCAAGGCATAACCATGTGACTCGGATGTTATGAAGAATGAATCGTATTCAGCTGAAAACCACTTGCCCACTTGCATCGATTGTATCTCTATGCGTAAACGGTAGGGAGCGTTGATTGTCAGCTGGTGAATCTTCTCCAGGCCCAACCAGAAGTTTTGGCTGATGTTGCCGAATCCTTCCTTATAAACTGCCCATGATTGATTGAAGGATAAACTACCGTCTACCCTCTGCTGGATGACGATCCAGTTGTTGATGGACATCAGCAGAGAAGTTGTGTTGAAGGTCGGAATTGTTACGTTTTCCGTAATAAATCCTACGTGAAAGTTATCTGGCAAATAATGTAGTATGATGAAAACATTCGAAGGGAGTTAAAGAGATACACAGATCTAATGTAACATAAAATTCAATACTAAATGCGATCACACAAGTTGCTGAGTTATATAGTTGTAATCAGTATTCATTCATTCATTCAAAAATTTATATAGCACCCCTTCAAGGAAACTACTCAGAAGCGCAGTATTGGCAAGCAGTTGACAGATATTGCTGATGGGCCACTCCTCGGTGTATAAAATTATGGTAGTTATCGTAACGTATCAATATAGAGTCATTGGCAAGCCTGATAACTGTAGCATAAACGCACTTACAGTGGCGTAAAGAGGGGTATCTACGCACGGGGGCAAAGTTTAAGGACTGCGCCCATTCGTAATTTTCTAGTTGACTTTTAATCGTTAATATCATAGGTCTAGTATAATACTAGGCATTGGCGCCCGCACATATGGGCAAGAGGGGGCGCTTGCCTCTCCTGGAAAATTTACACGTTTTATAACCACTACTTTTTGGTTTAACCAGTTTCTTTGCAGTAAGGCACTAATGACATTAGTGAAACACAAAATGAAACTGTCGTACTTAACTTTAAGTAAGAATAATTTATGAAAAATATTCATGTTCTTAATTTCTGTTTTGCACTTTGCAAGCTCTTGGTAAAAAAAGTTAACCGTGACCAGCGTGTTTTGCCCCTCCTGCAAAAATATCCGCGGGCGACCATGATACTGGGTAACAGGTGTACTAATTTAATACACTTACAAATATGATATAGGTTTCTGATTTTATTCAATTTGTTTCTGTAATAAGTATTGCAGCATAATTTGTATATGATTTTATACAAGAAGAGACAATTTTGAAGAGCAAAGCTGTCAGCAGTGAGCAGTAGCTTTGATTTGTTTAAAAATTTGCTATTGTAACACGAATAGTAGGCTATATTGTCATAATTGTCTTTAACAGACAGAGATAAATTTAGGCAGGAGTGATATACTGGAAGGGCCCAGATTAGAACTTGTGGTGGTGGTTCCCCTTTCGAACCCAAGCCCCAATTGACCCAGGGCTGTAGACATAGAGCATACTGGTCCATACATCGCCTGTCCCTCTGAACCACCTCGAAGGAACTGATGAAGCTCTGTGCTCAGATACGGGGCGACTAAAGAAGCTTTGAGACGGAGTTCTAGAATACAGGCCCATCCTCTTGTTCGGTGGCCCGTCAAAAGCGCCTCTGACAAAATTATACGCCCGTCAATAGCGCCCAAAGCACGAGGGTACCGTCCTGGGTACGTACTATACGTATTCTATTTTTTGAAAGGTACGTACGTTTTTTTAACGTACCCTATTTTAGGGTACGTAAACAATACAAAAATACGTTAACCACGTCATTGCTCATTGTAAGAATGTTCAATTTAATTTAAGCAAACAATCACAACCCAGTATTCAGCGTAGTAAATTGCTGCAATGCTATGTTGTAGGTCTATGTTTATCCAGCATGCATTGCACTTAATGCACTAATGTCAGGATATACGTAGGCTATGGGTCACCGAGTAAACCATAAATAACATTTTCGTGTATGATACGTACCATACGCGTATTCTATTTTTGAAAGGTACGTACGTATTTTAACGTATTCTATTTTAGGGTACGCGTACCCTCGAGCTCTGATAGGCCCCGACAAAAGCGCCCCGACAAATGCGCAAAAAACACATAAAAACCCCGACAAATGCGCCCCGACAGTAGCGCATTTGTCGGGGCGCTTTTGTCACGGGCGCAATTGTCGGTGAACCCCTCTGAGGATATATATGACACCCTTTCTCGTACAGAAGGACCCGCTCCCTGGCCGTCATCAGGTTGTTATTCTGGATTTGAACTCAGACATAAGGCAAACAGTCGTGTACCTGAACCACAACCCCGATATCTAAGCACCTCATCACACTGCATGGAACGGTTTAGCACCCGAACCAGAGGGCAGAGGCAGCTAGTAGAGAGATCGACAGGGCGACGAGGAACACGCGGATCGGTTTGGCAGCCGAGTCCCCGAGCAAACCCTATACATTGTCGACGAACGATGGGATGAAAGCAAACCCAACACCTATAAAATAAGTTAGAACGCTATAACGATGAACTACCCTGCAGGGCCGGCCTTAGGTACAGGCAAAGCAGGCAGTTGCCTGCTGCGCCAAAACCTATGGGGCGCCATTTTCATAAAAAATGTGTCTTAGCAGTTTTATGTATTTCATTTTTAGCCTGTTTTCAATTACAATGATTATTTTCATTTGAATTCGAAACTTTCGCTTACGGAACAAATTTAAAATAATTATTGGTTTCATTGCACCTTTTCAAGTAGGCCCTAATAGGCTAATACAATTTCAACACCGCATATATGGCCTACATTTTATTTTAACCTTTAAAATTCAATTATTTCACAAGTGTCTGTACTCTCTAGTTTAGTCCTGATGGTCCTTACATCTGATGCTGACATATTCACATCTTTCGATTGAAAATGCCAACAATAATTGAAGAAATATTGTAATCTATGTAGGCCTATCTTTATTCGATGACTGACCGTCACTGACGAGCAGACATCGCAGTTCTATAAGTTAATTATCTGTAAAAATCTGTATATTTACGTTTTAATAACAGCCTTCTTAACTATAACTAAATCAATTTATTGTTTTGATCTTATAAATTTAAAATTATGTAAAATGTTATGAAGCGTCAGCAGTTATCGGGTGCTTGTAAGAAAATAAACAAAAGTTAGTATCAAAAAGCAAAAAGGATGTCTTTCCAACTAGCCTATTTAAAAAAATTGAAACTACTTTAGCTGTAAGTGTTAGCACCCAGTCATCAGCTAGTAATTTGTTTGTATATAATATACTAATATTGCAGGTACATGTAGGTCTATTTGCTTAAATTGCTTTCAGCTTTATTGTGTTTTGATAAACTGAAACCTGATGGAGACACACTACAAGCAGAACAAGATTTCTGATTACTTAAAAAAATAATTTTTTGATAAATATTTTTTCATTTTTTCGGTAAATTGATTTTTTTGGTAACTCGAAGTGTTTTTGCTTTTAACATTCCCAAAAATTCAAATTATCCATGGTTGAGTGCACTAATAAAGAAAATAACAACAAATAAGTTGAAATAACTCGAGCAGATATCTAGTGCTGGCTGATTCATCATCGAGTTGTGACGTGAGGTGGACGGTAGTGTTGCCAGGTACTTTCCGGAAATCCCGCCCAAAGGCTTACCAAAATCCGCCAAAAAGTAGCCCAATATAAATTATAACGTAAACAAAATGAAAATAGCTTAAAATGATCAAAATTTATGTAATTATTTACTTCTATTTGAACTTTGGTAACTGTTTCATCGTAAAGTTCAAAAATTGAATGAATCTGAACAACGCCGAAAGTGACAAAGCATAAACACCCTAGTGCTAAAATCTCGCTGGCCAAGCATCTGAGTGTTTTCCCCAGTTTTTGCAATACCGTTTTCCGTACAGCGCACAAGAATGAAAGTAGCCCAAAAAACCGCAACCCGCGGACAGCGAATTTTTCCCGCAACTAAAGTTTGAAACTAGCCCAATTGGGCGGGAAAACCGCGGAACTGGCAACACTGGGTGGACCGTGGAGTGAGGATCAGAGGCGCCAAATGTATGCTTTGCCTGGGGCGCCATTTGGGCTAGGACCGGTATCACGAAATAGAGTATCCGTCCTAAGACTATCCGGGGGATGTATGAACTTATCCCCCCGGATGGAACAAACCGGTTTAGACTATCCGGGGGGATAAACCATTCTATTCCCCATCGTCATACGCATCACGATAGCCTAGACGAAAATCCAGTCAAAATCACTAAAAACGAAGTAAATTAATTTCAGGTCGATGTAGGCCTACAAACTAAAGATACGCAACTTAAACTATTTTATGTGTACAATAAATCCAAACAGTACGACTGAATACACTTAGAAACCGTCAAAAATGCAAAATAAACCGAATAGGGCCTACTCCATTTCTCTAAGGGGGATACTCATGTATGGGGGATACTCTATTTCGTGACAACGGCACTGCTACCCTGATTAGACCTATAATATTTGCTGTACTCCCTGGGATCGGCGAAAATGCCTATGGGTTACGCCTACTTCACAGATCAAAAATCAGAGGCGAACACAGGCTTTTAGTAATAGCGCATTTTCACGTTCTCATGTTTGCTGACATTGCAATTTTTTTATTTTTATAACGAGAATAACGATTAATTTTTATTAGTGTTATTTTCGTTATAGTTGATTATATCTTTTAGTTACAGTTATCGCACTAATTTTTTTTCGTTAACGAACATTTTCGTTACCGTTAGGCCCTATCGTTAACGAGAATCCCATTGCTATTTGCCAATACCCTTTACTATCTGGCTTTAAGAAGTCGGGTCCAATTTCAACGATGCACAAGAGCGATTTGTTAGCGCACACATTTTCTTTGGATGTCGTATGGTTTAATAATGATCCCAGTCTACTATTTTCACCTTATAAAAGTCCAATGCAAAAACTTCTCTCTCTATATACAGTCTCACATTATGTTTCCGGTATAGTAGCTAGACTACTAGCCTTGCAAGTTGCAACTTAACTGCTTAGGAAGAAACTGTTTTAATGTTTTTATGTTGTCATCAAATTTCTTTAGTCTTGATATGTAAACCCCATAAATTGTGCGCTGTGTCATCCCACATAAGCCTTCCCTTCGCAAGTTGTTGTATATAGTAATTCACCTGATAACTTTCTCTTGCATGGTGCTACGGCTCCATCTGCAACCACACAGGCGTTGCAACCATCGCCAGTTAGGTTCACAGTACAACCGTTGTATAGACGACCATCATAAGTGAACGGCAAAGAACACTTCTCAGCAGGAATTCCTATGCACAACATTAAGTTAGGCCCCTACAAGTCTTAGAACATTCAAATTTGTTAAACCTAATTATGATGTGATCCTATGCTATCTCAAGTGATGGAATCTAGTGATACACTGATACTGACGAATGTTAACTAATGTGTTATACTATAGGCCTATAATCTAATCTAACTGCCTAGACAGCATCAATTGCAGAATTGAATGGAATCTATATAGTGATACACTGATACTGACGAATATCATCTAATGTGTTAGGCCTATAATCTAATCTAGTCGTCCAAACAACATCAATTGCAGAATTGAAGATTGAAATTTATCGCTCACCTGTGTAAGGTTGACCTGACTGAGCCTGAAAAAGGAAACATTATCATTATTATTACTTTATTAGTGGTCCATTGATGATAAACTTAGACTGAAGTAGATATTTTAAAAGGTCGTGGATGCAGTCATGACCGACGTGAGCCTATACACAGAACTAGAGTCACGTGCCAGCATGGGGCTAGGGTGGGCTGAAGCCCCCGCCCCCTATCGGCGGCTCAGCCCCCCCCCAAACAAAAATTGTAAATCACTGCCAATGCCAGAGAGGAGGGGAGAAAGGGAAGGAATTGGGGTTTTAGCCCCCAACCTGAAATCCTGTCGCCGCTATTGCCGCTACGCAATTGGTCAATGTATGTCACATGATTTTCTGCACGTGAAAGGAACCGACCGATAGACATTCCCGAATACGGATTGTTCACCATGTTTTCTAATGACGCCCCTAACCATGACCCTAACCGACCCTCACGACGCCTAACCTGACCTTAAACGACCCTCACAACTCCTAACATGACCCTTACCAGCCCTCCACATTTCCACCATTTCAAAATTCAAATGGAAGTGAGCACGTCCACGTGACATGTTTTAGCCAAAAACGTGACGGGCGTGAATGTAGTGGGCTTCTGGATTTCCGCTAACCTCCGTCCGGGCCGTGATCGGATCCACTACTATTTTAAAACCAAGTCAGACGATTATTCATTCATTCGATCATTCGTTCATTCGTTCGTTCATTCGTTCATTATATTCATTAGTTAGTGTGATTGTGGGTTAGTTAGTTGCAGCGGCGCCGCTAGGATTTTAATTGTGTACGCACAATCAGCATGCGACCATACGTAGGCCGGGGCCCGGGACGAAAGTGTGTGGGGGTACAAAGAACAAGCGTCCGACCTTTTTTTAATGTCCACACTGTATAATGGTAGCAGTTTAAGCAGTCATCTGAACAAAATTGCTCTATAAATTCAGTGCTGGTAGGAACCAGATGTCAATCGTAGCTAAGATGTAGTTTGAGTCGTGTTTGAGTTTCACTACAGACAATACTGGCAAACCAGACATTTATTGAAATCAATATAAAAACTAGAAAATACGTTCAATTTCCAAGAACGCCATAAGCCTTGAGGTATAAACATATTGCTGACCAGATAGAATTAGCAGAAATAGTTAACAAATGGTACACAAACTAAGCAAGAAGGATTCAACTACCGAATCGTGAAGCCATGTGGTAATGATGCATAGTTTTATTAAATGTTCAAGGAACAAAACATTTTGAAATTTGATATTTTGAAATTTGAAAGATAACACTCGTGAGAAGCCATTAATTAGGTGTACAAATACAATATATCTGTACAATGTCATAATAGCAGTATATTATACTCATTAAAATATGATGGAATTATATATTATAATTTATAATAGTAATAATATCATTAGGCTATACCAAAGATCAGGCGAGTTACTATAGCATTAAGCAATTACGCAACTGCGTATATAGATTTTAACAGCTCTCAAAAACTACAAACCGTTTAGATTACTTATTGACATCCTAGATTACTATTATTCGTTGAATTTCTATTGTGCAGACTTTGTTATTGTGAGGTCCGCAAACATTTTCCTTCACGGACTCTGGAAATTTCGAGGCACTTCTGAAATTTCGATCACAGACCCACAGTAGTATAAATCATCGTAGGCTAATGTCATAATTATGTTCCACGCAATGCCCAGTACATAAATTCGTTGATTCAGAATGTGTGGTCAGTAAACTCGAGACAATAATGTCGCAGAATGTCGTGCGGGCAAGTTCTACACTAGGCCTATATTGCTTGATATGAGCGCAGACTGCGCAGACATCAGTAGCACAGGACAGAAATCGGTCTGTTTATCAAAGTTGATGGCGGTATGCTATATAACAACCCGGTTCTGAGAATGTGGTAAAAGAACAATAATAACGGCTTTCATCCCAACTCGTGACGCCACTGGCGAAACTATTACGACAATCGTCGAGCAGCAGCTATCTGAGGTCGGACTCGAAGAGAGCAATTGGAGGAAAGGGAGAAAGAGCGAAATGGAGTGTAGAGAGGAAGAGAGCGATGGAGGAAAGGGAGGAAGAGAGCGAATGGAGGAAAGAGAAAAAGAGAGCGAAATGGAGGAAAGGGAGGAAGTGAGCGAAATGGAGGAAAGGGAGGAAGAGCGAAAATGGAGGGTAGGGAAGAAGAGAGCGAAATGGAGGGTAGGGAGTGGGAAGAGAACGAAATGGAGGAAAGGGAGGAAGAGAGAGAAATGGAGGAAAGAGAGGAAGAATAGCGAATGAAGGAAAGGGAAGGCGAAAGAGAGCGAAATGGAGGGCAGGGAGGAGGAGAGCGAATGGAGGAAAGGGAGTAAAAGAGCGAAATGGAAAAAAAGGGACGAGAAGAGAGAGCGAAATGGAGGAAGAGAGGAAGAGAGCTAAATGGAGGAAAGGGAGGAAGAGAGCGAAATGGAGGAAAGAAAGGAAGAGAGCAAATTGAAATGGAGGGTAGTGGAGGAAGAGAGCGAAATGGAGGAAAGGGAGGTAGAGAGCGAAATGGAGGAAAGGGAGGAAGAGAGCGAAATGGAGGAAACGGAGGTAGAGGGCAAATTGGAGGAAAGGGAGGAAGAGAGCGAAATGGAGGAAACGGAGGTAGAGGGCAAATTGGAGGAAAGGGAGGTAGAGAGCGAAATGGAGGAAACGGAGGTAGAGGGCAAATTGGAGGAAAGGGAGGTAGAGAGCGAAATGGAGGAAACGGAGGTAGAGGGCAAAATGGAGGAAAGGGAGGTAGAGAGCGAAATGGAGGAAAGGGAGGTAGAGAGCGAAATGGAGGAAAAGGGAGGTAGAGGGCGAATTGGAGGAAAGGGAGGTAGAGAGCGAAATGGAGGAAAGGGAGGTAGAGAGCGAAATGGAGGAAAGGGAGGTAGAGGGCAAATTGGAGGAAAGGGAGGGAAGAGGGCGAATTGGAGGAAACGGAGGTAGAGGGCGAATTGGAGGAAAGGGAGGAAGAGAGCGAAATGGAGGAAAGGGAGGAAGAGGGCGAAATGGAGGAAAGGGAGGAAGAGAGCGAAATGGAGGAAAGGGAGGAAGAGCGAATTGGAGGAAAGGGAGGAAGAGCGAAATGGAGGAAAGGGAGGAAGAGAGCGAAATGGAGGAAAGGGAGGAAGAGAGCGAAATGGAGGAAAGGGAGGAAGAGAGCGAAATGGAGGAAAGGGAGGTAGAGGGCAAAATGGAGGAAAGGGAGGAAGAGAGCGAAATGGAGGAAAGGGAGGAGAGAGGGCGAAATGGAGGAAAGGGAGGAAGAGAGCGAAATGGAGGAAAGGGAGGAAGAGCGAATTGGAGGAAAGGGAGGAAAGGGCGAAATGGAGGAAAGGGAGGAAGAGAGCGAAATGGAGGAAAGGGAGGAAGAAGGCGAAATGGAGGAAAGGGGAGGAAGAGAGCGAAATGGAGGAAAGGAAGGTAAGAGGGCGAAATGGAGGAAAGGGAGGAAGAGAGCGAAATGGAGGAAAAGGAGGAAGAGAGCGAAATGGAGGAAAGGGAGGAAGAGAGCAGAAATGGAGGAAAGGGAGGAAGAGAGCGAAATGGAGGAAAGGGAGGAAGAGAATTGAAGGAAACGAAGGTAGAGGGCAAATTGGAGGAAAGGGAGAGAAGAGCGGAAGGAAAGGGAGGAAGAGCGAAATGGAGGAAAGGGAGGAAGAGAGCAGAAATGGAGGAAAGGGAGGAAGAGAGCAGAAATGGAGGAAAGGGAGGAAGAGAGCGAAATGGAGGAAAGGGAGGAAGAGAGCGAAATGGAGGAAAGGGAGGAAGAGAGCGAAATGGAGGAAAGGGAGGAAGAGAGCGAAATGGAGGAAAGGGAGGAAGAGAGCGAAATGGAGGAAAGGGAGGAAGAGCGAAATGGAGGAAAGGGAGGAAGAGAGCGAAATGGAGGAAAGGAGGAAAGAGCGAAATGGAGGAAAGGGAGGAAGAGCGAAATGGAGGAAAGGAGGGAGGAAAAGAGCGAAAGGGAGGAAAGAGGAAGGAAGAGAGCGAAATGGAGGAAAGGGAGGAAGAGCGAAATGGAGGAAAGGGAGGAAAGAGCAATTGGAGGAAAGGGAGGAAGAGAGCGAATTGGAAGAAAGGGAGGAAGAGAAGCGAAATGGAGGAAAGGGAGGAAGAGCGAAATGGAGGAAAGGGAGGAGAGAGCGAAATGGAGGAAAGGGAGGTAGAGGGCGAATTGGAGGAAAGGGAGGTAGAGGGCAAATTGGAGGAAAGGGAGGAAGAGAGCGAAATGGAGGAAAGGGAGGTAGAGGGCAAATTGGAGGAAAGGGAGGTAGAGGGCAAAATGGAGGAAAGGGAGGTAGAGAGCGAAATGGAGGAAAGGGAGGTAGAGGGCGAAATGGAGGAAAGGGAGGTAGAGGGCGAAATGGAGGAAAGGGAGGTAGAGAGCGAAATGGAGGAAAGGGAGGTAGAGGGCAAATTGGAGGAAAGGTGAGGTAGAGGGCGAATTGGAGGAAACGGAGGTAGAGGGCAAATTGGAGGAAAGGGAGGAAGAGAGCGAAATGGAGGAAAGGGAGGAAGAGGGCGAAATGGAGGAAAGGGAGGAAGAGAGCAGAAATGGAGGAAAGGGAGGAAGAGTGAATTGGAGTGAAAGGGAGGAAGAGCGAAATGGAGGAAAGGGAGGAAGAGAGCGAAATGGAGGAAACGGAGGTAGAGGGCGAATTGGAGGAAAGGGAGGTAGAGGGGCGAATTGGAGGAAACGGAGGTAGAGGGCAAATGGAGGAAAGGGAGGAAGAGAGCGAAATGGAGGAAAGGGAGGAAGAGAGGCGAAATGGAGGAAAGGGAGGAAGAGAGCGAAATGGAGAAAGGGAGGAAGAGCGAAATGGAGGAAAGGGAGGAAGAGCGAAATGGAGGAAAGGGAGGAAGAGAGCGAAATGGAGGAAAGGGAGGAAGAGAGCGAAATGGAGGAAAGGAGAGGTAGAGAAATGAAAAGGGAGGAAGAGCGAAGGAAGGAAGAAGGCAAATTGGAGGAAAGGGAGGAAGAGAGCGAAATGGAGGAAAGGGAGGTAGAGGGCGAAATGGAGGAAAGGGAGGAAGAGAGCGAAATGGAGGAAAGGGAGGAAGAGCGAAATGGAGGAAAGGGAGGTAGAGCGAAATTGAAGGAAAGGGAGGGAGAAAGCGAATTGGAGGAAAGGGAGGAAGAGCGAAATGGAGAAAGGGAGGAAGAGCGAAATGGAGGAAAGGGAGGAAGAGCGAAATGGAGGAAAGGGAGGAAGAGAGCGAAATGGAGGAAAGGGAGGAAGAGAGCGAAATGGAGGAAAGGGAGGAAGAGAGCGAAATGGAGGAAAGGGAGGAAGAGAGAGCGAAATGGAGGAAAGGGAGGAAGAGAGCAGGAAATGGAGGAAAGGGAGGAAGAGCGAAATGGAGGAAAGAGGAGGAAGAGCGAAATGGAGGAAAGGGAGGAAGAGCGAAATGGAGGAAAGGGAGGAAGAGAGCGAAATGGAGGAAAGGGAGGAAGAGCGAAAATGGAGGAAAGGGAGGAAGAGCGAAAAATGGAGGAAAGGGAGGAAGAGAGCGAAATGGAGGAAAGGGAGGAAGAGCGAATTGGAGGAAAGGGAGGAAGAGCGAAATGGAGGAAAGGGAGGAAGAGCAAAATGGAGGAAAGGGAGGAAGAGCGAAATGGAGGAAAGGGAGGAAGAGCGAAATGGAGGAGGAGGAAGGAAGAGCGAATTGGAGGAAAGGGAGGAAGAGCGAAATGGAGGAAAGGGAGGAAGAGCGAAATGGAGGAAAGGGAGGAAGAGAGCGAAAGGGAAGGAGGAAATGGAGGAAGAGGGAGACGAATTGGAGGAAACGGAGGTAGAGGGCAAATTGGAGGAAAGGGAGGAAGAGAGCGAAATGGAGGAAAGGGAGGAAGAGGAGCGAAATGGAGGAAAGGGAGGAAGAGAAAGGGAGAAATGGAGGAAAGGGAGGAAGAGCGAAATGGAGGAAAGGGAGGAAGAGCGAAATGGAGGAAAGGGAGGAAGAGCGAAATGGAGGAAAGGGAGGAAGAGAGCGAAATGGAGGAAAGGGAGGAAGAGAGCGAATGGAGGAAAGGGAGGAAGAGCGAAATGGAGGAAAGGGAGGAAGAGAGCGAAATTGGAGGTTAAGGTCTCAGTTGTTCATTAACTTCGTTACCGATTTTGCACAGGAGTAATCATAATGGCATGCATTAATTGGGTCAATTTGGTTCGGTAAATTATTAGTAATATTACCATTGTTATTATTGTTATTATTATAACGAACTATTGCTATTATTGTTAATATTATTATTATTATTTATTGCTATTATTATTTTTTAGTATTAGTATTATTATTCATTACTTTCCGCTTTGAACGCTTATCTATGGATAATTATTATTATATCACTTTTCTAAGTTCTTACTACCATAGTACCATTATCATCGTAATTGTTGCTATCTTAATTTTTCTTTGTTATTTGTAATTAATATAATTATTACTGCTATTATTATTATTATTATTATTATTATTATTATTATTATTATTATTATTATTATTATTATTATTATTATTATTATTCTTATTATTATCATCATCATTATTATTACTATAATTATTATTAGTATCATCATCATCATCATCATCATCATCATCATCATCATCATCATCATCATCATCATCATCATCATCATCATCATCATCATCATCATCATCATCATCACCACCACCACCACCACACCACCACAATCATCAGTTTCTGACGCCAGCCATTTGGCGGCGATGGGTACGAATAAATGATCTCCATTTTCCTCGGTCATTAATTTTGTCAAGTCCATTGTTTCCCTTAGTTTAACAGTGATGTTTTATATACATATTTATCCAGCGTTGTCTGGCTCTGCCTTAGTGTCTTTTCCTTCGAATCTTGCATGTAGTGCAGTGTTTGGTATAATTTTGGTCAACTGGCATTCTCTCTAGGCCTATAGGCTATGTTGAAACCATTGGAGTATTCTTTGAACGACTTTGTCTAGCAGAGTTGTTTCGATCCATAATGCTGTCTAATGCCAGTGTTTCTTATTTTCTGAAGTCTTGAAATCCCTGCGATCTTCCGCAGTAAACTAATTTCTGCTGTAATAATTCTTTTCTTGTCTTGCTTTCGCATTGGCCAACATTCCGACCCGTAGACTAGAGGCAAATCGGTTGTATCTTCGTCTCGTATAATTAATTATCTTTGTCTGGTTTTGTGGTCTTGGTAAATAGTAATTGGATTGCAAGGGGTGTTCAGGCACGAATGAGGAAGTTTTTCGCCTCGCATGACATAATTATGAAATTATATAATTTCCCAAAAGAACTGATGTAAAATGTTATTACTTTTAACAAAAAAGATGGTCTCCAAGATGCACCATTACAAACCCCGAAATAAACGTTCCTGACAGCCTCTTCCCAGACATCTCCCCTGAGAGAGGTTGGAATCTGCGTAATTTTTGGGAAGCTCTGGTTACGCCACTGCTAGATGGTGTTAGACTGTTAGTTTACCTAATATTAAAACTAGTACCTAAGTAATTATAATTTTGTAACTTAATAATATTTCACTTTTTTCATTTTGCAATTTTTCATTTCTTAGCCTTTCAGCGCTGTACGCACTTGCGTAAGTGCGTACGTCTAGCGGCGCCGCTGGTTAGTTGTACTAGTTGCGTTATTATATTATATTTGGTTTGTTAGTAACAACGATGACCGTTGATATTCTAGAAAAAGGGTTTAGCATAATATTATTACCTGGTAATGGATGCACGGTGGACTAGATCCATAGCATTTTGGTCGGTTGAAGAAGATGTCGCAAGTTTTCTTCATATTGTTGTAGTTGAAGTTTTCGCAGTCGGAGGATCGTTGACACTCGAGAGCACAGTCCAGAGCGGAGTTCAAGGACAGCGAATCGGAAGGTGCATCGAGAGCGCATAGCTCTGATCCAGGCGGAACTTCTACCACTTGGAACTCATGTACTTCTACTAGTATGGCATGGGAAACGCTGGACATTCCAACAGCTAAACAAAATATCATGCAAAACGTATAGCATATCATTTTCACTAGACAAAACTTTTACCACGTAATGTGATCTGTTTTACAGTGCCTGGGCTTCTGTCGAACAGACTCATGGAAGCACCCTATAGGATTATGACGTTTTGAGCAGTAATGTTGGCATGTAGGATTATTGAGGGAATGAATAGCCTACAAGACAATGTTGCTTTCTTTCAATATCTGCGTTCTGCATATTAAAACAGCATATGTATGACTGTCAACTTGAAAAGCAAGTATCGATCTGTTTCCCTATTTGTATGGCTGTGAAACTGAAAAGGGTACTGTTAACAACTGTCGGTCAGGAGTTGTATGCTAGGCCTATTAAAGAGATACGCGGAGAGTGGAGACCCTATAGAGCTGCTGCACATTTTGTAACAGCTTATCACTGGTTCATTCCGTATACACGTACGAGTGGGCTTAGACGAGTATACGTGCTCGACTGTATAAATTATGTATGCGATGGTTAACACCGGCGCCATTACCGTCGATAAGTGAATAGTTCAGCAAACTCCATTGTTTCTATTGTAAATGGATTTCTGCTTTCTGGTTGGTCGGCTGACATGGTGTTCCACTGTTGCTAATGAGTTCATAGCAACCGGCGGTGCTTGAGTGCTCCGGGTCGTCGCTCTCTCTGCTCTATTGAGCGGGACGTGCTCGTCGTCCCTTTTGTCCACACAGCTACTAAGCGGAATCGCGCCTTCTCAGTGCACATGGTTGGCCCCTCGCTCTGGAACGGGCTCCCTTTGGCGCTACGCTTGCTCTCCACGGTCCACTCTGACTCGTTCGAATTCTATTCTCACCTCAAAAACTGTCCTTTTCAACCATGGTGGGCTCGGGAGCGCTCCTGAGTAGTAACCTGAAGGAGCGCTATATAAATTTTCGTAATGAATGAATGAATGAATGAATGAATGAATGATGAATGGTGCCATTCCTACTTTTATGATGCCATGGGATGAATTCTGGAATAAATTAGGCCTATCCTGAAGAATGGCAATATATCTATGGCCTAAATATGCTAGCCCGATAGGCCTATGTAGGGTTTTTTTTCACTGGTGCTTTGTAGAACAATAGGTTAGACTTTACTGTGTAGCTTACATCCATTCTGTTGGATTAATTATCTCTGGAAGGACTGTAAACAACTTTTGGATTATCTGATTATTGAAGAAGAAAAGAACAGTCCCTTAAGCCAGCCCTGAAGCAGCCATGGGTATGAAGTGTTAACGACTTCATTTTTTCTTAGCCATGGCATAATTAACATGGATAACAAGAATAAGCGTAAGCTGCAGCAAACTATAAGTGCCCTTTGGACCGTGAAGCCTGCTCAGTCACAATAGAAGTCGTCTGAACGGCCTGATGAACCCACTGCTCCCTCGTGTAATGACATTCCCTATTCCTTGCATCCAAGACCGCATGACCGAATTGTCCCACAGGTTGAGAACTAAATGAGAAAAACGTTTTTAACTAGAATACTTTATAATATTTAGTTAATTTCATGTAAACCAAAGTGCGGTTATGTAGTTGGATAAATAAAGAGTATGCTTACTTACTCACTTACTTCTGAATGATTATTGCGTCTGATTTTAAAAGACTAGGCTATAATTAGTAAGACTCAGTGCTTTTTTCTAGAAAAAAGTTCGGGAACTCAGCAAATTCAGAACAAGTATAGAGACATGTGCTAAAATTTCTATTTCATATGTGTCAATCTCAGTAAAACATTGAAAGCACTTAAATGAAATTAACGTATCTAAATCATTTAAAATAATTTTTATTAAAAATTTTAATGAAATATATTATTTTGTAATAGCTGAAAAAGGTTCCGGAACGCCGTTCCGGACCACTCCGGCTGAAAAAGCACTGTTAAGACTTAATAGGTATTGCTAAGACAATGTAATTATGTGAGTTTAGTTTTAATGACATACTATAACGCAACTAACTCTCTCGGCCGTGACTGACCCCCCTTGCAAAAAATCCTGCGGGCGCCCATGTCTGCCTATCGATTTTGTTTTGATAAAGCGCCTGTGAATAAGCTGGTGCCCGCAACTTCGCTTTTGTGGGCGCTCTAGAAATCTTGAGTTTACGATTACGATTACCTTTCCTTAACCTTCCTTACCTTTTACGAGCGTTTCTTAGTCCAATTGTTGTGATTTGTTGTTGAGCAGTTATCTGGAAGAACGATGTCTCCTGCGGTGCTCGTCATCCTCTGCTTCCAGGCTCAGCACATCCACCATCTTCTCGTAGATGGTTACGGATTCAACGAAACCTCGTGGAGCTCCATCAAATTCGTCCAAAAGGTCAGTCCCCTCCCCTCCCCTCCTCGTGTAGGACGATGACAACGCTGACGAAGATGATGATGAAAAATAGATGCTTATAATACCACGTGTGGTACTTAATTTCTTTCAACCAGAGCAGCCTCTTGACTGTGATAGGTTGCATTCGACGACTCTGACTTTGTTGCTCTGACCTCATTACCTGACCTCGTTACTCTGCATTCTTAATGGAGGAACAGTTAGTTGACGTTGTAAAGCAGCTGCCTCGGTGGAAGACGACCGACGCGGGCCATTGGAGTGGCCTCGACCTTCAGTCTCTGGAGGCGCTTCAATCTACCGACCAGCACGCGACGAATGCCTTTTCTGCGTATTCCTTGTTCCTCAACGAATAACCAGACGTTCATCAACTTCGACCAGTGAGGGACTGCTCGTCGGCAGCGTCATAATGTGTGCGAACGCTGTCACCTGTCGTCGCTCTACTCTATCGACGCAACTTGGCTCACAGACTCTGAACATCCATGCCATCTTCAGCTGTCGACGGGAATCCGTTTGTTGGTTTCACGTGTGTGCGTGGGCCCGCCACTGGTGACTATTTCAGCTTACTGTGCATTTTTACTACTGATGTAATATATTCGTTCGTAATGACATTGAACATCATATAGGCTAGCGCAGAGGGCGCCTCTGAGTAGACATCTTGAAGGGGCGCTATATAAATGTTCAGTTGCATTACATTACATTACGTGAGAAACTGTTGCAGTTACAATTACATTACAGATTCGATTTGTTATTTCTTAACAGATTAACACCAGTGACTTTGGATGGGTTTTGGGAATGATGATCAACACAACGAACGTCATTCCTCCTCACGGCTACACGACCGTCATTTCCTTTGATCTGTTCGTGGCAATTGTGGTCACCTCGTCCGTTCTCATTCTGGTCAGTCTGGCCATGGCAATCGGAGCCATGTTGTTTCAACGCGCAGATCGATCATAGTCTCAGTGGAAAGTCCGATGGTCTTACTCTGAATGCTCACAACCCCCAACCCCAGTAGGGGTATTAACATCTGTTGAACGATTGCAAGTTGATTGTTGAAGGCGGTTGTGGACCGGAGGTATTAATTGTTTCTGCAAAGCGTTGAATACTGCATTATAATTATAATTATTCATAACCAAATACGTATTGACTGTGACCGCAGGACGGTTTCTTAAGTGCCAAACCCGAATCTTTAACTGTTTACCGTTACAAAGGGGTTTAATAGGCGATTGCGCATTTTCATTTAAATCGTTTGTTTTTATTAAGGTCCAATGTAGGAATGGGTCTCCAATGTAGTAACAGTTAATGTGTCTCCAATACTGCAGCGTTTCATAGGGTTCTGCCATATTATTTTCAGTGCAGAAACAGTTAGTCATGCGGTGTTTCGCAACCTGGGTGCCACAGCAACCAAGGGTACCGTGAACCTGTTCTAGAGTTGCCGCGGCTGGATAGTATTTGAACAGCTTCTTCTATCAAGAAATTGAGAAGCTACTGATTTTCAATACTGACATTATTATTACTTCTATGTTTTATTTCGATGTCCCATTCTGCGTTTGCTAATGGAATATTAAAGGATATACTTACTTACTTACTTACTTACTTACGCTTACTTACTTACGCGCTTACTTACACTTACTTACTTACTTACTTACATAGGCCTGTAACTATTTCTTGAAACTTAGAGTGGTGTAGAAATAGTTGCAACACTGCGGTTGAATACAGTTATTAAAATAAAGATCTAGCTGGAAGAAAAATAAATGAAACTAAGACCGTGTGCCATTGACTGACTGTTAATAATCATATTCTTTATTAATTCAAACCGACAAACGCAGTATGATTACAATTCAGTTTGAACGGATGATCACAAGTTATTACAGGAGTCGAATTAACTGTATACGACAGCCATGCAAGGCGCCCATCACGTCCTACATCTCATTTTACCAACGCGCCATCTCGCGAATGATAGGTTGAGTGGACCTTTGGGAGGGTTGCGGGAAGCGATCCTGCTTCCTACTGCTCTTCACGCCAGTGATGTTACCACAACTCTATGCTACCCAAATGCTCCACCTTGCTCCCTGCGGACTCTCAAATGCTCCACCTTGCTCCCTGCGGACGCTCAAATGCTCCACCCTGCTCCCTGCGGACGCCCAAAACCCCAGCCGAGAAAACAACGACCGGGGGGAAGTTAGGCCTGTGACCGTAAAAGTCCGCCTTTCTCCGGCTTATGACAGACATGACAGTCTGTGCGGAGGGCTGTCTGCCTCCTCCGTCTGACCTCCTGTTGGCAGCCCACGGCCAGAAAATTAATTTAGCCCGGATTATGGACATTCGCACTGGAGGTAGTAATGTCGCTGATAACACGGTTTCACGGTTTGTTGTGGAAACGGTTTCGCTCGATACTGGCATAGATCGATCGTTTTCGTAGGCCTAACCGCAACACCGAAATTTCTACAACGCTACTTAAATGCTAATTCACGAGCGCTGCGTCTGGTCAGAGGGGTTGTTCGGAGACATAAAGAGACAAAGAGTTTACGTTGAGAGAAATGGGAAGCCGGTATCACGAAATAGAGTATCCGTCCTAAGACTATCCGGGGGGATGTATGAATTTATCCCCGGATGGAATAAACCGGTTTAGAGTATCCGGGGGATAAACCATTCTATCCCCATCGTCATACGCATCACGATAGCCTCGACGAAAATCCAGTCAAAATCACCAAAAACGAAGTAAATTAATTTCAGGTCGACGTATAAACTAAAGATACGCAACTTAAAATATTTTATGTGTACAATAAATCCAAACAGTACGACTGAATACACTTAGAAACCGCCAAAAATGCAAACTAAACCGAATACTACATTTCGCTAAGGGGGATACTCATGTATGGGGGATACTCTATTTCGTGACACCGGATGGACGGACCTTGTGAGTTATTGTAACGGCGCTATAGAAATCGCGGACAGCATATCGGATACCAATTCATACAGGTTCACCTGATACAGTGGCATAGCAAAACATTTGGGGAACACCAGTTCAGTTGGAGATACCTTCCTCTGTAACATGGTCCTTTTCGTGAACTGTAAATAATTATTGTAATGTAAATCTAACATGAACAGCATCGAGAAGACCAGCTCAGCACCGCATCGCTATACAATAATAGCCTATCGATTAGGGCCTATCAGTACAATAGCCTATCGATTAGGGCCTTTCAGTAGTACAATAGCCTATCGATTCAGGATGCGAGAACGATGTTGCTATACGATCAGCCTCGGTGCCAGGTCAGAATCCGCTGGTAACTGTAAATGTAGGCAACAGCTTTTTAGTTTTTATATAGCGACTGAATGGCCTCGAATCCTGTGGTGGCGCCAGAGGGATAGGGGGCTTAGCCCCCATAACTGCGGTTCAGCCCCCCAAAAAGTGTGAAATCACTGCAAATCACAAGGAGGAGGGGACAAAAGGGAAGCGCCTGGAGCTTTAGCCCCCCCAACCTGAAATCCTGGTGCCTCCACTGCTCGACTCTGCTAATTTTTCACTGATTTGATCGGGTGAGAGCCTTCAACACCGCTGCCCGTTTCTATAGGCGCCCCGCTATTTATGGTTCCCGTTCACGGACCGTGCTATCCCGAGATTTAAATCTCTTAATAAGCCAGCATGAGGAAGCGAACAGCAATCCGCACGCTCTCTAACGCAGAGGCGCATGGAATGCAACCGCCGCTCTAACCAATGTAGCTAACTGGGTCAGACCGTATAGACTGTTGCTTTTAGAGCATCAACACTTAAAAATATTCTCTACGTTCGGTCGGGCCTTAATGGAGTGGTGGAGGGCGTGGAACTATGGCCTGTGTCTGTTAGGGCACATAAATGCTTACAAAAATGTTTTCTACGTCCGGTAGGGCTCTAAGTGGGGTGGCGGAGGGGCGTGAAACTGTGGCCCGTATTTTTTTAGGGCATAATTATGAATGTTCTTCAAAAAATATTTTGTACGTCCGGTAGGGCTCTAAGTGGGGTGGCCGAGGGGCGTGAAACTGTCACCTGTTCCTTTAAAAACGTATCGATACTTACAGAAATATCCTTCACGTAATCGAAGTAAAATTCAGGAGATTAATCGATTAATTTTTGTTTATCAGTACCAGCCATACTAATCTGTGAAATTTTCGACCGCCCACCTCTTGTAAGATAACGAAAGCACTTAGTACTATATGCGATACAATTGTATTTGATATTGCCCCCTTCAAAGTTCAAAAGTGCACACGCGACCTGCGACCATATGACAGGGCATCGACGGCGCTGGACAATTGCGAGTGAAGGACTTGCTCAAGGTCCCTACACAATGAATGCCCTAAGGGAGCCTAGGGAGGTGTATCGAACCTGTTATCCATGCGTTACAGGCTGATCGCTTTATACATTCCGCTATCGTGGCCCACTCACAGCATTATAAGCGCAATCTTGGACACTGGTCCATTCACAGTTTGTCACGTTTTAAGTGAACGAAGACCAGTGTTTATGAAGCAGTGGATCTAGTAATTCAATTGCATGCTATTATAATTAGTGCTTGTCTTTAAACTCAGGGCTGCGCCTAGCTTAGAGTATAATACCGCCTTAGTACTTTGGAGATTACGACTACGAACTGTACATTTCTAAAGAGCCACTTAAAACCTAAGTTCGGGACAACAGCTTATTCAACAGCGCAGTGTTATGATGCTGGTAATAATCAATGTCATAATCATCATCATACTCGTTAAGATCATTATCATCAGACTTAAGCATATAATTTTATGAACATGTGGTTGACTAACAGAGCAATACACTGTCAATCATTACACAGGAAACACTTAGTTAACATAATTTTTATAATAAGATGCATTTGAAATCTCATTGGCTAAATACTTCTGCTATCACTTGACTTAAGACTCAATTTCCATTGGTTCAAGATAGGCTAAAAGTATATTAGCAAGACAAGTAGAACCCTGCCTCCTTAGCGCAGAGTATAGCCTCAGATAGAAAGGTGATAGACATAATGTCAGAGGACCGGAGAGACAGACAGACAGACAGAGACAGACAGTCAGACAGGCAGACAGACAAACAGACAGACAGACAGAGACAGACAGAGGACAGACAGACAGAGACAGACAGTAAGACACAGAGAGACACAGAGAGACAGACAGAAAGAGAGACGCAGAGAGACAAAGCGACAGCGAAAGAGAGAGACAGAGAGAGCGAGAGAGAGAGAGCATGGCGAGAGAGAGAGAGAGAGAGAGAGAGAGAGAGAGAGAGAGAGAGAGAGCGAGAGAGAGAGAGCGAGAGAGAGAGAGAGAGAGAGAGAGAGAGCGAGAGAGAGAGAGAGAGAGAGAGAGAGAGAGAGAGAGAGAGAGAGAGAGAGAGAGAGAGAGAGAGAGAGAGAGAGAGAGAGAGAGAGAGAGAGAGAGAGAGAGAGAGAGAGAGAGAGAGAGAGAGAGAGAGAGAGAGAGAGAGAGAGAGAGAGAGAGAGAGAGAGAGAGAGAGAGAGAGAGAGAGAGAGAGAGAGAGAGAGGTATTGTCTGCAGTCAAACTCAAGCTACGAATGACAGCGGGATCCTATCAGCACTGAAATAATAGAGCAATTATTTTCAGATGACAGCTGTAAATGCTACCTTTACAGCGTGGAAATAAAAAAATAAAAAGTGTGGACGGGTACATCCCCCTCTCCAAACTCCTCCCCCTGCGCGCCTCGGCGATCGTCCATCAGACGCTCGTTCGTCTTTCACCCACATACACTGACTCCCCCCCCTCAGAAGAGAGAGACTAGACTAAACACTGTCTGTTAATTGAAACTAGACTAAACACTGTCTGTTAATTGAAACACTGAAGCCCAGCCAAGCCAGGCAGACAGAGCCTACCGATGGGCCTGCGCTACACGCAAAACGATAATCTGATGAGATAGATCTTATCACTGTTATCAGAGATTAGAAACAACACAGAATTTACGAGCGTCTAATTTGGGACTAAACCTGGTCTAAATTCGGTCTGTTTTCTTCTGTCAACTGGGGAATTTGGACGAAAAAAGATCGCGGACGAATTCGATTGGATTTCTGCAACGGATTATACCTATCCTACGGTTTCATTGGAAAAGACCAACTACTGATGTTTTCGTACATTGCTACAATGGAGCCATTGACATCGTTCGATAAGATTAGATTCGAGTCAAAAGTAATGAGAGTAGATTAGATTAGATTTGGCGTTGGACTTTTGTAAATATCACGCATTGATCATGACCCCAATTTGAAATGGCCAGTTTAAATAGACACCTTATGCAAATTTAAATATCTAAGCTAAAATATGTCATGGTATCATTTAAAAATTTAAATTTAAATAAGTCAATTTAAGTAGGCCTATGTAATGGCAACTATGCAACGGCATCGTTTAAAATAAATTTCGATATGTGACCTTAAATGTTTAAATGTAAATAAGTCACGGCATTAATATGAATATTTCGATATGTAAGTTTATAATTTAAAACTTATGTAATCCCCTAAATTTAGATATGTAATTGTAATTATGTTACTTCATCGTTTAACTATATAAATTTAGCTTAAATTTGGAACTCTAAATATGTAAATATAAATACGGAGCATTAAATATTATTTATTTATTTATTTAAATATATTATGACATTGTTCAAATATACAAGTTTAAATATGTGACATCAAAGTATGTAAACAACTGGCTTACTAACTTAGACATAAACGAGTCGTTTACGAGATTTCTAGATTACGAAATAAACGATACCGGTACGAATCGAAGAATGAATGACTCTATTGGAAAGTCTGTCGTTTCTGGCTTTCGCGCTGCATGGCACTCTATAGGCCTACATAGTCAAAATAAACCACGTTGTTGTCTGGCGTTCAGTTTTGGACTTCTGGTCATCGTTGGTCTTGCCCTATTCTACCAGCAAGGCGGTCACACTAGATTCGGCGACGTGAGATTCACGGTTCAGGCCGACTATTTCGACAATAGGTCTGTCGAGATCTTGTCCCAAAGAGTTGGGGACTTGTACCAAGGTAGCTCGTCCGAAATCCCGTACTACTACAGCTCTGTGAAACCGAAGACTCCCTTTCGTAAAGCCAGCGAGGATGATTTTCAGGTAAGTGAAATCATTTACCAAACTCGTACCTTCAAGGCAAGTTTAACCTGTTACCCGAGATGTTGTACTTGGTACTTGTATTCAGCCTGTACTCGACTTTCAGCCAAAGTTCATGCACACGTACTTGTACTTTCAAGTAGAGGTCTGCGGGTAGAGCATTCTTCCTACCCGAACCATACTCGCAACGCAGGACCGTTACCCGTACCCGTGCCCGACTCGTACTCAGGAAGAGGAAGAGCAGTTCCTTAAGCTAGCCCTGAGGCAGCCATGAGTATGAAGTGTTAGCGACTTCACTTTCTTAGCCTCGGAATATGAGGGCGGGTGGCCAGTCCTGGCCCTCGCCGTATCATCGGGGCCGGGTTAACAAACTGTGGGCCCTGGCCAACAGAATCACAAGTCACAACAAAAAGAAAATAGAAAACGTGTTATTTTCAACGAATCAACATTCGTCTATTATTAAGTCGCCCTTAATTTGATGTGAGAAATCTCAGAATTAATAATAATGCAATCGTCGAGCTTAGGCTCGCAAGCAAAACATTGTTGACGTAGTATAGGTTGTGTGTTTCAATGAAGTTAGAGCGCTGCACGTTCAATAAGCTAGTGTATAGTTCTGAAGCAAGTAGGCTTACATTATAATCATTCAAATCGGTCCACGACTTATGCACCTGGAATCCGCAAACACTGAGGAAAATGCATTTGCATGCAAGGTGGCTTGTGCAGATCGGAATCAGATGTATTATTATGATCATTCACCTTCAGGATCGTTTGAAAACATCAGTGCTTCCCAAAGTGGTGGTCCGCGGACCGGTGCCGGTCCGCGAGCCCTCAGTTGCCGGTCCGCAAAATGAGTCAAGAAACTGGTCAAATTGTCTCGGAATCAAGAAATGGATATTAATATTTTTACAATTCACAACAAAAACACTTACTAGGCTAGCATTTAGAGGGCAGTAGAGTCACAGAGTTGGCTAAACATACATTTAAATCAATTTTAATACATATTTCAGGAATTTATTTTAAGTGATCGATAAAAAGAAATAATTAATCATCGGGCACCGGTCCTCCTCCAGTGGGAACATTTCTGCCGGTCCGTGACACTGAAAGTTAATTCCTGCCGGTCCGTGACATTGAAAAGTTTGGGAAGCACTGCTGTACATTACCTGATAATGTCAGTCAAACATGGGCAAAACGGTAGCTCATTGTGACGTGCGCTTGGTACAGTCACCAATACATGTTTTGATTTTAAACCTCAATTTACTTTCTTTGATGTTGACTAAAGTTCATACAAAGCAGGCTGTTGCCCAGCTTAAATTTAATTTAATTTAACATCATAAAGTTAAACCGTTTGTGTACAATAACAAAATGAATTGGAATTTTACATTTTCTTTTTTCATTTTCGTGTCAACTTCGATTATTAAACTAATGTTTTCAGTGTCTCATTTTCAGACTTGAGTAGGTCCATAAAAGGTTCGAAGGCCCTAGGCACAGTGCCTACTGTGCCTAATGGATAACACGGTCCTGCTGCATATTTATACTTTATACTTTATGCCACTCTAGAACGCTCTCAATCCTGAATTCCTCAGGTATTCTCCGTTCATCCACTCTTCACACACCATCATCTGCCTCAAGTCCTTCCATCCATCCATCAGTCCTTAGGTTCTACATTCAAAACGTAAGACATACCATCCTTCAAGCAATTCACCTCGAACCATTAACTCCCCCCCGTCCGCCACCTTTCCATTTCTTTCAGCATAAAATATTAGCCGACTACCCACGACAGTTTCTCTCGCTCTTCCACTCTCCCTCTTTCTCCCTCCCTCACTCCCCCTCTCTACCTCTTTCCTTTCCTCTCCTCTCTTCCGCTCTCTCTCCTTCCCCCTCTGCCCCTCTCCCCCTCACTCTTTGTCTGCTCCTCTCTCCCTCTCTCTGTCTGTCCGTCCTCTGTCTCACTCTCTCTCCCTGTTTCTCTTTATCTGTCCCTCCCTCTCTTTCTCTTTCTGTATCCTTCTCTCTCCCTCTCCCTCACAGTCTTTCTCTCTACCCATTCTCTACCTCACTCTCTGCCCTTTCTCTTCCTCTGTCTGTCTGCCTCTTTGTATCTTTGTATGTATGTATGTCTGTATATCTGTATCTCCCTCTCTGTCTCTCTCTCTCTCTCTCCATCTCTTTCTTCTCTGTATCTGTCTCCTTATTTCTCTGTTTGTCTATCTTTTTGTCTGCTTGCCTGTCTGCTTCTGTGTGTGTGTGTCTCGCTTGGCCACGCAAACGATTCTGGTGGAGTATAGAATTCAATCAGAAATCGAAAGTTGTCTACATCAGTTAACTTTGCATCAGCAGCTATAGTCCAAAACCATTCTGATGAGTGATGACCAACTTCTGTTACTGTGCTCACTCCTAAATCCTCTGACTGAGCAACTGAGACTGTTAAGTTTCACAGTTATTAAATCGTTTTCGTTAACAACAATACTAACCTTTTCAGTCCCATTTCCACCGTCACATTCGTTATTGGCTTACAATTTGGTAAAGAAATTCAAAAGATCAGTAGGGTCTACCTCATTTACTTCATTACCTAGCTATTAAATTTAAGCAATTAGACTGCATAAGGCCAAAACCCAAAAAAGTGTTAGACATTTCCGGGCCCCTGCCATAGAACCGGGCCCCGGGGCAGCAACCCCACCTGACCCCCCTCTCATCGGCCCTGCCCTTACCCAACCCGACTCATGAAATCCGTACCTGACCTGTACCCAATCCGCGGGTACGGGTCGGGTAATGGTAAACCCGAGGGCACGGGTAACCCGCAGACCCCTACTAGAGATCTAAGAACTTGGGCCTAAGTGTTTGAAACAACTCTACTTGTTACTTGAGGTATCTTTAAGGTACCATAGAGTACTAACTAGTAACTAACCAGTATTCTACTTTCTAACCATACCAGTAAACACCAAACTAACAAGCTTAGCAGCAATCAGGAATCGATGCATAGTTCAATAGGTCAATAGGCAAATAGGTTCGAACTTCGTAGGTCAATAGGTCAACCGAAAATGGTAAGACGGACCCGCAATATTTGACCTGGCTATAAAAGCTAGACCTTCCTGTCCTTACCTTAGCTTAGGCTACCACGCCTTACTTTACTTTACTAATTAATTATTAGTTAAATATTAATTAAGTTCCATTACCCTACCTTATGCGTCCGTTTTTGCTTCGGCTGTTTGTTTTGTTTAATCATCAGTTTAATGACATCTCATGACAACATCGGCCGCTGACGTCATATCAAACATTGTACATTAGCAATATTACAAACAGCATGCACATTTAACATTTAGACTATACATGTAGCTATCATGATTTTTTTATATATTGTTCAAGTAGCTTTCATATTAAATTTTGAGTCTCAGTTTTATTTAGTAGCAATGTACGGTGATACAACAATCATTTGTGCTAATAAATTCAAACATTTCTATCAGATATTCAAGCTAAGTGTCAGAGTGTTTTTCAGTAGGCTTAGATACACACCACTTATTAACAAGCAATGTAGTTTGGCATACTACATACATATAAATATATGTATATACACACACATATATATATATAGGCGAATGTATCTAAGAGACATAGCATTATATACATAGATCGATGGCGAAACATGAACAGCACGGATCATATTTATGGCTGTGTGGTGTATTTTATTCACACTAATTTACACCTGACGGTGTCACGCCCCCTAGTTGTTCCCACTCAGTGGCGCCAGCTATACAATTTCAGCAGTTCGCGTCAGGGTCATGGGAGTTATTCAGCAGGTCGAAGAAAATAATTAATGTTTGAGTTTGATGCATCAAGCAGCCAGTGGCGGCGCCAGGATTTCAGGTTTGGGGCTAAAGCTAAAAACCTTCCCTTTTGTCCCCTCCTCGCTGTGATTTGCAGTGATTTCCCAATTTGAGCCACTGGCTGCTTGATGCATCAAACTCAAACATTAATTTCTTCGACCTGCTGAATAACTCCCATGACCCTGACTCGAACTGCTGAAATTTTGGCAGGGGGCTGAGCCGCAGTTATAGGGGGCTAAGCACCCCCTAGCCTCCTGGCGTCGCCACTGCAAGCAGCATAACATATACATATATATATATATATGTTTTGTTATTTAGTTGTTTGGCTATGATTTAGCCCTAAAATTGTTATTTAAGTTGAATTTTTTATAACTATATGATCATTTGGCTGGGTAGCCGTAGACAACTGCAGGGTATCGACTTTCCTCAACTTACCCTGCTCTTTCCTCACATAACCTTTTCCCTCACAGTTCGTGATCTGGGACTTTCTCTTGACTCCGAGCTTACTTTATCTCAACATGTGAACTCAATTGCACGGAGTTGTTATTATCAGCTTCGTCAGCTTCGAGTGGTCTCTCGCTCTCTCTCTCTCATGATGCAGTTGTGGTACTTGTTCATGCCTTTGTTACTAGTCGAATTGACCACTGTTCCTCACTACTTGCTGGCCTTCCCCTTGGTGTTTTGGGGCGACTAGATCGAGTTCTACGCTCGGCTGCTCGGCTTATTGGACGGCTTCCTAAGTACTCTCCTGTCTCTGCATACATGCGTGATGTGTTGCATTGGCTGCCTGTGTCTCAGCGTATCTCATATCGCATTGCTGCTCTTGTTTCTCGTTGTGTTCTTGGCTGCGCTCCATCTTACTTGCGTGATCTTTGCCGCCCAGTGTCTGATGTTCCAGCGCGTCGGGTGCTTCGCTCTGCGACGAGGGGTGAGTTCCTTGTTCCACGGACTCGCTTGGCTATTAGGCAGCGCCGTGCTTTCTCGGTTGTTGGCCCTTCCATTTGGAATGACCTACCACTTAAGCTCCGTTTTTTACTTGTAAGCCATCTGACAGGGTTTTACAAGTCCCTCAAGTCTTTTTTCTTTAGTCGTGGCTGGGCCAGGAGCGCTCCTGAGTAGTTTCTTGAAGGGGCGCTATATAAATGCTCTGAATGAATGAATGAATGAATGAATAAAAATCGTCTTGCCATCAGTAAATGTAATATGGAAAAGGGGCAGCCCTGCAATAGCGGATTATTTTATCCTTTAGGGCTGTCCTGTTGACGGCATCAGCAGATTAACATTTTTTTAAATGACTGATTGTTAATTAATTGTGCTGTTGTTGATTCAATAAACGGCTGATTGATATACATTGTATATATAACGAAGAAAATTATCAGCGAACGCTTATAGCCCACCTGTTGTAGCATATTCAAATAAATTTAACAGAATTCAGCATTAAAACGTTAAACTTAGTTACTTTACTAGATTTGGAAGTACTGATGAGCCACTCAGAACATAGGCCTAATGAACTTGATGTATGCTAATAAAACGCACGAGTCGTATGACCCACTTTTTCAACATTTACAGAAACATCCTGCAATTCGCTAGCATTATCATCGTTCAGAACTACACCAACGTCGGCATTAGGCTAACAGTCATAATCATTCTGCTTAACGTTTTCCCGCCAGATTTATTTCCAAAGAAATCTTCAATGTTGCAGCGCCTCATTGTTATTTATTCATTTCTTTGCTAATGTATAATTATAACGTTGATGCAATTCGTAAATTCTGCCCTATTTGACAAAATCTCCACTCTTGATATCCCAGACCAAATCTATAACTGGCTAGTTGAATATCATCTTGAACGCTCACACCTCACTATAATCTAAGGTTACTCTTCATCTCTCCTCCCAATCAATGCTAGTAGGCCTATAGTTCCAGGCTCTGTCTTATAGTACCTACCAACTGCTCCATTACTGGTTCAGACCTGCACCCTTTTCAGCCCCTTAATCTTATGTTCAAATTTCAGATGACACCTCCTTACTGGATCCTCTCAAGCTCATACTATTCCATCTGAACCGCATTTAATCTCTACCTGCATGGGCTTCTGCCAATAACTTTACCTTAAATAGCTCTAGATCTAAAAAAATGATTATTTTCCGCCCTCGACACCAATTTGACCCTCCTCCTCCATTACCTAGTATTACCCGAGTTAAAACTTTAAAAATACTGAGTGTCATCCTTCAAGATAATCACAGTCCATATAGGCCACCTCATAGCAACTTGCTCCTCCTCTTTTTATGCGATCAGAAAACTCAAAACCGATGGCCTTTCTTCCTCATCCATCCATAATGTAACCAAAGCCACTACCGTTGCAAAACTTCTATATGCCTCCCCATCCTGGTGGAGTCTTACCCTGGCTTCCGATAAAGAGTGCCTGGAAAAATTCCGAAAAGAGCCAGACCTAGAACAATCCTTTCCAACAGTCTCTGAACTATAGCCGATGCGAAACTCCTATAATAATAGGTCCTTGATTTTTGATGAAACGGTAGCAAAGACTACATAATCATTTCAATTTTAGAGTATACAACATAGGCTTCTGTTGACATAAACGTTTAAATGTCGTTTAAATCTAATAATTGCAATAGTGATCCGATGGGACAGATGTTGATGTTTGAAATGAAAAGAAGATATTAAAAATGCCAAAGAATTTTAAGCAGGTCATTAAGCAGGTCGGGAGCAAAATAAGCAGGTGAAATGACCTGCTGCGACCTGCTGTAGCGCCGCCACTGTTCCCACTTCCCACCCCTCTAGTCAAATTTTTCCCACTTCCCCAAACACGCGCGTGACTCCGCCTATATGTAGATTACATCTTAAACAAAATATTCATTTGTATTTACACAAACCAGTGAACACAAGTATTTTAGACAAAATAAATGTAGTGTCTCAAAGGTAACTGGCCCTGTGGGACTTAAAGTCGGTGTTTTTTTTATACCGTCTTGTTACATTTTCATTAACACAGTATCGTAAAAATCTACTAGTTGACAATTTTAATGAGTGTCCTTTCGCTATTTTGAATATGCATAGTAGCCTGTAGTCATACAGTGGCTTAGTGTGAATTTGGTCCCGAGTATTGCTTTACGCGGGGCATCCTAATCAGTCGACAGATTAATTATCTGCTCTGGTCGAGTTCGTCTACCGTTGAGGGCATGACCCCGCCGGGCGGTCTGCATAGGGTGGTGTAGCTCATGCCTGGGCTGGTCCTGCAGTGCGTCTGTGGGCTAGTATTAGGTCGTGTACACAGGGGGGGATGCTCCTTGTCTTGGGTCTGGTGAGCTTGGAGTGCACATTATTATAATATGGCAGCCTCCAGCCGATTGGAATGTGTGCCGCTATTGAAATGGTACCCTATAGAATGCGACTCTCAAATATGCATTCTATCACGGAGCACAACACAGTGTGCAATTCAGCATTACATCAAATATTCCTCAAGGTTACATCTAAGAGTTTAGACTTAAAATAAAACAATGTAAGCTTTGCTTAAAAACTTATGCTGTCAGCTACAGTAGGCCTACTGTTATAGGCATGCTTCATAATTTTTAATTAATAAAGAAGTAAAGAACACTACCAAAGTTAGGCCCTACTGAAATTAGAGGCCGCCTAAAATGAACCAGTGAGAGATGAGTGTTATTAAAAGAAAATATAGTGACGAATTTTTAAAGTAATGGATTTACTTCCATAGTTGCAGCATGAAGTGAGAAACCACAGTCTGTCGTTCGAATCGATGAAATTCAAACAAATTCAAACTCCATTTTGATACCAAACATCCTAACTTTACAGGCAAGGATGTCCAGTATTTTAAGAATGAAACAAATGGTAGTAAAAATGCGGCGAAGCTAAGTAGGCCCTAACCCAATCCATCTTTTCGCTGGGGGTCGCCACTACTTTGGAAATATTATCGAGGGGTCGTAGCACTAAAAAGATTGAGAACCGCTGGTTTAGAGGTACAATTTTCACGAAGTGTCTGTGCGATGTGTCCTTTCTTACAACGTAGGAGGAAATGTGATATTGTTTCCCTCACATTGCACAATGCACATGTCACAAAGACCGGTGGGATGTAATTTAAGATTGTTCAGTCTGTCGTTTAAATTGACATGGCCCAATCTTAATCTCGTTAACTGAACTTCTTTTTTACGATTGTGATCTAGGTGCTTATTTTCCGTGTTAACAGTGGGATATAATGCTTTATAAAATCGTCCCCTCTGGTCATTTGTTTATTCCATTTGCCAGTTGTTGATTATGTAGGAGTTTATCATTGGATATACTTCGGGTATTTCTATGTATTTTGTGGAGTTATGTGGCTAATGCTGAGTGCTTTCTTAACTAGTTTATCAGCTATTTCATTTCCGTGTATATCCAGTTATCCACATGACTAGGTATCCAGACTAACTCCACCGTGCTTAGTGCAATGCTGTTGTGTATTTCAATGGCTTCACCAAGCAATGTTGGTCTGGATTTTGAAGTGTGTCGTTTGAGCGATGTTACTACACTACTTAATGAATCGGAGAATATGACCAAATTTTGTTTTTCACTTTCATCTTGGGCGATCCACTGCATAGCTTCCTTGATCGCCGTCAGTTCTGCAGCGTAGACACTCGAGTAATCGCACAGTCGCATTTGTTGATATACATGCTCGCTTGGTATGGCAAACGCTGCAGCGGCTACATTGCCCGCTTTTGAGCCGTCTGTGTATATACAAGTGTGATGTTGATATTTTTGTATTGTCTCTAGCACAAATTGTTTCGTGCAGTCTGGATGATCTACCTTTTTGTTTTGTGATTTTCGGAGGCTGGTGTTAACCTTAATGGGTTTATTTACCCAGGGTGGAGTTAGCTTCGGCTGTGTTTTAGGGCGTTATATAAATAGTCGTGATGTTATTGTCATTATTAAAACACACTAAACTACGATACACAACATAACATAACATAAGTACATAACATAACATAACAAGGGTTTTTATTGCTCCCAAGAAAGAAGTGCAATAACACATCATCATATTTAAGATAATTTTACGTTGGGATACAAAAGGAGGACCTAAAGGGACCAGAGTCCCGCTAAGCAGCGCCACCTATGTACCAGTGCTGTTAGGTGGAGGTTGATAACATGATGTTCAGGAGTGGGAGTGAATTAGGTATCAACTAAAATGATAACATAATTAGCATTGTCTAATGCTGGAAAGTTCTTTCATAGACAAACAGATGATTAAAAAGCAGTTATTTATTTAAAGTGAGTAGGTGGGCACGCAAAACTTTTTTAAATAGGACATAGCATAGCAACACATCACGACACACAAAATACAAAATCTAATTTACATGACGATGCTCTACACTACAATATGCTACACTACACTGGATTATGCTACGCTGCATTTCAATATACTATAAAACTAAGATACGCTGCGATACACTACATGACATGATCTCATCTGATACAGTATGTTTCTTATTCAGCCGGTAGAAGTGAATTCCTCCTACGTCTATTCAGCCTACCTGGACGATCGTCTGGCACCGGATGTCGATCCCAAGGCACTTCCGGTGGTTCGGATCTTCACCGTTCTGCCAAGAAGCGCCACCGGTCGAGCTAAGAGAAACTGGCACTGTGTCTTCTGGTACGAAATGGTTGATCTACCACTCGTCACGCCGGTGGCTGGAATAACGGACCTCAATGTTTTCGACACAAGTCGTAGGTCAGTAACTGCTATTCGAATCACAAACTTCTATAGCGCCGTTTCTAACGAAACAACAAAAAGCGCTGCTGTGACGACGTGGCACGGTAGCCGATTGGTTGGAGCGCTTGTCTTGTAACTCATAATTGCTCAGTGCCATCGGTGTTCTGTCGTATGGTCAATCAATCAATCAATCAATCAATCAATCAATCAATCAATCAATCAATCAATCAATCAATCAATCAATCAATCAATCAATCAATCAATCAATCAATCAATCAATCAATCAATCAATCAATCAATCAATCAATCAATCAATCAATCAATCAATCAATCAATCAATCAATCAATCAATCAATCAATCAATCAATCAATCAATCAATCAATCAATCAATCAATCAATCAATCAATCAATCAATCAATCAATCAATCAATCAATCAATCAATCAATCAATCAATCAATCAATGAAACTTGATATAGCGCCCCTTCAAGATATCTACTCAGAGGCGTGTGCGCACTAGTGAGCTTTTTTGGAAGGAGCTCACAATATAAAATGCAAATGTCTAACCTTGCATTGTATGAAATTCAGTTTTATGATATTGTATAAGATACAGCTATATTGTAGGCCTATATGTATAACATGAGACAGAACCTTTAGCCGGCTGGCATACCTATACAGTGGAACAGCGTTTCTTATGAAAATGACCTGCTTTCCATTGGGGAACTTATATTAATAACGAATTAACGATACATAAGTTCAGCTATCTTAGTAGTCCTTATTTGCATGACCGTAAGCAGACAGAACTCATTGTAAGTCGTCTGGTGTGGAAGTTGTAAGTGGTTCCGGCAACGACTCGGATTGCTCTCTTCTGCAAAACAATAAGTCTCTGTAAGTTGGTTTTGTAGGTAGATGTGGAAATTAAATTACAATTATGAGTGAAATACGGGTAAACCAAGGAAAAATACAATGTTTTTCGAACCTTTGTGGTGTTATGTGAGAAGTACAAAATAGGATATCGATAGTTTTAGTAATTTTAGAAGAAATGATAAGTATGTGCTCCTTCCGTGTTAAGTGCTGGTTGTTGTGGACACAGCGGAAAATTGGGCTGAGCAGACTTGTTTAATGAAATTTCCGTCAATATTTAGTTCGGTGAGGAAAAGGGGCAGTTTTTCCATGGGACTTGAGCAATGTTTTTGTAGCCATGTCCAGGTTGAGGGAAGTTTGCTAGCTTTAAACACTCCTCTAGTTTTATTTGTTCAGTATTCATTACCTCATATAGTGTAAGAAGGGAACTGTGAGAACAACAAATATTAGTATCATCTGCGAATAGAGTGAATTGCACAAAGGGAGAGGAGAAAGGAAGGTCGTTGATTTATAATAGAAAGAGCAGAGGGTCTAGAATAGATCCTTGGGAACCCGAAGTTGATTACGGGTAATGTTGTATAAATACCATTGCCAGAGACCAGCTTGGAGCGATCATCAAAGTAACTGAAGAACCAATCTCGTTGAGTTCCTCTGATACCGTGGTGGCATATTTTTAAATAAAATATTATGATTTACGGTATCGAAGACCTAGGCTAAACCGAAAAAGATTTCCAGGCTATATTTGTGTTTTCCTATTGCTCCAGCTCTACCACCTGCGCTATATCAAATCAGGAAGGCAATGGCCATGTTTTTGGTCCGTTTCGGTCCCAGATGAGAGAGATTCAAAATTCCGACAACAAGACCGAATACGTGATCTTGACCAATGTGCATTAGTTATCAGTGCAACAGAAGTTACTAATTGCGATTGCAATTACTCTTTTTACGGGACACCAACTACAAGCCTCCAACTAACCAAACACACGTATACCACATCCTACGCCCTCTGCCCATGACTGTAAAATCTCCCATTCGACAACCTAATACGTAAAACATCTATTTTTAGGATGCTAAATACATTTTAGCTGTGTTTATTCGATGTCTGTACACCAAAGTACGATTAGCAATTGGTTAATACAGAATATAGTTACTGACTTACTTACAATAAATCTTGAAATGCGTGCGTTTGCCTGTGTGATTTTAGTCCCATCTTCACTATGGTTCTGTGTAGCCTGCCCACAACCTCAAGAGGTGCTCCACCCATTGCCGTATCTTTGGTGAATGACAGTGGTCATCGTCCACAAAACCACCTGCCCGTGACAGATCTCAGAAAACTGAAACGGAACTTTGATAAGATGTCTTCAAACGCAAACGACACATTTTCCTCGAATCTCCAAAAGATCTCCAATTTCACCATCTGTATTCCGCCACTTTTCGGAGACTATATGAAAACGGTAGAAATAATTGAATTCATCGAACTGAATCGGTTACTCGGAGCAGACAAGTTCGTATTTTACCTGGAATCTCCCAAACAAGAGTTAGTCTCCTGTCTTCGGCACTATGCCAAAATTGGCCTTGTGGAACTTAACAATTGGAAGCCATTTAAACAGGATTACATGCACTACCACGGGCAGATTCTAGCTCAGAACGATTGTCTCTTTAGAATGATGTACCGGACAAAGTACCTCATTAACCAGGATTTGGACGAATTCATAATTCCAACTCGGACCACAAACTGGCAGACAATGCTGGAGCTTATCCACAAGAACAAGCGACCTGGAGAAAGAGACAGAACAGCTTCTTACAGTTTCCGAAATCTCTTTTTTCGGCTGCAAGAGGCTAGCGATTCAACTCTAACGGGGCCGTTCAAAGTAAGAGACTATGAGCTGAAGACTTTGACGAAGACGAAATGCTCTGAAAAATTGAATCGGTGGGGAGAAAGGTCGAAGGTTATGGGTCGACCGGAGAGACTTCTCATTTGGCATGTTCATGAGATTCTGGATAGCAGTCTCGTGAGAAAGGGAGACGTGAATGCGAAGGTTGGTGAAGGCGATGGTCTACTCTTCCATTATCGTGAATTAGGTCCAGAATATTCCAGCAAAACGACCAATCGTCGAATGTGGACGTACCAGAGACAACTCTTCGCTAACGTTACATCAGTAGCAGGGTCGCCTGGCTGTGAAGTGTACTGATGGAACCTAATACTATTCTTAAAATTATTTACCGCCAGTCTGCTAATTGTCAAGTCAACAACAGTTGACTTGAAAATTGGCAAGTTCCTTTTTTATCTTTGTATGTCTAAGAAAAATTGAAGTCTGACTTCGTGCGTTTCCATGTCTGGCAGCGTTCTGTCATTGCTGATTAAATATGACGTTGTTGATGATGATGATAATGATGATATGTCGATGTCAATGAAGTGGTAATCATGGTGGTGGTGATGATGATGATGTTGATGATGATGATGATGAAGATGGTGATGATGGTGGTGGTTGTGGTGTGATGATGATGATGATGATGATGATGATGTTGATGATGATGATGATGAAGATGGTGATGATGGTGGTGGCTGTGGTGGTGATGATGATGGTGATGGTGGTGATGATGATGGTAATTATGGTGGTGGTGGTGATAATGGTGGTGGTGATAATGGTGGTGATAATTAACGGTGATGCTGATGCTGGTGATTTTGGTGATAACTGTTGTAATGGCAACTACCCGACACTGCAGTTCAAATCTATGCAATGGACACTAAAGGTAAGGTATAGTAACATTGTATACTTGTGCTGCTTATTTTGACCTTATAATCATTCTAGAACGTGCTCAGTCCAGAGTTAAGGCAATCCAGAACCTATTACATGTCCCTCTCAGTGTTTTAGACTTGTCATTTGTATTTTTTCTGGAAAAGTTTCAGCTTCCTACTCCTACTGCAAGATGATGGTGCTCACTGATATAAACTTATTACTGAGCGTCTGCGTGACTTCGATCTCGCTCTCGACCTCGGTGCGTGATCTCGGCGTCGTGCTGGAGAATGACTTGTCCATGAGGCGCCATGTTGCGTGGACAGTCGGCTGTTGCTTTCATCAGTTCCGTCTCATCAGGAGCTGCATCAAGTCCTTGCCTTTCGGGACCGCTAGAGCAGCCTTCACTGCTTTCGTCATCTCTCAAGTGGACCGCTGTAATAACCTGCTGGCTGGTGCGCCTTGGTGTCTCTTGGATGGACTCCAGTTGGTACTTAGCGCCGCTGCAAGGCTCATTTGTAACAGAAGGAAATACTATCACGTCACGCCGCTCCTACGCGATGTCCTGCATTATCTGCCTGTCCCGTTCCGCATCGAGTTCAAGCTTTGTTTGCTTGTATTCAAAGCACTTCATGGAGCAGCGCCTGAATATCTGCGTGACTATTGCACCTAGACTCTTTCCTCTGCGTCTGGACTGTGACTTAGATCGCTTAAGAAGACGGACCTACGCGTACGGAGGATGAGAACGCGCTTCGGCTATTGCGCTTTCTCGGCCGCTGGCCCTAGATGCTGGAACAGTCGTCCACCCACCATCAGATTGGCCGACTCAGTAGACTCCTTCAAATCTCAGCTCAAGACATATTTATTTTCTAAGGCTTATCCCGCTTGCTAATTGTCTGTGAGGCGGCCTTTGTAGCGGTGTGTCATTATTATTATTATTATTATTATTATTATTATTATTATTATTATTATTATTATTATTATTATTATTATTATTGTTATTGTTATTATTATTATTATTATTATTATTATTATTATTATTATTATTATTATTATTATTATTATTATTATTACTACTACTACTACTACTACTACTACTACTACTACTACTACTACTACTACTACTACTACTACTACTACTACTACTACTACTACTACTACTACTACTACTACTACTACTACTACTACTACTACTACTACTACTACTACTACTACTACTACTACTACTACTACTACTACTACTACTACTACTACTACTACTACTACTACTACTACTACTACTACTACTACTACTACTACTACTACTACTACTACTACTACTACTACTACTACTACTACTACTACTACTACAGTAAAGTAGTAAGTAGGCAGACAGTAAGGGAGCAAGTAAATAGCAGGTGATCTGATATCGACTGATTGTCATATGTTAGTCTGTTCTTTGACATGGACCTTGACAACCTTGCATACAAGTTTTTCTCCTGTCCTGCTGCTGATATATTAAGTAAACAAAGTCGCGAAGAGTCGATAGCTTAGCGACTGTTTGCGAGTTGAGAGCTTAGCGGATGGCGTCGGCACCGGGGACTACCTGCACAGTGACCGCCTCAGTAGAGACTCGAACCCAAACTGTCCGCGTTCCAGGCTGATCGCTTTATCCATTCGACTCGGTACCCACTAGCAGCATTCATATTAGAGCAATCATGGACACTGATGCTATGGGCGCATTTTGGGGAGTTTTACGGGTTCAAACCCCCCTTAAAAAATAAGTTTCCGAAAATTTTTTAATAGCCTATGCTTTTACATGCAAAATACAAAAAACCTAAACTTTTGCGACAATTTCCAATGGAACCCCACCAATCTTAAACCCCCCCTCCGAAATTTGTTTCTGGCTAAGACCTTAATGGGGTAGCAGAGGGGCTTGAAATCGTGGCCTGTATCTTTTAGGGCATATAAATGCTTACAAAAATATTTTATACGTCCGGTAGCGCTTTTAATGGGGCGGAGGAGCGTGAAGCTGTGACCTGCGTATCAATGCTACGTTACAGATATATCTGTAACGTACAGGACATCAAATTAATAGAATTTGATCCATTAATCGAAGCTAAATTTAGGATATTAACCGACTAATTTTTGTTAATCAGTACCAGCCCTACTAATCTGTGAAAGTTTCGACCCCACCTCTTTTAAGACAACAAAAGCACTTAGTACTATATGAGATACAATTGTATATTGATATTGCCTCCCTCAAAAAGTTCAAAAGTGCACACGTGACCATACGACAGAACATTGATGGCGCTGGACAATTGCGAGTGAAGGACTTGCTCAAGGTCCCTACACAGTTATCGTCTCAGGGGAGGAGGATCGAACCCTAGTCTATGCGTTACAGGCTGATCGCTTTATACATTCTGCTACAGTGGCCCACTCACAGCATTATTGGCGCAATCAGGGACACTGATGCATTCACAATTTGTAATTTGTGTGTGAAATATTAACAATGTTTATGAAGCAGCGAAACAAAGTCCGGTAATTCAATTGTATGCTATTAGTGCTTGTCTTGACACTCTGGGCCGCGCGCTTAGCTTTCGACTAGGCCTCCTATACGCTTCAGAACTTTGGAGATAATACAACTACGAACTGTACATTTGTAAAGAGACACTTAAAACCTAGGTTCGGGACAACAGCTTATTCAACAGCACAGTATCATTTATAGGAAAACATTTGCTTATTCTTCCACGTGATTGCGTCGTGCTTGGCTGAAGATGAATGCATACCTGAATGTATGCATGGTCCACTGGCTGCTTCAAGACACGCTATAGATGCTCTGCCTGTCGTCATAGCTGCGTGTTTAAACAATGAAATACGTCGAGGGTTCTACGCGCTCGACCATTCTTCCCTGTGGTGAACAGATCGATTGAATGTCATAAACCAAATACTCTTTGCCTGTACTCCGCACAATCCTTGTCATGTGTCGCATAAATCGTTACCCACGATCAAGCGATCTCGCAACACCCTGCTGCAACGCTCCCATAACCGTGAGCTATGTTTGACAACTTCACTCAGAAATGCTACCTTGCTAGGATGCAATACAAATAAACAATGTTTTTCCTAGATCAGTCTATTTGAGCTCTTCATTTTTCGTCTATTACTAGCCCTAACTCTTCCTCCCCTAGGTTTTCACGATATACAATAACCTCTCTGTTTCAATTATTTGCTTATAATATAAATTATGCTTATAATATACATTATGTATATTATACATAATTTTTGTTTGTTTGAATGCATTAATCTTTCCATGTACACATTGTACAGTGCTGTGCGTTTGCTAGTGCTTCTCAATAAAGAATGTATTTACTTACTCAATGAACTGAATATCTAATCTAATATCACAAGGTGTATGGGGGCAGTGTTTAATCTAGTCCCTCTCTTCTGGGGAGTTTCGTATTTGGGGGAAGACGAGCGAGAGTTCGATACGGGGGAGGGTTCGGGGATACATTTGGTTAATTTCCATATATACAGTAATGGTAGCATGTTAAGCTGTCGTATGAACAAATTGCTCTTTTATTTCAGTGTTGATATGAACCAGATGTCACTCGTAGCTAAGATGTAGTTTGAGTCGTGTTTGAGTTTGACTGCAGGCAATACTAGCAAACCAGACATTTTTTAAATTAATATAAAAACTAGAAAATACGTTCAATTTTCAATTACGCCATAAATTTTAAAAGGAAAACAAATTGCTGCCCAGGACACAATTGGCAGAAATAGTTTACAAATGGTTCACAAGCCAGGGAAGCAGGATTCAGCTACCGAATCGGGAAGCCATGTAGCATTGATGTAGTTTTACTAAATGTTCAGGGAACAAAACATTTTGAAATTTGATATTTTGAAACTTTAAAGATAGCACCCGAGGGAACCATTTAGATGTGCAATTATAATATTTGTACAAATATCATATAAAGAGTATAATATGATAGTATGATATATTACAATAGTATATAATTATCATTGTATCATGTAATAGTAAATAATATCATTATATAATATTATAATGTCAACAACAACTCAAACTATTATTGTTTTGTCATATTTCTCTGTGGAAAATACATCCAGAGGTGTCTAAATCAATCACCGCCAAGCAGACAGGCAAAAGTAGGCTAATAATGAAACCGGCGCTGCAGTTTTAAGTCGAATCAATATGAGAGGCATTTTTATCACAAGAGAGGCTTTTCCGGGAGCACAGTGTTTTTGCTTTTGCTGTCTGGCTTTACTTGATACAAGTGACCTACGATCCCTAATAATTCATTCTGTTTTCCCGGTTTGTCTTAACCCGCAGCCTACAGAGTGAAAACTGAGAGAGGGGGGTTTGGGAGAGAGAGATGGGGAGGGAGAGACAGACAGACAGACGGAGAGACAGACAGACAGAGAGCGAGATAGAGATAGAAAAATTAAAAAGTGAGATGGGTATATCCCCCTTTCCAAACCCCTCCTTCTGCGCGCCTCGGCGATCGTCCATCAGACGCTCGTTCGTCTTCCTCCTACATACATTGAGTCCCCCCTCCAGAAGAGGAGGACTAGATTAAACACTGCAGACTGTTTATTGAAGCACTGAAGCCTCTGATGCCTAGCCGAGCCAATCAGGCAAAGAGCCTACCGCTACGCCTGCACTATAGGCAAAACGATAGCCTGATTAGAATAGGCCCTATCAAAGATTAGCATCAATATACATTTTTACGAGCATCTCAATTGGGACTAAACCTGGTCTAAATTAGATCTGTTCTCTTCTGTCAACTGTGGAATTTGGAGGCGAAAAAGATCCCGTATGAACTCGATTGGATTTCTACAACGGATTATACCTTATGGTTTCATTGGAAGCGACCAACTATAGCTATTGATGATTTCGTATATTGCTACAACGGAGCCATTGCCATCGTTCGATAAGATTACATTCTATTCAAAACTATTGAGAGTAGATTATCTTAAATTTGGTGTTGGACTTGTGTAGGATAAATATCACGCATTGATCATCACCCAAATTTGAAATGGCTAATTTAAATAGACATCTTAAGCAAATTTAAATATCTAAGTTAAAGTATATCATAGTATCATTTAGAAATTTAAATAAGTCAATTTAAATATGCAAATTTAAATATGTAAATTTCGATATGTAATTGTAACTATGCCACGGCATCGTTTAATATGTAAATTTCGATATGTGACCTGAAATGTTTAAATTTAAAGATGTCACTGCATCATTTAAATATGCAAATTTCGATATGTAAGTTCATAACTTAAAACTTTAAATTTCAATGCGTACATTTAGTTTTGTAATTGTAATTATGTCACCGCATCGTTTAACTATATAAATTTTGCCTAAATTTGGAACTTTAAATTTGTGTAAATATAAATATGAAGCATTAAATGCGTTAAATTAAATATGTCATGGCATTATTCACCTATAGCCTACATGTTTAAATATGTAAACATCATGCTAACTAGCCCAGACGTAAAAGAGGGTAGGACCTACTGCAGTTTTAAAGCTTTTAACGAAATTTTCAATGGTTATCGGGGTCTTTGCCCCCGACGCCACCCCATCTCACTTGAGCTGTGTCCATAGGCGCAACCACCCTATGGGACCTGTGGGACGCGTCCCCCAACTTTCGAACAGCTTGGGACCGTCCCCCCAACTTTTGAAAATTGTGAGGCAAACAAGAACCCAAAATGCACTCCATTTGGTATCAAATGCTCAAAATTGCGTCGGCTTCTGGGGCGGAGCCCCAGACCCCGATCGGGGAACTTACGACGCTCCCACATACCCCCTATAGTTGTTAGGCGCTTCTTGTCTTCCACGATCTCTCCCCTCTGTACCATTAATGCCAGTATGGTACAAGGCTCTGACCTTGCAATGGACCTACTGATTTTGTCATATAGATATTTCTAGCCTTAAACCTAAATACAGTGAAAACCGTCTCACTAAATATGCCGACGATAGCTACTTGCTGGTCCCTGCTTCCTGCACTGACAGCACTCTTTCTGAGCTTGACCATATCTCTAAGTCGGCATCCATTAGCAATCTTAAATTAAACCATGCTAAGACCACAGAAATGGTTGTCAGAGGACCGAGGTCCAAACCTATTGCCCTCCCTCCTCTCATCCCTGGCATCGAGGCAAGAAAGTAGAAATCGGCGAGGAGTGGACTTACAGAAGAAAGAACCGATAGACCGATTATTCGACCGACCCAAAGACCGAATATTCGACCGATTATTCGACCGACCCAAAGACCGAATATTCGACCGATCATTCGACCGACCCAAAGACCGAATATTCGACCGACCAATAGATCGACCATAAGACCAAATATTCGACCGATCAATCGATCGACCATAAGGCCGAATATTCGAAAACTCATTCGACCGATCCAAAAACCGGTTATTCGACCGACCAATAGATCGACCATAAGACCGAATATTCGACCAATCATTCGACCGACCCAAAGACCGAATATTCGACCAATTTTTCGACCGACCGATCGACCAACGGATCGACCGACTGGGTCGGCGTGTATCGATCAGTTATAGCATTAGCATTGCAAATGCCGCCAGAGGAGGGGCAGCGCCTCCTGCGGTGATCGGCAAAAGCACAGACGCAACGCCGTGAGATATATTGCAATCACGTGATCAGGCATTGCGTCTAACGATGGCGACGATTCGATGCCATTAATTATTCACTTTCCAGACCCAAAGGAATCGTTTGATGGCGCTTCAGTTTCATCCTCTCTATTTGCATCGACGGAAGTGGGATTCTCCGTTGAGCACAGTTGCTAAGTTGCACCTACATGCCCTTCATATTGACTCTATATAAAAATCTTTATATTAACGCCATATAAAAAATAAAGTAAGTAAGTAAACAAAGATATGTTAGCGCTATATACAGTAGGTAGACACAGGGGAGAAAGATCGGCTAACAAAGACTGCGGGAGATTGTCATATGATTGTTTTAGGGTAATGGTAACACTCTGGCACGAAGAGCAGAAGATAAGCAGGGACGCGGGATCGCTTCCCTCTACCATCCAAAAAGTCGACCTGGCCTTTCATTCGCCAGATGGCATTGGTAAAATGAGCAATAAGATGTGATGGGCGCCTTGCATGGCTGCCAAACAGTTAAATTCGACTCATGTAATAACTTGTGATCATCCGTTCATATTATGACTTGGACTCAGATCGTTATTATGATCTGCGAGGGGTCCAATATTTTGAAGTTAAGACACTCTGCATTATCAAGTATGCTTCAACATCTAATGCGTTTTAATTGCCTATTCCTAATTCCACTGGTTTCCTCTCTTTCCACCTCTTCCTTCCTGTCTTTCCATCCGGGGACGTAGCCAGGATACAATTTCGTGGGGTTTTTAGTTTTCGGGGGTTTGGGGGTTGGTTTCCATTGGACATGATCGTATTTTTCTACATATTCAGTTTTTTTTATAACACTAATGCATTAATTTGTGGGGGTTGAACCCGTAAAATCACCGCCTAAATATCCCCATGTTTCCATCGGCTATCCTAGTCGTTTTCCTCTTGCATCCCTCTCCTTTTTGTGTATCCCTCTGCCTCTGGCTATTTTCTACTTCACATTCTACTCTAATTTTGCATTTACTCTTCCTCATCTTTCAGCGCTCCCCCCTAATATGTAGTCTCGCCGCTTCACTTACTCTATCGAGGCAACTTGACTCAGAGATTCTGAACCCTCCATGCCATCTTCAGCTGTCGACGGGAATCCTTTGGTTGGTTCCACGTGTGTGCGAGGGCCCGCCACTTCTTCCCTCCTCCTTTTCCCACTCTCCTCTCTCTTTCCCTTTTGTCTCTCCCATTCTTTAACCATCTCCCTTCTCTTCCTTCCTCTTTCCATCATTCCCTTCCTCCATCCAGTCTATCCTATCCTCTTTTCGATCCTCTAACCCCTTCTTCTCCTCCTTTCCCCACTCTCCTCTTCCTTTCCCTTTTGTCTCTCCCATTCTTCAACCATCTCCTTTCTTTCCTTATTTCCTTTCTTTCCTTATTCCATCATTCTGTTTCTCCTTCACTCTCCCCTTTCCTCTCTTTCAATCCTCTAACCTCCTTCTCCTCCTTTTCCCACTCTCTTCTCTCCCCTTCCCTTTAGTCTCTTTCCTACTTTAACCATCTCCTTCCTCTTCCTTCCTCTTCCCATAATTCTGTCCTTCCCTCCACTCTCTCCTTTCCTCTCTTACCATCCTCCTTCTTCTTCCTTCCTCCTTCTCCTCCTTCTCCTCTCTCCTTCTCCTTCTTCCTCGTTCTCCTCCTTTCTCGTTCTCCTCCTTCTTCCTCCTCCTCCTTCCTCCCTCTTCCTCCTTCTTCCTCTTTCGTCCTCCTCCTCTTTTTCCTCCTCCTCCTTCCTCCTTCTTCCTCGTTCTACTCCTTCCTCCTTCTCCTCCTTCCTCCTTCTCCTCCTCGTTCCTCCTTCTCCTTCTCCTTCCTCCTTCTCCTTCTCTTCCTTCTTCCTTCCTTCCTCCTTCCCTCCTCCTTCTTTCTCCTCCTTCGTCCTTCTTCTCCTTCTTCCTCCTTCTCCTTCCTCCCTCTTCCTCCTTCTTCCTCTTTCTTCCTCCTCCTTCTCCTCCTTCTCCTCCTCCTTCCTCCCTCTCCTCTTTCTTCCTTGTTCTCCTCTTCCTCCTTCTCCTCCTTCCTCCTTCTCCTCCTTCCTCCTTCCCTCCTTCCCTCCTCCTTCTTCCTCCTCTTTCCTTCTTCTCCTCCTCCTTCTCCTTCTCCTCCTCCTTCCTCCTTCTCCACCTCCTTCCTTGCATACATCAGCGAAAGTGCCTCAGCCGCAGTCAACGCAAAAGTCGATGGAATGCTTAGCTGCCGGTCAGTCCGTCAGTCAGTCGCTGCCTCCCTACATCGACGACACAGCCGCTGCTGCTCCTGCCTGCCCACTGCTGCCGCTCAATCTGGCCAGTACTCGCACAAGTCAGCATCACAGGTCTCCTCCCAAGGATTCAGACAACGGCGTCTAGCGAAGGTGAGATATTATCAACAGATAGAGACATCCGCTGCTTATGATTATTATTCTCTTGTCGCAATTCTCCTGATCGAGTATAATCCTCGGGAGAATAATTTTTGCGGCAGCGCTGTGTCGCTCTCGCAGACCGACCGACCGTCCGCACAGCCTCACGTATCGCCATTAGTAATAGCGCGACCTCCAATATGAATAACCTTGTCTCGTCCGTAATCTCACGACAACCCCTCTGATACGACGCAGCGCTTGTGAATAAGCAGTTGCCCTGTGCTTAGCTGTGGAGTAGCGTTTTTAGAAATTGGTAGTTTGCGATTACGATTACGATTACTCAATGCAATACAATTCAACACAATTCTGGGTTCCACAGACGAGTTACAGAAGAACGGCTGATTGCTTAGTGCTCAGCGCTATTTTGTTGTCACAGTAAGTAAGTAAGTAAGTAAATAAATAAGTCAGTCAGTCAGTCAGTCAGTCAGTCAGTCAGTCAGTCAGTCAATCAATCAGTCAGTCAGTCAGTCAGTCAGTCATTCAGTCAGTGAGTCAGTCATTCAGTCAGTCATTCAGTCATTCAGTCATTCGTTCAGTTAGTCAGTCAGTCAGTCAGTCAATGAATAAGTTAGGGTTTGATCTTCCTCTGGAAAGGTTAGATTCTATTGTGTAGAGTTTAATCCTTGTTTCTAAAAGGTTAGACTCCTTTGTGTAGGGTTTGTTCTTCCTCTAAAAAGGTTAGTGTATGGTTCGATCCTAACACTGAAACTGTTAGAATTCCACTGGTTGGGTTAGAACGTCTTTAGAGAGGTTTAGACCACGATGCATTATGTCCGATGGTTAATTAAACTTCTTAATTAATATCTTAATTCTCCAACGGACTATGCACTTGACAATGGTTTCATTTGAACCTGCAATCAATTGTTGCCTTGTGCATTATTAAAACACCGCCATACAATTCGTTAGATTGGAAGAGTGGCATGGCCCTTGGGCTATACGCTTATCACGTCGTTAAATATTGACGCCACTTAAGCATAAAATCAGAAAGCAATTAATCAAATGAACAGCATAAATAAGAAAAGGTTGAAATGGAAATGGTCGTCATTTTAGTCGTTATAAGTGAATAAATAAGTAAATAAATTAACTAAATAGAAAATCTAACAATTTAATTAGCAGTAAATAACATAAAATAAGGCACAAACTCTGACACGGCAATCAGCTTATCGCTCTATCAGAAAATATAGTAATTTATAACTTTTAAACCATGGCTCACCAAAACCAAGCCATAATCAGTTCAATATCCACAAGATCAGTCCGTAAGACAGAGAGGCAGCCTATTGCATAACAGGAAAAATATAATTAGCCTATTATAGGGCTGCTCGATAGTGTAGTGGCTCGCGTGCCGGACTATCAATCAATCAATCAATCAATCAATCAATCAATCAATCAATCAATCACAATCAATCAATCAATCAATCAATCAATCAATCAATCAATCAATCAATCAATCAATCAATCAATCAATCAATCAATCAATCAATCAATCAATCAATCAATCAATCAATCAATCAATCAATCAATCAATCAATCAATCAATCAATCAATCAATCAATCAATCAATCAATCAATCAATCAATCAATCAATCAATCAATCAATCAATCAATCAATCAATCAATCAATCAATCAATCAATCAATCAATCAATCAATCAATCAATCAATCAATCAATCAATCAATCAATCAATCAATCAATCAATCAATCAATCAATCAATCAATCAATCAATCAATCAATCAATGGTTCGTTTAATTCAAAAGATGCAGTTGACAAAGACGCAACTGATTACAAGTAGCCTAACACTGGCTAGTTCCTGAGCCGAGCTAGAGTTAGTTATAGGAATAATTATGTCAATTTAACGTGCATCTTTGAATAAGACCCGCGGGATGTAATTTCGCAGTTTCGAGAGGTAATAGGTTCAAATCCCCGACAGGGCAGACATTTTATTCAAGGTTTCTGCTCCACCTGCACCCGTAGCCAACTATCTATAACAAGTACACTGACTTTAAACTGTCGGTGGAAAGATGAAACGGCGAGGGAGAGGACTGGCCACCCACCTTCATATGCCGAGGCTACGAAAATGAAATTGGTAACAATCAATATTCGTTTATTTCCAATCACAGAATGTCTGCTTTTCTGCTTACAAATAAATATAGTTACGGTTACTTTATCAGATCAATTCGTTATGGCTGACTAAGAGAAAATGTAGGCCGTGTTAAATGTTAGCTTAAGGGACTGCTCTTCTCATCTTCTTCTATATACCACAACTCCTGCTCACTGGTCAGTGCATTTTCCCCACTTGCATGCGACGTCCGTCGGCTTCTGCTTCTAGTGTGATGTGCCAGTATATCGTAGCCCATGATATTATGGCAGATCACACTATAGCAACTGAGTGCGATGCCCGTCACGTGATATCTGCTCTACTTCTTACAACGACTTATGATGAAACCTTTTCGGAGAAAATCTTCGTCTCATGTCTTCTTCAAACAGAGACGACATCTGACCACGAAACACGCAATCAACGAACTCTAGACTTACCTCGATTAGACCTTAGTTACCTGATATCATATTACCTGGTCTTATCTGTATGTATGTATGTATGCATGTATGTGTGTGTGTATGTATGTATGTGTGTATATATGTATGTATGTATGTATGTATGTATGTATGTATGTATGTATGTATGTATGTATGCATGTATGAATGTTTGTGATGTGTCTGTCTGTCTGTGTCTGTCTGTGATACATATATATCTGTCTATTTGTTTGTTTGTCTGTCTGTCTGTCTGTGTTTTAAGCCGGGGTAGTCGTCTAACTGTTTTAAAACGCATTGTCTAGATCAGTCAGAGAGCCATACCTGCGGCGCTTTTGTGAGGTACTGAAAAGGCGCTATATGAAGTAGCTTTATATAGATATGCATAGATCTTTCCTTAAATCTCATCTTACTTTTCTACCTTTATCTCATCCATCCATAGCTTTCCTTGATAATTAATTAATCTATCGTTTTAGCGTTATGAATTATTCGCCCATTGTAGCATTATTTTTTCATCAATCCAACTTCTACTTTGGCAAGAATCCTTTTCATCGATCCAGCTTCTATTTAGGCAAGAATTCGTTTCATGGATCAAACTTCTATTTAAATAACAATTATTTTTCGTCAATCCAATTTCTATTTGACCAAGAATCTTTTCATCAATCCCACTTCGATATAAGCATAAATTATTTTTATCAATCCGACTTAGCAAGAATTGTTTTCGTCAATCCAACTTGTATTCGACCAGTGCTAAAACCCATACAATGGCGAATAACTTAGAACGGTAAAACGATAGATTACCACTTAACTTACCTGATGTAGTCCACCATACATTACCATATCTTATTTTACCTTGCTGTATCACTTCTCTTGGATGTTCAGAAACAACTTGAAACTGTGAAATTGATGTGAGGCCTCAGTTAAAAGGGAATGACTTTTAATAGAGCTTTAGTATCCTACTCTGGCATACTGGATTTCAATGCATTGTAGGGCATTTATCTCAGGTTTCAGTAATTGTACGGGATTACGGATTGAGTTTCAAGTCAAACGGGAACAACATGATGAGTTGAATAGTTATTACTAATTTACTAAACTCTCCCTTTCGAAACGAACGAAAGCAGGCTGGAGAAGTATCGAATAGACGGAATGAATGGAATATTAGTTGCAGTTACTAGCAAATAACAAGAAAAAGAAAGTAATAGAAACAAGCAGTATCCTAAATGCTATAGGTTTACATACCGCCAAGAAGGAACGTGTTGAGATATAACTTAGATAATACCGGTGTTCTCTCTTTAGCGTAGTCACAAAGCGAGGCTACTCGGAATCGCAATTAGTTTTCAAGAACGATAATAGAACAAAGAACAGTTTAGACATTCAACAAGAACGATAGAACAAAGAACAGTTTAAACATTCCATTAGACTCAATAGAATCTCTTCGGGCCACAAACCTGTAGGGTCGTCTCAAAGTCTACCCATCGTGCCATCTCATGTGTAAGACTTTCCTTCCACGACAGAATCCCATTAGGGCCTACATTTGTGTACTGTTACCCTCGACTCGTTGCAGCATACATGTCCAAACTGTCTTAGAACGGATTTCTTTAGATCCTCCTCTGATAAGGTTAGACTCCATTGTGTAGGGTTTGACCCTCATTTGAATAGGTTAGACTCTATTGCGCAGGATTTGATCCTGCTTTGAAAAGGTTAGACTCTATTGCGTAGGATTTGATCCCCTTTGAAAAGGTTAGACTCTATTGCGTAGGATTTGATCCCCTTTGAAAAGGTTAGACTCTCTTGCGTAGGATTTGATCCCCTTTGAATAGGTTAGACTCTATTGCGTAGGATTTGATCCCTTTGAAAAGGTTAGACTCTTTTGCGTAGCGTTTGACCCTCCTTTGAATAAACTAGAGTCTATTGTGCAAGGTTTGATCCTGCTTTGAAAAGGTTAGACTCTATTGTGTAGGGTTTGACCCTCCTTTGAATAGTTTAGACTCTATTGTGTAAGGTTTGATCCTCCTTTGAATAGTTTAGACTCTATTGTTAGCATGTTAGACTCTTTTGTGTAGGGTTTGATCCTCCTTTGAAAAGACTCTGTCTGTTGTGCATGTTTTAACTTTTCATGCATGCATACTTAACGTATGCGTGTATAAAATCTTTACTGAGCTTCTGTGAATGATCAAAAAATGCACTAAATTAATTGCCGATACATACATTGACACACATAATAACCGAAAGGTATGCACAAAAGTCTAATGATAACGTAGATAGTAACTGACTTTAATATCAAAATATAATCTTAAAAAATCAGGCCTACATTCTCGAGGTCTGACGTACCCCAACTCTAAACACAAACTTGACCCTTTCGAAATAATCTGAACTCTAAAACTGACCTAGAAAGTCCGTCTCGTGACTACAACTTAGCCTCAATCTTACCAACTATTAGATATATCATAGAGAATCTAACACATAGTTATTCCAGCGATGGTAATTGGCAAATGCTGGTAAATTCAGACTAAGACATTGTTTGCAGTTTCTAAACTGCAAACAATGTCTGAGTCTGAATTTAGATATGTAGATTTAGGTTTCTTATGCAGATGGTAAACTGGACTTCTGCTGCAAGACATTATTTACAGATGTCCCACTGAACTCGAATTGCTAATTTTGTGTATCTGGATAAATAGACGAGTTTTTGTGTAGCGCCTGTTAGAAAGTCAAAGACCTTGAAGAAACATGCATTTCTATGAAATGGTGTTAGGTCTTTTATTAACTAATTTATTTCGAAATTATCTATAACTTTTTCCAAAACCAGGTTATTTATCTCATTTGGTCATTGGTTTTATGCAGGCCCAATTATAATTTAATTCACTCACATTACAGCCTAGTCATAGATTTTATTTCTCTGAATTAGTTTTCGCTTTTCAGGTTTCAAATAACTAATTTATTTATCTGACTCTATGAGCTCATGTTTTTAACTTACTTTTTTCTAATCATAAGTCCTGTATTAAATTATTCATTTGAAAATATTTAGTCATTGTTATTATTTAAAAATGCACTTATTATTTTAAAATGCATTATTTAGTCATTGTTAATATTTAAAAAAATGCAGATATTATATAAATTGTCGTTATTACAATTACAATTACAATTTATGTTATTATTGTAATTATTATTAATATTCATTTATTAGGCGTAACTATCTAATGCAATATCAGTTTCTGCATTGAATAATTTCTCTGTTTTCCTCATCCGGTTTTGTAATAACGGATTCTTTCTGCAATTTTGTCATCAGCTTATTGGCTAGTAATTTATTTCTGTGATTTCGTCATAGGATTTTTATAATAACATATTTATGAGCCTCCATTGGCGCAGTGGACCCCACGTACACCAACTGCGATCTTGCATGTATCTCTGTATGTGTGTGTGTGTGTGTGTGTGTTTGTCTGTACGTGTGTGTCGATATGTGTGTTTGTATGTGTGTGGGTCTGAGCTAGATGCCTGCCGTTGTTTTCTCATCGTGGCTGAATGAATTAATACTACACACCCTGCAGCAGCAGCAGCCGCAGCACCACCAGCTCCATCTTCCCCCGTCTCCTCCTCTTCACCGCAGCTACTCCATCTTCCCCGTTTCCTCTGCTGCACTGCCTGGCACCACCGTAGATGCTCCAGCCGCGGATGCTGAGCCGGGTGCGGCGCCTGCATTGCGGTATTGACCGTCGCAGGGACCAGGGCAGGCGATGACCGCTGCCCTCTCCCTCCTTCCCATCCGCGTGCCCATCATTCCCTGCCTCTGAAGCTTCATCAGCACCGCACTATCGTTCCATGCATCTATCCGTGGCTGCGTTGTCCTTGGCAACCGGCGTGTCGCCAGTCGCTGCAGCCAATGCTTATAATTTTTTATACGTCTATCTGTTCTCTTGAAGCTGGTGTCACGTTCTGTGTCTGTATCATCCGTCTCTCTCTCTCTCTGTCTCTCTGTCTCTCTCTCTGTCTCTCTCTGTGTCTCTCTCTGTCTCTGTCTCTCTCTCTGTCTCTCTGTCTCTGTCTCTCTCTGTCTGTCTCTCTGTCTCTCTCTCTCTCTCTGTCTCTCTCTCTCTCTCTCTCTCTCTCTCTCTCTCTCTCTCTCTCTCTCTCTCAGGTTGTGTGTCTCTGTGTGTTTTTCCGGCAGTGCGTCTGTATGTGTGTCTCTATCTCGTTGTGTGTTTTTGTACGTCTCTCTGGCTTTGTATTTTTGTGTGTATCTCTGCGTCTCTATATATGCATGCGTGTCATTACTTGTATCTGCATGCATGTCTCTCTGCTGTGTCTCGTGTGTCTCTGACCGGCTGTGTCTCTAACTTGCTGTGTGTCTCCTTATTTGTATGTCTCTGTCCTTGTCTGCCTATGTCTTTGTCGAGTCATCTGCCGTTTGTATTCCTTAAGCAGTCATTTTTCGATTGCATGCAGCACGCTATGCGACACAAACTCCCAAGGCCAAATGCACATTCACAGGCACACCTCCGCATACATATCCACACACACATACACATACACATACACACACAAACAAGCAAACTAGCAAACATCGATATTACTACTACTGCTACTACTGCTACTTCTACCACTACTACTTCTACTACTACAGCTACTACTACTACTACTACTACTACTACTACTGCTGATGCTACTAGCAGCTGTCTGAATCCTACTAGCAGCTGTCTGAATCCAACTAGCAGCTGTCTGAATCCTCGTTATGCCTCACTCTCAATAATATAATCCAATCTAATTTGCCCCATTAGAACTACCATTATAGTGCTGAACAGTGCATTATCCAGGCCCAAAGCACTAATAGTACTATAGTCTCCAATACTATAACTGCATAATCAGCATTGATGTTACTTGTTGCGTCTTGACAGCAAGTTATTAAATAAACGAAAATACAATACAATGCTGCTGCTACTACTACAACTACTACTACTATTATTACTACTATTATTACTACTACTATCATTATCATTATCTATTATTATTATTATTATTTATTATTATTATTATTATTATTATTATTATTATTATTATTTTTATTTTTTTATTTATTATAATTTTGATTATCATTATCATTATTATTGTTACTATTATAATAATAATTATTATTACTCCAACTATTACTATTATTAATAGTTTTAAACGATTGTCTAATGTCTAACGCAAAGGCCTCAGCCTATGGCTCACCAAAATCAATTCGAATCAGGTCAATATCCCGACAAGATCAGTCCAATATTAATTAAGAATATTTACAGAAGTTTGATTGAAATCGAATGTTTGCCTAATAGTTGAAGTCTTTCTCTCAAACACTCTCCAACAGGAACACTGACATCTTCCAACCCCTTCACTTACTCATTTACTTGCATGTATAATTACGTGTATTACTTATATATACCGACAGACTTGAATACATACATACTTACTTACTTACCTACAGATGTAACGACGCACAAACAACATACATACAAATTTACTTACTGCGGGTGGCTACATTATAAACGTAGTACAATACAACACACAATACACACATCACAATACAACTGGGGCTGGTGGTTTAGGGGTATGTTCGGTGCCTGATTTGCGGGTTCCACCTCAAAGTCGCCGCGTAGGGACCCTGGGCAAGTCCTTCACTCGCAATTGCTCATGCGCTTCGGCGTGAAACTCCGATTCAGCGTTCGCGCAGTAGTCGGGAGCGCCTCTGAATGGGAAATCTGGTAGGGGCGCTATATACAAGTGTTCAAATACAATACAATACAATACACTTACTTACTTACTTACCTACAGGTATAACGACGCACAAATAATATACATGCAAATTTACATACATACATATATACATGCATACATACATACACATACGTACAAACAGACAGTCAGACAGACAGACAGAGCGACTAAGAAATGAGACAGACAGACAGACAGGCAGACAGACAGACAGATAGACAGACAGACACTCCTGCAGGTAAGGCGACGCTACAAAGTCATGATTAGGGACCTACTATATGTATTCGGATTCCTAATAATTAGCCTGTGTCGCTGCTGCTTGCCTATAACGGAGGTAGAAAGAAAGGAACTGGAAGGTGGAGTAAGGACCACCTCCCTCCGGCGATGGACGGCTCTATCGACCGATGCCCGAGAGCAGCGCCAGGGAGACTGGTCATGCTGTGCAGCATGTTTATAAGGATGACTGTAATATGGCGCATCGCCTCTGCCCATCGAAATTAATTAAGGAATATAAAACTAAGGTTATACCGATTTTCGATTCCGAATACCGATTTCCGATTCCGAATATTTGGCATGTTTTTTGCGGATTCAAAATTCGATCTTTATTTGGTTCTAAAGTACTAATTTAGTAATTTTTATAATTGTATGTGTCTATTAATGCTATGTGCACTGTTTTAAACCATGTGGCTTAAGGAAAAAGACCGACTGTCCGCCATTTTTGTTGATGCGTCGACTCATTTTTTTTTTTTATTTAAACTTATTCAGTCTGTCAATTAGTCATTCATTTTATCATTCATTCAGTCAGTCAGTCAGGCATTCTATTATACAGTCGTTATCCGACACACGTACATACATACATACATACATACATACATACATACATACATACATACATACATACATACATACATACATACATACATACATTCAGTCAGTCAGTCAGTCAGTCAGTCAGTCAGTCAGTCAGTCAGTCAGTCAGTCAGTCAGTGAATCATCAGCAGTATCGTCGTTGTCATCCTCTCTGTCTCTCTCTGTATCTGTCTCTCTTTCTCTCTCTCTGTATGTGTGTGTGTTTCACTCCATCTCCATTTCTTTGTTCCCCTTTCAACTCTCTTCCTCGGCTCTTTGCTGTCATCGTATAACTATGACGTCACCGTTTTCTGTGCGCAGATCCTACGTCATCAGATCGTGTTGAGTTGTCGTCAGAGTTCCTGCGTTCGTTGCCATGGCTTCGGTTCCGCTCCAGATACGGTCCACTGGCCTCGAGTTCATCAACAAAATTAAAACAATAGCACTCGACCTGAAGGCAAAGATCTCGTAAGTAGCTTTATAAAGAATTAAACCTTTACGAATTCTAAGGATATCGAATAAACCCCAAATTAAGATATCAAGTTAACTCCAAGGATATCGAATTAATCTCACAGATATCAAATTAACCCCAAAGATATCGAAGTAACCCCAAGGATATCGAATTAACCCCAAATACATAGAAAAAAACCCAAAGATATGGATTAATCCCCACCCATTGTCGTTGTCGTCATAAGCATTGCCATTAAGAGGCAGACAGACAGCCAGACAGACAGACAGACAGACAGCCAGACAGACAGACAGCCAGACAGACAGACAGACAGACAGCCAGACAGACAGACAGCCAGACAGACAGCCAGACAGACAGACATCCAGACAGACAGACAGCCAGGCAGACAGACAGACAGACAGACAGCCAGACGATCTGCAATGGAACAGACAAAATATACCGATCGATCCACCGACAGACTAAAATACATACTTAATACTAACATGCATACATGTATACATATTACATACATACATACATACTAGGTACCTGCGAATAACAAATTTTCATTGGAATCGAATTCGAATCTCGAATCGAATCAACAGGAACCAGTTTGATATTTATGTAGCATTTTTTTACTTGATGGCACAAACGTAACACACTAACACATTTATCAATAATTATATCAATGTGGGACTGAAAGCTTTTCTGCAGTTTAAAATCAATTAAACTAAGCATTAAGTTAATCAAATTGAAACCAATTAGGCCTACACTGTTCTGTTCTCTTTCCATGTTCATTAAATGTAGTCACGCACTTTGGTTCCTAAATCACACGTTTACTAATTCACGAAGTCTTTTGGGTCTGTAGCCTACAGTGTCAGAATTATAAATCTCTGTTACGTCTAGGGCTGCCAAGATTTACCTTTGCCAATCTGGAACGCCCGCTTATTCACTTGATATGCCATTACCAATTTACCATGTCAACACCACTACTGTATTCATTCATTCATTCATTCATTCATTCAGAGCATTTATATAGCGCCCCTTCAAGAAACTACTCAGGAGCGCTCCCGGCCCAGCCACGACTAAAGAAAAAAGACTTGAGTGACTTGTAGAACCCTGTCAGATGGCTTACAAGTAAAAAACCAATATGTATATGTAACGAATGCTGTGTCTGCCTAATGTAGGATCTACAGTGTACTGAAAATAGTCGTCAATAATTGCAGTAAAATCATGAAAAGACAAGTGCCCTATATTTAAAATTAGAATCAACTTCAAGAATGAAACGTTTATTAAATAGAGGATAGATTGCTAATCTTGCTACCTCTATTTTATGACCATTCTATAAAACTTGGGTCTATTGACGGCCGACTGTTCGAATTTGGTGTGCGAAAACAAGAACAGCATTTTTTGGTGAAGTGGATATTTACACCAAGTTCTGGGACAGCCCTATAGCTATGACGTGCGGCTCTCGTGCCCAAATCAAAGTTTATGTTTGTTGTATTTGGTTATTGGCCATTATTTTATGGCAGTTTTTAACGACTTCACACGCGCATGTTGTGCCCAAGTCCCCCTCGGGTCCTACCAGGATAACAGTCCAATATACTAAATTAATTTTTTTATTGCAGCTCTATTTCTTCCAGACGTTTCTAGTCCATGATCTGAGTAATGATACAAACAATGCATCTATGGACTGTCTAGGTGACCCTATGGTCAAAGTGCTAATTTTGTAAAAAAAATATGACTGTACTATGTCTTTATGTCCTAGGTTGCGGTGTGCCAACCTGTTTTTGCAAAATAAACGAATATACTATACTATAATTTTACTTCCGGTAGCATAGTCTGTGTTATTTTACTTGCAATTTTTTGACGTTTTTGATGAAAATGGCTACTACTAGTAGAACTCTGTTGACTCTGTGAAGGGAATCATTCTAACAGAGTACAATATGAAGAATGTTTCTTGTGAGAAGTTCTATGCGTATCTTAATGGTAACGAGGATTTGATGTCGAGAGTTGGATCCTGTGCGTAATGAAGAAGGTGCAATTGATTCCTTAAATAAATGTTTAGCAACACTGAGATAAAAAAATTTTCTTAAATGATTTCATAGAGCTTTCGAATGTGGCTTCGTTGCTTGGTTACTTAGGAGACCCTCTGACTACGGAGTGAAACATTCCATGCTTCCTCCTTTGTCCTCCTTTCCGGCTTTAAATGTCGTACTTATGCTCTCCATGTATTTGACAACCCTATTAGCTTGCACAAGAAGACCCGGGCAGCGGAGGAATACTGTAGGCCTAAGCGTTTTAGCTAATCGATGTTGTGAATATCTGTTTTCTTATGGTTACTCCGAGTTACTAATAATCTATGATTCATGCTATTCAAGTTTATTCTCTGTGTGATATATCATATAAAGTCATCATCTTATTTTGTACCTTGAATGTGACTGTATGGGAACTTTTGTATTCACTGAGGAGAATGCATTTCATCCTGATTTTTATACTAGGTTTAATCTCTAAACAAGACGAACAAAATATACAACTATGCACATTACATTACGAAGGCATACAGTTAACTTAAAAAAGTTTGTTGAATAGCTCTAACATACATACATACACATGCATGCAGACACACTAACAGACATACATACCGTCTGACCGAGAGACAGACAAACGGACAAGACAGATAGCCAGCAGGCACACAGGCAGCCTAACCTATCAACATGGACAAACACACAGATACACAGATATATGCCTGGTAGACAGACATACACGAAGGCAGACAGACAGACAGACAGACAGACAGACATACATACATACAGACAGACAGACAGACAGACTGACTGACTGACTGACTGACTGACTGACTGACTGACTGACTGACTGACTGACAGACTGTCTGACTGACTGACTGACTGACTGACTGACTGATTGACAACACAGTCGCAAACACACAGACACCAGCGGGCACTTGAAGACATTGTTAGGACGGATGAGATTGTGTGTCCTGAGAGTGTGTTGTCTTCTTTTTCTGTGAAGGGGCGAGGAGTTCATAAGTTTCGAGGAAGCCGTGGCCATCCTTCGAACGGAGCTCAAGTACCCGGAAGATCGGGCGCTCTACTTTGTCAAACGCTTCGACCACAACAAAGATGGCCGACTGTCAGCCAACGAATTCAGTCAATTCAAGACGAAGATAGAAGAAACGTACGCTGATTCTAATCCAATCCAGTCTAACTCAATCTAACTAATTCCAGTTTAATCCAATTCCATCTAATCTTATCTAATCCAACGAATCCAATCCCTGTTACTCCAGTCCAATCCAAGCTAGTCCAATCTAATCAAACCTATTCGAATTTAAATGAAGCAAGATAGAAGAAACGTACGCTGCGGACTACATGGTTTTAATCTAATCTAATCTAACTGAATCAAATCCGATCTCCATCAATCAAATCTAGTCGAATTTAATTTAATCAAGATAGAAGAAACGTACGCTGCGGACCAACTGGTTCTAATCTAATCTAATCTAATCTAATCTAATCTAATCTAATCTAATCTAATCTAATCTAATCTAATCTAATCTAATCTAATCTAATCTAATCTAATCTTATCTAATCCGATCTAACTGAATCTAATCAATTCAGTTTTTATTCAGTTCAGTCTCATCTAATCCAATCAAATTCAATCCAAAATGATCCAATCTCATCTAATCCAACTAATCTAATCCCTGTTACTCCAATCCAATCTTATCCAACATAATGCAATCTCCATTAATCGAAACGAATTTAATCGAATCTACTCCATCAAGTCTAATCCTTATTAATCCAATCTAATCCAATCTAATTCAATCCCTAGTAACTCATAGCCTAATCATTTGTCGACGAATGTAATGAGCTAGTGTGTTTTATTTTATATAGCGCTATTATATGACAGGACTTCAATTGCGGTGTCCCTGAAAGACGTGATCTGGGCCTTATAAGGCATTCCACATCGCAAATGTCCTAGCTATCAGCCGTCATGTCACAAACTTAATCAAAATGGCGGTCTCTAGAGTCTAGAGTACAGCATAACTGAATTATATATAACTACTGATTTGGGGCTGAGTGACTGAATGATTGAAGAGCTGTAAAACTCTGAATGACTGTGTGTAGGCCTATGATTGTTGATTCAATGACTCAATTTCTGACAGACTAAATCGCCAAAAATTGACAGACTGAATGATTGATTGATTGATGGACTAGAATGGATAGATAGATAGATAGATAGATAGATAGATAGATGGATGGATGGATGGATGGATGGATGGATGGATGGATGGATGGATGGATGGATGGATGGATGGATGGATGGATGGATGGATGGATGGATGGATGGATGGATGGATGGATGGATGGATGGATGGATGGATGGATGGATGGATGGATGGATGGATGGATGGATGGATGGATGATAGATAGATAGATAGATAGATAGATAGATAGATAGATAGATAGATATAATAGATAGATAGACAGACAGACAGACAGACAGACAGACAGACAGACAGACAGACAGACAGAGACTCGGATAGATACATGTAGATCGCCTGACAGTGTTCGATTCATTCACTGATTGATTGAACGATTGAAGAAAATCATTCAATCGTTTATCCAATCCTTCATTCCCTTGAGGTGTAGTTTAGCTAATAATAATTAATCCACTGAATCTAATGCACCGTGCGTGTCTAGGAAAGTGAGAATCGTTCCGAAATTCAAGGAATACGACAGAGATGGAAACGGTTACATAACGCTAGAGGAAGCGTCCTACATCCTACAGAATCCTCCGTTCGACTTCCCGGCCGGAAAAGTCATCACTCTGCTCAAAAAGTTCGACAAAGACGGGAATGGAAAACTGGACATCGAGGAATTCTCCGATTTCTACGCAGAAGCTAAGGCAACGTATGTACTCTAGTCACTACGTAACAGTAATCGTAATAGTAATCGTAATAGTAATCGTAATTGTAATCGTAATAGTAATCGTAATAGTAATCGTAATAGTAATCGTAATAGTAATCGTAATAGTTATCGTCATAGTAATCGTAATAGTAATCGTAATAGTAATCGTAATTGTAATCGTAATAGTAATCGTAATAGTAATCGCAATAGTAATCGTAATAGTAATCGTAATAGTAATCGTAAAAGTAATCGTAATAGTGTCCTCCAAATCTTTCAGGCTCCAATTGAACGATAAGCGAAGGGCACATGCTTATTGATGAGCACCTCTCAATAGCAAGACAAAGCCGAAGAGCTCTCTGCGCTAGCCAATATGATATATGTGATGCTAAAATTAATGTCGTTAAGAAGTAGATTTTTACATCAATTGATATATTGTCAATAAATGACAATTCAAATCAATTCCAGATAGCACAATCTGGTATTTATGTTTGCCTGCTATCGTCATCATCATCATCATCATCATCATCATCATCATCATCATCATCATCATCATCATCACCCACCACCACCACCACCACCACCACCACCACCACCACCACCACCACATCATCATCATCATCATCATTATTGTCATCACCACTACCACCACCACCACCACCACCACCACCACCACCACCACCACAACCACCACCACCACCACCACCACCACAACCACCACCACCACCACCACCACCACCACCATCATCATCATCATCATCATTACACAATACAGTATGGTATATGTCGTTCTGCTGGTACAGCAACGACGAGATGACGAATCGTTTTGCTCAGCTGGACAAGGACGGGAACGGAGTGTTGAGCCCAGACGAGGTCGTCCTGGTCATCCGGGAGATGCTGGGCTACAACGAACAGATGGCCGTGTCCGTGATGCAGATGTTCGACAAGAACCAGGACGGAAGCCTCGACAAAACCGAGTTCATGCAGCTCTGGTCCAACATGTTCGGCGGCCGCTAGGGGCGCCACACGTCCCATCCCCCGCTGGCCCTCCCCCACCCGCCCAATTTTCATCACGTCAAACGAAATTAACACGTCACGAGGACTACACACGCACAGCGCATGCGCACGACCTTCACGCGACCTCTGATTATCATGATGCTCAAGCGCAGCCGAGGACTACGCATGCGCTGCGCCTGCGCAGTCGTCGGTTCGTTCGTGTGTGCGTGTGTGAGTGTATTCTGCGTTGTGATGACGTCATGGCTGGTGCCGTGTGTGCACAGCAGGCGTCCATTTCGATTCTGACGTCGCTTTTTCTCTTCTTCTCTGTGGTAATGGTGTATCTTTCAATTTCGTGTGTCCGTTGTTCTCCTAGTTACGACTACTACTAGCACTAACACTTAACCGAAGGCGCTATATAAAGGTTCACATGCCTGAATGCATACATACATACATACATACATACGTACATACATACATACATACATACACATATTCATACATACATACATACATACATACATACATACATACATACATACATACATACATACATACATACATACATACATACATAGTTACATACATACATACATACATACATACATAAATACGTACATACATAATTACATGCATATATGCATACATACATACATGCATACATACATACATACATACATACATACATACATACATACATACATACATACATACATACATGCATACATACATACATATATACATACATACATATATATACATACATATTACATAGATACATACATACATACATACATGGTTGCACGCATGCATACATAGGTACACAAATGCTACAACTATTTGTTTCACAGCTCATTTCATGCTGACACTTGCTACAAATATTTTAAAGTAAATGCAATTCTTTACTTTTCCATTACTGTTATTTTGTCAAGTCCCTCGCTAACTTGAAATCTGAGTCCATCTACCTGAAATTATATATGACAACAAATTTCAAAACGCAACTTCCTTCAGCTCACTGAACCTCCTGAGCATACCTTACTGAAATACTCATTTTTAAATACCTTTGTGAAACACCTTCGTGAAAATAATATCCTTTTTAATTATGGCCTAAATCTTGCTGAAATACTTTTTAAAACGCCATTGTGAAACACTTATTTGAAACTCCGGTCTGATGTAGGCCCTATACCTGACTAATATACTCCATAAAAAATAGCTCAGTGTTTGTCCGACCAACTAAATGCAGAATGTTTGCTCAACATATTATATACAAGGCCTGAATTTGCCTACCAGAAAACGCCGAGTCGTTCTTCGTTTATTATTTTTATAATTCAGCCTAGGGTTAGATTTTTTAAATTTAATGTTAGCAAGTTAGCCTCAATTGCGAGTTAGATCTGTTCGTAGGGTAGGACTACCGTGATGGTGATTTCATTTTCAACGCGGTATCAAAACGAGATTGCAGGCGAATTATTGCAGTAGCCACGTAGTCGAGTATGTAGTGCAAACGAGCGAGTTAACTTGTATTTGAACGAAGGGAGTTAAACTGTAACTGAACGGAGCGGGTTAAATTGTAGTTGAACGGTATAAGTTAAATTGTAATTGTAGTTGAACTGAATGGCTTAAACTGTGATTTAAGAGAAGGAGTTAAATTGTTATTGTAGTCAAATGAAATGTGTTAAGCTGTACCTGGTAATTGAACGAACCGGGTTAAACTGTGGTTGAACGAAATGGGTTAAATTATACTTGAAGGTATTGGGTTAAACTGTCGTTCAAAAATAATGGATTAAACTTTTTGAAATTGTTACCCTATAAGACAGCGAATGTCTTTTCCGAGTGTAGTCTACTATTGATTGACTTGCAGCTCAACGGTTGATATTTTTCGTTACATTTTCTTTTTGTATTTATCTTGTATTTTTCAGTTGTTTAAAAAGATTCAATGGACATTTTAATGTTGTGATTTTAGAAATTGTCATAGTCAACTTGAAATTAAATTCATCTCTTGAAAGGAGTGCCAGTCTCGGCTTGTTTGTTAGTCATCAGCTGATGAATGAATGAATGAATGAATGAATGACTACGACAATTTCTACAGCGCCGTAACACGTCACATGCCGTACGGTTACAAGGTCGCTTTAACAAGTTCAACACTGAGTCATTGATACACTTTTCGAAGTAAAATGTCTTGAGCCTGGACTTGAATGACTCCAATAGTAGGTGCAGTGGGTAAAGTTATGTCTTAAGAACTGAGAAGCATGGCATAATAAAGATTATTTGATAATCAATGAATTAATTATTAAAAGATTATTATATTTTTCATAAGAAAGATTCTTTGCCCGCATACTATTACTCATGCAATATCGGTTTATAGCACACACCTGCAATACAAGCATGCACATATACATACATACATGCATGCATGCTTATATACACATACATGCATACACTCATACATACATGCACATGCATGCATACAATCACAGGCCTACACGTGTGTGTATATATATACACTTACATATGTATGACGATACTTATGACGATGAATAACTCACGGAATGTTTTACTGTAGTTGTAACTGTTTTTTGTAATTGTTATAAGAAATTTGTATCTATAGAGACAATTTGAGGAAATGTTAATGACAGGCTTTCGCTGAACTATATATAATATATATAATAATGCAAGTGTCAGACAGAAATTTAAGTAGCAAGCAAAGCACTGCACAGGAAACTAGAAGAGTATGCAAGTGGCGTGCACACTCACAGATGCTGAGCCCCACCAACGCATTCCCATCCATAGTTGACGGATAGCATCGTCTTCAAACTCTTTGGATCAATCTGCTATATGTTGAGAGTGTGGAGTACGACAGGCGACAGTGGTAAAACCGTAGTTTACCTTGCTAAAAAATTATTCTATATTGTACAATTTAAATTGAAGCTGGATTGATGAGAATAATTGTTGGCCTAAATGGAAGTTGGATTGATGAAACTAATTCGTTGTTTAAATAGCAGCTGGATTGATGGAAATAATTGTTTCCGTAAGTAGAAGCTGGATTGATGAAAGTAAGTCTTTGCTTCAATAGAAGCTGGTTCGATGAAGTTTTATGCTTAAATAGAAGTGGGATTGACGAAAATAATTCTTGCAAAAATAGAAGTTGGATCGATGAAAAAATTCTTGGCTAAATAGAAGTGGGTTTGATCACAATAATTCTTGCCTAAACAAAAGCTCGATTGATGAAATTTTTTTCTTAATTCGAAGCTGGATTGATGACATTTATCTTGGACATTGGTAGACTGCTGACTTGCCAGCGTCAAGAACGGCATTAAAGACATTAAAATAATCTAGCAACGCAATCTACGGGATAACTGCGACAGCGTCGGGGACACACGATGACACCACCGCCGAGTAGCTCCTCGTTGATGCGAAGCTGAATCACGTCAGCATGGGCGTATTTAGGGGATGGTTTAACGGGCTCAACCCCCAAATAAGTTTCGGAAATTTTTATATGCTTTTACATGCAAAATACAAAAACCTGGACTTTTCACGATGGAAACCCCCAAATTCTTAAAACCCCTCCGAAATTTTTTCTGGTTACGCCCATGCACGTCAGATCACACTTCGAGCCACCGGTTCACATAGAATAGGTACCTCCTACTCTTCGGATGTCAGTCTGTAGACCAACGGTCGAGCTCACTCCTTGACCCGCGTTGTTCCCCTTAGTAGAGACGAACTGACTCGGCTGCGGGCATTTCCGCGGATCCCAGACTCGACCACACACCAGGAAGCCCATCCCTCTTAATGCATTCATGTAGACCAAAACGACATGCACACTTTGCACAGTGTAAACCGTCAAAACGGACAAAGTCCGAAGCATAAATCAAGCAAACTTAGCAAATGTAGGCCTAAACTCCGATATATTCAGCGTTCGTGAATAAGCTTGTGCCCTGTACTTAGGTTTAGAGTAACGCTTTAGAAATTTCGAGTTTATATTACGATATGTTAGAGAGCAAATTCTGCATTGAGTCAAAAATTAATGATCTACAGTTACTGTAGAACGTAGTACGCGAATTGCGACCGACATAACCGCGAATTGACCGGTGAGGGGAACGGACATTATACTCCCTTGGACATAATCCCCCCGGACATAATCCCTCCCGGACAAATTACCCCGGACAAAATCCCCCCGGTCCCAAGCTAGGTCATAATCCCCCAGGCTACGATATAATCGTATAATATTCTTGATTCCACTCGAAAAGTTTATTATACTAGTCTGCCCAAAATTGTCCAAAATTGTTACCAGCAGCACCAAAATGATGAAAATAACTGTTGGCCTAAATGGAAGTTTGATTGGTTGATGAAACTAATTCTAAATTATATGTAATTGTTTCCGTTAATAGAAGCTGGATTGATTAAACTAAGTCTGTTTCAATAGAAGCTGGATCTATTAAGTATTTGCTTAAATATAAGTGGGGTTGACGAAAATAATTCTTACCTAAATACAGCATGGATTGATGAAAAAAATTCTTGCTTAAATGCATTAACAAGTCTTTCAGTTAACAACTGAATGACACTAACAAGTCTTAAGTTCAGGCCTACACCTGAATGACATAGCGAACCAAAGCAGGGCAATTAAGGTTTATCAATGACATGCAGAAATAGGCTAATTGCACAGAGGGGGATTATGTCCGGGGGATTAGTCCTACGCAAAATCTGGGGGATTTTATCAGGGGCGGGCTTTTGTAAGGGGGTATTATGTCCGGGGGATTATGTCCGGGGATAATGTCCTACACTCGACCGGTGACATGACTGAGCTGTTCAATGCGTTGTATTCTAACGCTTAGAAGTCGTAGGATGCGCTCTAATGAATCGCAGTTGCAACATAATATGTAGCCTGCTATAATAGTGCAAAGAAATAGTTGGTTGTTTTCATACACTAAGCAGAGAAAAAAATCGACCTCAAGAAATATGCTTCGTCTGTTGACGTTAGAAGGTATACGTAATAGAGTATTAGCAGCTACAAACTGGGCAAATTTAGAATGTCAGCATTTGCACCCATGGATAGTTTGATACATTTCAACATCAATGAATAAACATAGACACATACATACCGGCATACATGCGTGTATGTATACACACATACAAAGTCACATAAATAAATACAATAGCCTATTATGTAATTTTTCTTTTGCTTTCGTACGTTGTCTATCGGCCATTGTGCAAATTACAAGTATATCGATAATACAATGATCCTTTAATTACATTGTTTGCGTAGACAAAACGCATTTTGTGAGGTTAACTTTGAAGAGATTGACTCTCATTGTATCTGATTGTTGTAAGCTCAGCAATTAATCTAAATTGTTCTCAGGGCAACATTTCGGCCTATATAACAATCTTCTTCATTGTCTTTATCTTCTGTTGTCTGTGTATACCTCTTCACATCTTTCTCAGAAACAAGAATCAAACCTGTTGAGTCGGTCTGCATTTGCGGAGATGATGTTAAAAGTCGCTCGCTTTGAAAATTAAGTGGGCCTCTTCGATAAGATTGTTATTATAAATGAACAAAATCTACAAAACAAACAATGAGGCCATTCACTCGTCAGCTACCAGACGAATTGTAACATATGCAGGGGCAGTCAACCTGTCGGACTATACCTGCTTAAGGTTTGCGGAGGTAATGTTTAATAGACGCGCTCTTGGGATATTAAGTGTTCAGATAAGATTGATATTCGGTAATTGTTTGCAAACAAATCTCCAATTTGAATACGTACTGCAATCTGACATTTATAAAGCGCCACTTCAAGAGAAGCTCATAGCCTACATACCGGGACATAATAATAAATAATAATAATATCTTTTCTTTAATAAGCGCCTGACAAACGCCCTGCGCTGTACATTTACATGTTATGCATTTTAAATCTTAACTACCCACAGAACAGACAGCTCTGAATACAATGGCGCAATAGCAGTCTACAAAGCATATCCGCTCGAATATGAGGATCGAACTCTTTCTCGCTCTCTTTGCCAGATGTTATCCAATGCGCCACGGGCCCATGTAAAACACACATACAACCGTAACTAGGCCTATGTCTTACATATTCCAGCCTTATAATTAACCTTTGATTGTTATCATTTTGGTTTGTTCGACTTTCCCACGATGACAGGCAGGATCTGAACTTTATGTCGTACAGATAGAATGTCTCAGCGCTCATCCCTCGAATACGAGGATTTCTGTCTGTCTGTACTTTTAGTAGAACTTAAACATTCTTGGTGTTTAGTGCGTCACATACATACATACATTGAATTGAATTGAATTCATTTGGTAACGAAAAACATACAAAGGAGGTAAACGACAGAAATACATAGGGAAAAAAGTTTGAGGTTACCTAGGAGACCCATAAGGGGCCGAAAGGTCCCGCTAACCAGGGCCACCTGGGGTAATAGTAGTACATAAAGTAGTGTGGCCAACGAAAACCAAATTTGAAGATAGAGTAACAATTATTATCTTAATTAGACTTAATTACATGCATGCATGCATACATACATAGCCTACGTACATATATATATATACATACATACATACATACATACATACATACATACATACATACATGATACATACATACATGGCGGAGGTGGTTGGTTGACGCGTTCTCGCTGGATTCGAACAAACGCGGTTTAACGAGATATCGAAGGTTCAAAATGTCAACTGCTGGCGATTTAACTTAAAGACATTACGTCGACTAACCTCTGTTGGCATCGGTGTCACGACAATTCGTCTACCGACATTTCGTCTACACAAATTTCGTCTACCGACATTTCGTCTACAAAGTTATTTGATATTGTCACTTTAAAATGGAAGCTGGATTGATAAAAAAACCTGTTTCCCTAAATGGAAGTAGGATTGATGAAAACATTCCTTTGTTGAAATAGAAGCTGGATTGGTCGAAATAATTTTTCCCGTAAATAGAAGCAGGATACCAAGCTAAATGCATGGATGAAACTAAGTTACCATTCAATAGAAGCTGGATTGATGAAAATAATCTGTTCAGTAATTAGAAGATGGATTTCTGAGAATATATAGCACGTTTTAGCGAAACTAAGAATGCGGCCTCTGTTGATTAGCCGTAGTGGATAAAGATACACTTGTAGACGAAATGTCTGTAGACGAAGTGTCGTAGACGAATTGTCGTAGACGAAAAGTCTGTAGACGAGTTGTCGCGGAACCGTTGGCATCGTGTGGTTTGATTATGGCGAAAAAGTCAATAAGAATGGACGACCTACTTGAGGCCATGCAAGACACATGGATTCTTGAGTCTCGCCCCTTCTATAGTCCTAACTCCTCTTGTTGCGTCCATTTTCAACAATCTGATAACGAATTTTGTTTCTTCCCTCGAGAGTGTTATTGATAAACTTGCTCCGGAAAAGTGGCCGTAACTAATGAAAATATAAACAAACGCTTGATCGGATATACTCAACGATCAAGAAGTCGCATACGAATTGGCTGGATGTAAGTTCTTCTGTAACAAATGATATCCTGCAACATACTTATATTAAAAAACTAGGGGTGGCAACGATTAAAATGTTAATCGAAATTAATCACACGATTAAAATTTTTAATAACGCGATTAATCGCATGTCACAATTATAGATAACAAGTACAACTACTACTCTACCGACTATGAGTAGTTACGTTGAATATGCGCTATATAAATGCTTGCAGTCAATAAACAAAAAGCAAACATGCTTTTACTACTTGTTTTTACTTTTTAGTTTTTACTTTAAAATTTAAACTTAAGGTTTTCACTTTGCTATAGCGGTTTTATCAAGAATTGTTTTAGCTCGTTTTATTAAAATTAAATGGCCGCAGTGATAATAGCGTCAACTGCGTTAAAAAATTTAATCGCGTTAATAAAACGTTAAATGCCCAGTCCTAATAAACACATGCAATTATGTACAACTTTCTACGTCTCTCATTGCCATTTCTTTTTCTCGCTGTTTCATCTCTGTTTTCCTGCCGTATGTATGTATGCTTCTTTCCCAAAGTACTCATTTTAAAACTGCATATATGCACTCAGAGTCGTGGGAGGTTAAAGAGCTCCCGCACAATTCCGAGGCACACACATACGATTGTGACCTAAGCAATGATAACATGCAAAATGACATCCAGCTCATCTTCAATTGACGGTAGCACATATGAAGAATGAAGAATGTTGCGGGCCACTGCGTTGCCAGGCAGCATGTTTTCCATGGCAACAGTTGATTTAAGCGACCAAAGTGTGCGATTAATGAAAACACTTGAAGAGGTCGTCTCTTAATAAGATACGAGCTACACCTTTAATGTAGGTGTAAATTTTGTAATTAATTTATGGTTCAACATAACGTCAGTAGACTTATTACCTCAGGTGTGCTGTGAACTCTTCAAAGGTTTCAAAGTTCAGGTAATAGAGCATAGAAGCACCTTCGAAGGCATACTGTCGATCGTACTATCGATCTTTCAAATGGAAATCGATCTCAAGTCGCGTGCAGGCAACGAACAGTATGAATATATTACGCACAGGATTCAGTACAGAACGGCTTAAAGTCAGACTAGCAAGATAATTAAATCTGAATCTGGGTCTCGAGAATCTGGGTTCGCGTTAACAGCTTGTCCAGGGCTTACATAACCTATCTTATCCTAACATGGCATAACCTAACCCAACCGTACATAACATAGCCTAGCATAAACATGACCTAACATAGCCTAACCTAACATTACATAACATAGCATAGCCTAACATAACATAACATTACATACCATTACATAACATAACTTAACATGACATAACCTAGCCTAACAACATAGCCTAACATCAACCTAACACCTAACCTAACATAACCTAACATGACCTAACATAGCCTAACCTAACATTACATAACATAGCATAGCCTAGCATAACATAACCTAACATTACATACCATTACATGACATAGCTTGACATGACATAACCTAACCTAACAACATAGCCTAACTCAACCAAATCTAACCTAACATTACATAACATAACATGAGATAACACCACATAACATCACATGATAGCATATTGCACCTCATCACTTTGTTTTGTTGTCGTCTCTTCACAGCATATAGGTGCATAAATTATTTAAATTGGTGCTTAAATCCAGGGAATGATAGTCCGACGGCCCAGGAATCAGCTAGGTGAAGGCGAACCTAGAGTCGACTCCCGTTCTCTTCTCGGACATTATCAATTATCCAGTTCTGCACGTTCTACTACCTCCCCCTATAAAACCTGACTTTTACTCTTTACGTTCTCGAGCCCACAATAGAATAATACATAACGCAGACTGTCTGAGACACGAAGATGATCTTGATCCAGGCACGTTAGACTGTATGGCCCGCTAGACATTTGGGTTCGCGACAACTCGTCTACAGACTTTTCGTCTACGACACTTCGTCTACAGACACCGTCTACAGACATTTCGTCTACAGACATTTCGCCTACAAGTGTATCTGTATCCATTAGTGCTAATCAACAGAGGCCGCTTTCTTATAGTTTCGCTAAAGCGTCTAAATATTCTCAGGAATCCAGCTTCTAATTACTGAAAAGATTATTCTCAGGAATCCATTTAATAGAAACTTCATCCATTACTGAAAGATTATTTTCATCAGTCCAACTTCTATTATCAATCCCGCTTCCATTTAGGGAAACAATGGAAATTTAGTTTCATCCATCCATCCAGCTTGGTATCCAGCTACTGTTTGATGGCCTCGTGTTGAGCGCTTCTGAGAGACTCTTAAGTGGCGCTTTATAAATGTTTGTTACATGACATTACATTACGGGAAAACTTATTTAAATCAATCCCGCTTCTATTTCAACACAGGAATGTTTTCATCAATCCCACTTCCATTTAGGGAAACACTTTTTTGCCATCAATCCAGCTTTCCGATTTTAAAGTGACAATATCAAGTAACTTCGTAACTTCTGTCGGTCAAATGTCTGTAGACGAAGTGTCGTAGACGAAAAGTCTGTAGACGAGTTGTCGTGACACCAACTCCGCCATATTATTCCATGGTTATATAATATTATGCTATGGTATGCTACTTCATGTAGTTGATATAGTCTAATATTATTATTATATCAAACAAGAAATTGCAAAATTAGCATTGAAATTCAAACAGTAGGCTACTTTAAATTGGCCTATACACCTGAGCATACACGAACGGGGGAAACCAGAAAGACATTTGCAAGGAGAACGGCAGCAAATGACCATGCAAACAAGCTTTAATTGCTTTTAAATTGCAATTTTAGATCACTGAGAGTTTTCTCAGAATTACAGCTTAATCCTAGTTTAGACAACTGACGAAGAAAAGTCGTAAAAAGTAACGCGTAACTTTAAGGACTGGGAGCGTTGCGTTTACATCGTAGATTTAATCATCAATAATAATTTTGGAGCACACGCAGGTACTTGCAGTTCAAACGTTTGTTACCTGTTTATGTATTTGTCGTAAAACTTCAAGGATCTTCAAGAGCATCGACTACTACTTTATTGGATTGGATAAGTGTTGTGTTCTGATCTTAAAATCTTTTCCCGTGTGTTTCAGTCTGTCTTCCTGCCTCTGCTGCCTGTCTGTCTTGTCTGTCCTGTCTGTCCACTTCGCCTAATTATATCCCTCTTCCACATTCTGCCATGATTCCACCTCTTCCCAAGGCACCAGGATTTTGTTTCGGGGGTGTTTACTCGTTCTTGAACAAGCCGACAAGCAACCAAGTCAACCGTCTTCCTCATTCTTTCGATGGGACACCGTATCCTGTTGAGTGCTTTCTTTGTTACTCGGAGTGTAGACGTTCGAGCCTCCTCTGCGACAGTTACTGTGTAGGGTCCTTGAACAAGTCCTTCACTCACAATTGCTAAGCGTCGTCGAATGACGTTTGGTCATTAGATAGTGGCACTTATTGAATTGCATTGTATTGTATCTATCAATTTATATAGCGCTTCTCGAACCTTTGGGAGACCAACCAAGAGAGAATTACGGTAATCGATCCGAGAGCAGATGAAGGCATGAACAATAGAGGTAAAGACAGAGGAGGAGACGGAGTGTCGGATTGCTCTAAGACGCCTCAGGTGGAAGTAAGAAGAACGTGTAAGATTGGCAATATGTCCAGAAAAGGTAAGGGTGCTGTTCAGGACGACGCCAAGATAAATGCATAACAACAATGATGTCTGTCTTTATCCAGGGTCCATTGTCGAGTTACTCTTTTTTTTAATCTCAGGTAGCCCTTCTCAAGACAAGAAACATAAGAAAGAATTAGTTGATTTCATGAATTATTGGCCGAGATCTGGCCATTTTTCTCTGATTTTTGGAATATTTAATTTTTTTCTGACCTTAAAATGACCTTAAATGACATAGAAGTTAGCGTCAATGTTTCCCCCGAGTGTATAACTCGTCGAGACATACAGAACAAAAACGTTAATCCAAATTGGACTCTTCTTTCCTATTCTGTGAAAAAAACGAGCAAATCGACAATGAACACAAGTTCCAAGTCCAGAACATGAGCGCCTACTGTCCTGGTAATTTAAGGGGTCTATGGCTTGACCCACCATCAGTGCCTCTTCAAGTTATATGTGCGTTGAGTTGCTTGATCTCGTAGTTTCTGGTCATAATGACATGTAGGCCTACTGTAAGCAAGTTTACGTGGGCAGAGCATTGTGTGAGTTTACTGAGAGTTTACTCTTATGCTTTGCAACCAAGACGTCACAAGCAATGTTTACTATGCAAGTTTACGACTGTCGCAGTTTAAGATTACATGCGTCGGTCAGCGTGTCTATACGTGTGCCTTTTCCTCTAACTTCTCATGCCGAAGACAGCATATATGACTAGACAACTAGACGGTAGTAAGGACCCGCTTGAGTTAATCATCGGCTCATATAGTTCGCGTTCCATTTGAGTGCCTGCCTTTGCAAACAATTGATACGAGAAACGCCGCGTTGTCCTGATCTCAATTGCAGTTCTCAGTAACACTTCCAGAACTTACAGCGTTTTCTGTTCTTCTGGGCCACTTAAATGTGCCACTCGACTCCAACTTCAGTTTAGATTGTCAGCCAAATCTGGCGTTTAGAAAGAAGTGTCAGTTCAGGAGATCCGCAGAGCGTCAGTGGAAAGCTGGTATCAACGAGATGGTGCAACTTAAGAGTGTCCTAATGAAACTGTAATTGGCATCCAGGTGTTCCAATTTATTTGCAGTTAGCATAAAGGTGTTTTAAATAAGCAGCATAATTATGTCACAAAGTTGTTTCATATTAGATTACAATTAGCGAAAAGGTATAATTAAACTGCAATTAGCATGACTGGAGTTTCATTAAATTGTCATTAGTATAAATGTAATTGTTTTGGATTCCAATTATCATTTCAGATTGTAATCAGCATAAAGGTGTCCTAACTGCAATTCGAATAAAGGTATTGTGATGTAATGTAACGGAATACTTGTATGGCGCTTCTTAAGAGCCTCTCAGAGGTGATGTGCACGTAGCTATCAGATCTCAGATGGACAAAGGTATGTCTTTAATGTTCGAGAAAATGCAATGCAGTCAACAATAAGTGGAACGGAGCGCATTTCAGTAGGTATTGTTCCATAACGAAGGTCCAGCGACAGAGAAGCCCCAACGTGGAATCGGTGCAGCGCAGATCATTCCGTAACGCAGAACGAAGCATCCGTCGACCGGGCTGTGTGGAGACCGGAAGGCAGAGCTCACTGATGTATTCTGGAGCAGTACCAGCCGTGGCATATCGCACAATCATAAGGATCTTGGAGCGATGAAATCAGCATTATTGGCAGCCAATGTAGGTTATGCCGTTATATGCGCAAAACATTCATTCCATTTCTATAGAAATAAATACGAAACTTTAATAGATGTGTAAAATGAAGATATGTGACTTATTTGAAAACGAAGCTATAATTACGATTAAGTAGATGGCTTCGTCTTCCAATAAGTCAGAACTTCTGTAGATAAATTATTTCGTTCTTAACTTATAAATAATTATACGTAACTTGCAAACATTATTCGTTCGAATGTCATAGCATCTAGGCTATGCGTGTTTCAGCCGCAGCGGCCGTAGGTAATACTAGACGCGCTTCGGTAATCTACAGCGCGGTTTCTGCATTTACCCAAAAACAAAATAAACAATTTAAAGCAATTTAAAAGTTTATAGTACAGAGCTTAATTAATGACTGCACATTGAAAAAGAGCATGAATTATCAATGCGCCTTTAAAAACCAATGATAGGCCTATAATTATAGTTTAATTACTAAGTGTTGTGTTGGATTTAAAGATAACAGTCTCTACAATTAATGTAGTGTCCCAAGAGGCAGCCATGGGAATGAAGTGTTAGCGAATTCAGTTTAAGCATCGTCATTTGTAATAAGTGGAACGGAGCGCATTTCAGTAGGCAAATTGTTCCATAACGAAGGTCCAGCGACAGAGACCCGACGTGTACGTATCGAGGTGTGAGACCGTGGAACAACGAGATCATTCGCAACGCAGAACGAAACATCCTGCGACCGAGCTTTGAGGAGACCGGAAGGCAGAGCTCACTGGATGTATAATTCTGGGCAGTACCAGCCGTGGCATATCGCACAATCATAATGATCTTGTAGCGTATGCGATCAGCAATTGGCAGCCAATGTAGGTTATGCCGTAGGTAATCTGATATAATGTGCAAAACGAGGTTCATTGGTGGTGTTCTATTTGGATAATTAGCATAAAGGTGTTTTAATTATATTCTAATTAGCATGAAGGTATCTAGTCGAGTAAGAAGTTGGCATAAACGTGTCGCATTTAAATGGTTCATACACTGGAAAATGCCAAAGCGATGAAAATTTCGACTGTGCACATTTGTAGGCCTACATGTAGATTAAGCAACAGTTTTCTAATATCTGCTCTTCAAAGCAAATTTTAAATACAAATCGTCTATTAACATAGGTTCTGGCCAAGAAATTATAAGCTCATCAGTCCGCCTTGCAGGTCCTTGGATGTCATTACTTACAAACCCAATTCAGGATGTCCTCTCAATCCTTTGATACCTTTCAGGTCTAACATTAAGCCTCACCATCTCCCTAAAAGTGCAAATCCACCGTATCCTGGTTTCACGGTTGTCATCAGATATATCGGTTTATCAATATGATTTTTGATTGAGATATCACACGAAGCGACCACAGATTAATGTCTTGGGCATTTGCACTGGCGCTATAGAAATCATTATTAGGGCTGCGCAAGTTAACAATTAACTAATCGATAAATCGTTAATTTATTTTAACGATTAAATTTATTTTTAACGAGTAATCGAAGACCGCTTGTTATATTCAATACGGTTTCCCTGGTGTTATGTGTATATATATGCCACTTCAGTTCCGTGTGAGAGACTTTTTTTTTTAGCTCAGACCGTTATATTGTCAACAAAACACATTGCTCACTAGAACCTCGCAGTGTTAACATGGTTTGTGTACGTAATTGGTTGAAGGAAGAAATTTGGACGGAAAAAGTAAATAAGACTACTAGGTCTAATATGAACAAATAACTACTAAGTAACTACTTAATAGCAATAAATATTGATAACACGATTAAAAGATAAAGAATGAGTAATGTTAATTTTGTATTTGTCATTACTTATTAGGGTATACATTTAATTACAATTAACTATTAATTAAACGTTAATTCTTAAGTAGTTCACTATTAGAAAATTAAAAAACTTCATAAAATTCCTTAACAACCCTAATCATTATATTAGTTTTAGATTAGATGCATGCTCTGCGCTATCTTTGAAGAACTCCTTGAAGCAGAGCTCGAAAACAAGCTGGTGTACCAGACCTGGCTTTTGCGTTGTTGGCCCTACTTTAGAAATGTTGGGGTCAACAACCTTGTCTCTTACTCTTCTCTGTTGCGTTGTACTCTAAAAATGTTTGCGTTGACAACCGTGCGATGTACGATTTCAAAGCAATGCAATCAAAAAAGTACAATAATCAAAGTACAACATATAGCTTTGCTTGTAGTTGTTTTTCAGCTTAGGCAGTGCACTGCAGTTCGTGGCTATTGGCATATACCATACTACCTGACCAGACTCAGGCCTCAAATCAGAGGTTTTCAACTGAAAGATTCCACGACTAAAACAACGTTCACAGTAATTGTTAAATCTCTGATTGAAAAGTGAGGAATTGATCAAACAATTTGTTAAATCTATGTATTTATGTATGCATGCATGCATATGTATATGTATTAAGGATGGTCCAATGCACGAGAAAGCGCAGTGTGTTCACATAGTTACCTAAAGGACGTTATACACATGCTCTGATATGTATGTATGTATGTATGCATGTAAGCATGATCACTTGTTATAGCGCCTCTTCAAGATGTCTACTCAGAGGCGCTCCCGACTACAGCGCGGACACTGAATCGGAGTTTCACGCCGAAGCGCATGAACAATTGCGAGTGAAGGACTTGCCCAGGGTCCCTACGCGGCGGCTTGAGGTGGATTCGAACCCGCAACCCTAAGGCTGCAAGGCACCGAACATACCCCTACACCACCGCCCCCCACACTGTATTATCCGAGCACTTGTATAGCGTCCAAATACCCGATATGCTATATAAATGCTTTGATACATATTATTTATCAAAACACTTGTATAACGTCATGTAGATAACTATGGGAACACACTGCGCTTCCTCGTGCTTTGGACCATCCTTAACATACTATTGCCCGGGAGACACTTTCAAGCTATTACAGGTCGCATCTTACTTAAGTTGCACTTCATCTGGATAGCCAGGTTTAGCGCTATTGCGAGAGTGTAAAAGTCGCTTATATAAATTGATTGATGGGCTCAAAGGAACAGCGCACTTATTCAGAACACTGATTTTGTAGCGAAATTATTCAATCTGGCATCGGGTGCTTTAGAAAAGAGAAATTCACATGTCTTGGATTTTAGTCTTTCGCCACGAATCATAATCGCAGTGACTTTCCAAACAAACAATAGGCATGGATGTCTTTCGCTTAAACTGGGCGATTTAGGCCATTTTATTAACTATTAAGTAATTCATTAAAATGACCAGAATGAACTCTATTAATTCATTTATTAATCGATTAATTAATTTCTCTTTACCCATTCTTTCTTTCTCACTTTTCTTCTTTCGTTGTTACTCTCCTTCTTTCTGGTTTATCCGTTCATTTCCATACTTTGCCTCTGTTTCTTCCTTCTTTTCGCTCACTCACTCACTCACTCACTCACTCACTCACTCACTCACTCACTCACTCACTCACTCACTCACTCACTCACTCACTCACTCACTCACTCACTCACTCACTCACACTCACTCACTCACTCACTCACTCACTCACTCACTCACTCACTCACTCACTCACTCACTCACTCACTCACTCACTCACTCACTCACTCACTCACTCACTCACTCACTCACTCACTCACTCACTCACTCACTCACTCACTCACTCACTCACTCACTCACTCACTCACTCACTCACTCACTCACTCACTCACTCACTCACTCACTCACTCACTCACTCACTCACTCACTCACTCACTCACTCACTCACTCACTCACTCACTCACTCACTCACTCACCTCACTCACTCACTCACTCACTCACTCACTCACTCACTCACTCACTCACTCACTCACTCACTCACTCACTCACTCTCACTCACTCACTCACTCACTCTCACCTCACTCACTCAACTCACTCACTCACTCACTCACTCACTCACTCACCTCACTCACCTCACTCACTCACTCACTCACTCACTCACTCACTCACTCACTCACTCACTCACTCACTCACTCACTCACTCACTCACTCACTCACTCACTCACTCACTCACTCACTCACTCACTCACTCACTCACCTCACTCACTCACTCACTCACTCACTCACTCACTCACTCACTCACTCACTCACTCACTCACTCACTCACTCACTCACTCACTCACTCACTCACTCACTCACTCACTCACTCACTCACTCACTCACTCACTCACTCACTCACTCACTCACTCACTCACTCACTCACTCACTCACTCACACTCACTCACTCACTCACTCACTCACTCACTCACTCACTCACTCACTCACTCACTCACTCACTCACTCACTCACTCACTTCGCTTTGTCTGTCTGTCGTTAAGTTATTTGTTTAGAGACAAACCCTAGAAAGCTCTCTACTGATAAGAGCGAATTTTCAAGTTAGCGGAGTGATACTTAATTGAAACCACTTACGGACTCTATCAAACTCCTTCGGCACGTCCAAGAAAGCCCGTTGAAATAGTCGTTCTCGTGTAAATCACACTCTGTGTCTATATGCCTACGCATGCATATGTCTGTCTGGCTGTATGTCTGTCTGCATATGGGCCATTCCACCCGTCTGTCTGTCTGCCTGCCTCTCCGTTTAACTAATGCCTGAACATGTCGGCTATTCTCTCAGCGTGCTCCATTGTTTGCCTACCTGTCTTTTACTCGCTATATACGACATCTCTGTTCCACAGGAGTTTAATAAAGTTGCCATGTTTAGGAGGTCATCATTTGGATCAATGACGTCAAACGAATCGTGTTGTAAATCATTAAATGGTTACAACTGTTGTCTGCGGTTGTCTTCGTCGTGATTCCTTCTCTGTCGTTGTACGTTGTCGTGATTTCTATCGCTAGTTGTTGTTGTCTTGTTGTCGTTGGTTGCTGTTGTTCATTGTTTTTTTTATAATATTCTTTATTGAAACAATCCGGTTGACAAACCGCAACCGGTTACAGTGTACAGTTATGCAATTGAAAAAATTCACAAGAACACAAATGACAGAAGACATAAATCTTAACTACTAACAGAACAGACAGCCTGCAATACACTTGTTGCTTGTTGCTTTCTTGCTGATCATGGCTGTTGTTGTTTATCTAACACCAAGCTACGCTGAGAGCTGTTAGATATATTACTCCCATGTGATTCAGTTGCCACGTGCCTAATAATGTTCCTTAAATACAGACATAGATCCTACTGCCTTGAAAACAGCTAAGGTAATTTCTAAATATAAACAGGATCCTAAAGAAGACGTTGCAAATTATAGACCTCTCTCTATCTAGCCATACTTTTCCAAATTGCTTGAAAAGGTCATGTATGTAGGCCTACGGCGCCTATATGATCATATTGATAAAAATATTCTTTGCCTACACCAACATGGCTTTCAACCAGGCCATTCTACTATGATGTCATTAATAAACATACAGGACAATATATCTGCCGCTGTTGACCGCAACTCCCTAAGTATGTTTTATTGACATAGCCAAAGCTTTCGATACGGTTAATGATTATATATTAGTATTCAAATTAGAAAACATGGGTAGGCCTACGAGGGGTTGCACTTGAGCGGTTTATAGGTACTTACAAAATAGATATAAACAGGTACTCTGTAATGGCTCCTTATCAACACTAAGACTTATGAGACATGGAGTACCCCTAAGCTTCAATTCTTGGCCCCCTTATTCTTTTTACTCTACATAAATCATCTTCCTAATGCATCACGCGTTTTACATTTTCTACTATTTGCAGATGAAAGCTAACATCTTTGCTTCTCATAAATCCTACGACAAACTAATCCAACTGATGATTCAAGAACTTGTACATATTTAGACGACTAGTTCATAGTTAATAAGTTAAAGTAATTACGTCTTATTTAGCTCACATCGTAAAGGACCTCCTCCGGCAAAAGGAATAATTAATATAAGCAATATTCCCATACCCCAACTTCCTCGAGTGACCTCTGCTGAATTTCTTGGCATCTATGTTGATCACTTTTTAACGGAATGATCATATTGAGAATATATCATCTAAAATTGCAAAAATATAGGAATTTTGTCTAGAATAGCTTGTCTTCTACCAACTAACATAATTATTACGCTTAAATCTGTACTACTCAATAGTCCATCACTACCTAACTTATTATAATATTATATGGGCATCGAACTACCCCTCAAGACTAAAAGGGTTAATAATCCTCCAAAAAGAGCCATTCAGGTCATAACTAATTGCTCCTATCTTCTCTTAACTGACAAATGCGTACCGTACGCTGAAGTTTGACCAAATAACAACTCTTCTGATTAATGAGTTCATGAATTTAAATATTGTATGCAACCAGGCAACTACCAACTACTTTTAAAATTTATTATCTACTATAATTATAGCGATATCTGAAATCAATTCTTACAACATGCGGTCCTCTAATAAGTACAGGCCTATTTATTCCCGCACTAATACCAGCAAGTTCTCTCTCAAATGTGCTGGACCTATTACCTGGAACAGAATCCTTGTTGATATGCGATGTTCGGCTAACATTTACCTTTTTAAACGAAAATTGCGAGAGTATGTTAATACAGTCATTAGAATGATGTGTGTGCACCTATTAAGTTAACTAGTTAAGTTATTTAAAATCTCAATGTAAGTAATAAACCTTACCTTCCGCTACATACCACTCAAAGCAAGGGTAGCCCTTTAATCGAGACCTTGGTCCCTTAGCGGTTTTCCTTCCCTATTGTTCACTGACCCCTTCACTCTAATCAATGATTGTAACTCAGTTTGTTTATTTGATGGGTACAATAAAATTTTTGGTTTAATAACAAATGAGGTCAAATATTGCATGCTTAGTTGAGTTTTCAATGACAGTTCGTGGTTTCTTGTTTCCAAAAACTTAGCTTCACACGCAATAATAATTATATCTTTAAAAGTTATGACTATCTTATAAAGAGACTGGAAGAGAAGAAGAGCAATCCTGAGGCAACAATGGATTTCAAGCTTTCAGCGACTTCATTTTTCTTAGCCTTGGCATATGAGGGAAGGTGACCAGTCTTCTCCATCTCCGTTTCATCTTCCCACCGACAGTGTACTCGTTGTAGCTGAGTTTGCTAGGGGCACAGGTGGAGCGGAAATCTAGAGACAAATTTCTGCCTTGGCGGGGAATTGAATACCGGACCTCTTCGTTGACAGTCCAGACCGTTAATCACTAGAGACTATCGAGTGCCCCATTACAAGAACTATAGTTGGCTACATGTTTGACAGATCAGCGGAAAAGATTTGAAGGTAAATTACAAAAAGAGTTGAAATGGGAAAGAGTAACAAACTCATTTTTATTTGTTCAACTTCGAAACGTAAAAATTAAACTTCAGAAATCGAAAAATGAAATACTAAAACTGAGGTATGGTTACATATTGAAAAACTGTAGTATTCGTAATCGTAATTGTAATGGGAAACATTACAATTTCTAAAGCACCACTGCAATGCTAGGCGCAGGGCACCAGCTTACTCGCGAGCGTTTCGTCGTAAATGGGGAATACCAGCTGATGGCATGAACTGTGCTAATTTCCAATCATCTAGAACTCGTGCCTAAACAATAATTGTCTAGAGTCCTATATCTAATCTTCCTGTTCTTGGTACACCACTTCTCGTCTGGAATGTTTCTGCGAAGCCGAACAAAAGAGTGGACCCATAGTTCAACAATGGGACTCTCCGAAAAGTAGAGCCAACAGCGACGACCTTGCTTCAAGGCCTGCAGCCCACCCAGCAGGACGCCTGTACTCATCACCTGTCTTTTCTAGGCGCCTCAGTGGTGCTATGACGACGCAGCCGAGTATCGACTTCGCAACAAACAGAGATTGTACGGCAAGTCCTCACCCACCACCAGGCGGCGTACGTGTCCAACAAAGATTAATTATTATCTAATCTATCAATTGTGCTACGCGAAGAAATGAATTTATGGTCGTGATTCAAGACGAGAGTTATTCTATTGTTAATTTGCGTCTTATCCTCATCAAATTGCTGTCTGTTGACTTAACGTTTGAAAAGCATCCACTGCTCAACGATCTGATACCCTTGTAATTGCTATCGTTGAAACTGACACTTATAACCGAAAGAATAACGCCACTGATGCGCCTCTGAAGACACAGTTCATGTGTCCGAATGTCTGGCTACACCAGAGAAAAACCTGGCGAAGATTGGATGCTTTAAGGATCTATGTAGGACTTCGTGAATTAATTGACTCCTGTCATCCTCACATTCATCATCCCTGCTGCTCCTGCTCCTGCTCCTGCTCCTCCTCCTGCCCTGCTCCTCCTCCTGCTCCTCTTGCTCCTCCTGCTCCTCTTGCTCCTCCTGCTCCTCCTCCTGCTCCTCCTGCTCCTCCTGCTCCCCCTCCTTCTGCCCTTCCTTCCTGCTCCCTCCTGCCCTCCTGCTCCTGCCCTCCTCCTCCTGCATCTCCCCTGCTCCCTCCTCTCCCTCCTTCTCCTCCTGGGGGGGGGTCTACCGTCCTGGGGTTGTGGCTCCTACTCCTCATCCCCGTTCTTCTCCTTTCAGTTGGGTCTACCAATGGGGCTGGAGGGTTGAGAGAACGATCTTCCACGGTTGCCATAAGTGGTGGTTTTACGCTTTGTACATGAACTGGTATTGTTGCAGATTTCCGATAATATAACGACCTGCAATACGAAAATTAATACAATCGGCCAGAGTGATGGATTTGTTCTCTCATTCCAACTGCGGTTATATGCCACTGTACCCTTCTTTCTTTATTGACCAAAATTTCCGATTTTATTATTTTATTTTAGCATAGACGTGCCTCGGATCACCGTGGTGGCGCTATATAAATTTCGTTAATAAATAAAATAAGAAAACTAGCTATAAAGGTTATCCAGGCGTTGGATTTGTTTAGTCGTGTTTACAGTCAGGTGAATGTAGGCTCTATTGAGGCCTTTGATAACCTTCTGGAGACTGTCGTTTAAAGTGGTCTGTCATAATTGACTAATTACCATACCCTACCTCTTGCGGTACCTCTCATAGGTACAAACAACAGTTCTCTGTAAGTTCTCTGTTTATCCAGTGGGCGAAAGTGAACAAGAAGATCGACTTGAGATAGTTAGATAGACACAAAGACTGAGACGGAAGGAGACAGGACTGAGAGAGACACACAGACAGAGACAGAGACAGAGACTGAGAGAAACAGATACTGAGAGAGACAAGATTGAGAGAGACAGAGACTGAGAGAGACAAGATAGAGAGACTGAGAGAGACAGATTCAGACTGACAGAGACTGACAGAGACTGACAGAGACTGACAGAGACTGACAGAGACTGACAGAGAGACAGAGACTGAGAGAGACAAATACTGAGAGACAGAGACTGAAATAAACAGAGGCTGAGAGAGGCAGATACTTGAGAGACAGAGACATACACTGAGAGAGACAGAGAGTGACAAACAGACAGACAGCGATAGATAGGCACAGGGCGGTAAAGGGTCACAGAACGAGGCGAGATTCGACGATTCGATTAGTATTCCGTTTGACTTTGAGTCTTCGAGAGATTCTAAAAACTTGGCTGCCCCCCCGCAGCCCAAGTACCCGACCAACAGCTACGATCTGAAGTGACTCTCGATCGCTAAGTGGGCGCTTGCCGTGGTCTCCAGACAGTGAATATAAGTCGCCAAGACCCCAGTTCGATCATAGATAGTGTGCCGCCTGCCTACGACAAGTCAACTGCTCCACTGTTTCGTTGCAATTATATCCTCCAAACAGCATCGGTTCGTCAGTCCCTTGCGAGAGAGATACACTGCAGGATGAAGGCCCTGCTCGTGCCGTTCCTGGCCCTGCTGGCTGTCGCCGCGGCCCAGGTGGATCAGACGATCCAGCCTGAAGCCATAGGAGACGACGTCGTGGAAGCAGTCTGCAACAAGATCGATGGTTCCTGCATCTTTGCTGAGGACAAGCTGTTCATGAGGCGTCTTGCCTACGTCGAATCGGCTGATGGACATGACGGAGACACCTTTCGTACGGGGTACTTCGGTGGAATCTGGCAGGTAATTGTCCACTGTTTCTCATGTCATTACTAATTTATTTATTTATCTATTCCAAAATTTATATAGCGCTCCCTTCAAGATTCCTACCTGCCCTATTCTAAATGATGCTATAGTCAATATTATGACCAGACAGTCAGTCGAAAACGAACACAATATAATTGACTCTAACTATCATTAGACGTTGCTAATTTTTGCTAATTGTTCATAAATTTTACTCAGCGGCAATACTATGTAATTAAAAATTGTAATCTCGAGATTTCCACGGTGCCCAAAAAATTTCGGAGTCGCAAGAAACAATTTCTTCACAGGCAATCAGTCAAAACAAATCGAAATGATGCATGTAGGGTCAAAATCGGTTCTATGACAAGATCCAAGGGGTCAGGCAGGCAGACAGTCAGACAGCTAAGGTGAATGGTGCTCAGAATTGAAGCGGCAAGAGATGCAGAGGAAGAGAATGGCTAACGATATGTTTTGTGGAAGAGCAATGTCTGTAGCTTTGAGTGAAAGACCTGTGGAGGGATAGCAAAAGGTGAAGTTTTGGTGAGTTCGTAGGATGGATCAGACATTTGGCGTAATTTTGGAGGAAGTTTGTTCTAGGGAAGCGGAACAGCTATGGCTACGAAGCGAACTTATTGATGTGGTGACGGAAGGGCTGGGAGGTGTTAGGGTGGAAAAGGAGCGGGTTGAGCGAAATTGTTGGATTGTGAACAACTGACGAAGATAGGAGGGCCGGAAGGATTGGAGTGTTGTATTCTATTCGTTCATGTGTACATTATAGTATAATTAGCTGTTCCTAATTGTTTTTGATTGTCGTAAATAAGTAATAAAAGTAATAGACATCCTTTCTGCTGAAAAACTTTATCTTTTTTATTCGCTTTGCGCGGTACTATAAAACTACAAATGAGATCATGAATAAGGCAAAAATCAAATGTAAAGATGAAAGCTAACTTATTGCACACCTGTAGGAGCTCATCATACATGAGAACTAATGACATTAGCCAAAGCAACTGAGGACTGACCAATGACCATCTGAAACCTTTTTTTAAAACGATACATTACAAAAACGGAACACAACCACAGTAAAATGTTATAAAACGTGAATTAATGAAGCACAATTATTATACCGTAGCTTTGTAGGCCTACTGTTTCTTGTGCTACCAGTAAATTGCGATTAATATCTTACTGAAATCGCCTTCCTTTTCATCCGAATTTGTTCCTGCTCAGGAATGCCAAATGTATTTAGTTTCTATCTGTTTAGCGTTTCTTATGCTTAATGACTGAATTTGAAGATACGATTATAGTCTATAACTGCGCAGAGTGATTGGATGAGTGATTCCAGTGTTAACTATTTATATAATTGTGTCTGACAGTCCTCCATAAACATCTACAAACTCAGTCTGGTGTTTGGTTATCCTTTGTTAATGTCTGTAAACATTGTTATTTAAGTTGAATTTTCTATAACTATATGATCATAAAAATCGTCTTGCCATCAGTAAATGTAATATGGAAAAGGGGCAGCCCTGCAATAGCGGATTATTTTATCCTTTAGGGCTGTCCTGTTGACGGCATCAGCAGATTAACTTTTGAAATGACTGATTGTTGTTAATTAATTGTGCTGTTGTTGAATCAATAAACGGCTGATTGATTGATTGAATCTGGTATTTAATTGTCCTCTGTTAATGACTATAAACCCAATTTTGTGTTTGGTAATGTTCTGCTGATGACATTGGACCCAATCTTGACTTTGAATATTATCCTGTGCTATTAACAAGTACCTCGATCTGATGATCTTCCGTGACAGGTCGACCGAGAATTTTTCGACCTGACGCAGAGCCTCGCAGCCGCGCCTCTCCTTCGTGCCTACTTTGATGACATCCGGAGGGCATTCAACGTCGACTGGGAGTCAGTGACTTGGAACGACCTGACAAAGCCGCTGCACTCCGCCCTCGGCGCCCGTCTCTATCTCATCTACCAGAGCCGAAACGACGCCAACACGATTCCACGAGACATTCCGGGCCAGGGCATCTTCTGGGAGAGACACTACCGACCAACGGGAGACGTCAACTACTTTGTAAACAGAGCAAACAGCCTGGAACAAGGTGAGAGAAGAAGAAGATTCTATGGAGCATAGCGATAGTTGCGAGCCTTTTCAGAGGTTTCAAGTCTTCACGAGCATGACGTATCTTTTCTATTGTATTTGTATTGAATCGCAGTAAAAGCCCTAGGACTAACCTACATCTAGTTATTCTAGTAGGCTGCTTGATAGCGATCATTGATCGTAGGGATGCAATGCTTGCATACCTTGTCTCACCTCCCTATATTTAATCGATCATTATATTACCATACATTGCTTAACATGAACTTAATTACTTTTTATACTTGGGTTTTGTTGTTCTAAGAGGAGTGTCAGAAAGGAATGGTTACCTTAACTTGTAGTCTCTTTCTCTTCACTTTACCTCAGTGATCCTTAACTAACACTCATTTGTCTTACCCTGGTTAATTAATTGTGAATTATCATCTTGCCTAGCAATGTCTTACCATATCTTAGTTTTCCGTTAATTAACTGCATATTAATACCCTTACCGAACTATTATATTACCGAACCTTAATTAACTGCGTATTAATACCTTACCGAACTATTATCTTACCCGAACCTTAATTAGCTGCGTTATTACCCTACCCTTATCATACTTCACTCTATCTTTATTAACTACGTATTATGACCTTCCCAAATGTCCTACTGTTTTCTATTCTAAGTTACCGGACCATTGAATAATTAGGCTACCGATTAATTAATTAACTTAATAATATTAATACCTTACCGAAATATTATATTACCGAACCTTAATTAACTGCGTATTAATACCTTACCGAACTATTATATTACCGAACCTTAATTAACTGCGTATTATGACCTTCCCAAATGTCCTACTGTACCCTGTTCTAAGTTAACGTAATAAATTGATGGACAGGCTGCACGAGCACCTATGGCGCTGACGTTATCTTCGTGCTGGACAGTTCGGGCAGCGTTGGAAATGCGAACTTTGAAAAGATGAAGAATTTCGTTGCCGAAGTCGTCCGCACTTTCGACATCGGCACCGGGCAGGCGCAGACGATGGTCGGTGTCATCAAGTACAGCACCAACGTATACACCGAGTTCAACCTCAAGAACCACACGACCAAAGAACCGCTCCTAGCCGCCATTGGTAAGATCGTCTACAAGGACGGCTACACGTACACCAACAAGGGTCTGGACGAGATGGTCTTCAAGGGATTTACAACGGACGCGGGGGCGCGACCGAGCAGCGAGGGACACCCGAGGGTCGCTATCGTTGTGACGGACGGAAAGTCCACCGATCCACCGAAGACCGTCATGGCTGCACTGAGGGCCCACGATGCAGATATCACTGTGTTCGCCATCGGAGTGGGATCCACTGTCGACATGGACGAACTGGAAGTGATCGCCAGTGAACCAGTCTGTCAACATCTCATGCTTCTGTCCAACTTCACCGAATTCGAAGGCTTGACAGACGCCATCGAAAAGAAGACATGCGAAGGTACAAATCAACCAATTGCAATTAAACAGTAGTGATAATAGGCGTAGTAGTAGTAATAGGGTTGGTAGTGGTAGGTAGTAGTAGTGTAGTAGTAGTAGTAGTAGTAGTAGTAGTAGTAGTAGTAGTAGTAGTAGTAGTAGTAGTAGTAGTAGTAGTAGTAGTAGCAGTAGCAGTAGTAGTAGTAGTAGTAGTAGTAGTAGTAGTAGTAGTAGTAGCAGTAGCAGTAGCAGTAGTAGCAGTAGTAGTAGTAGTAGCAGTAGTAGCAGTAGTAGTAGCAGTAGTAGCAGTAGTAGTAGTAGTAGTAGTAGTAGTTAGTTGTTGTAGTAGTAGTAGTAGTAGTAGTAGTAGTAGTAGTAGTAGTAGTAGTAGTAGTAGTAGTAGTAGTAGTAGTAGTTGTAGTAGTAGTAGTCACTTTATTGATCACCAAAAGCTTAAAAAAATATACAGACGCTCAAGTTCACACCAACAGATTTCAAAAGGAGAACTCAAGAGGACCCATATTGGTCCCGCTATGCAGTGTCGCTCAAATACAATGTAATCTTACACAGGTGGTAGCAACAATGGCCACTTTCTTAAATACTAAGTATTATGCTAATGGACAGTTTGTACTCAAAGTCTTGGAATTAACGCATGCAAAAGTTAGTATAGATGACACTCAGGCAGATTATAACCCTTACTTACTAAGACTATTATACTGATCAAGACTTCTTAGTTGTTTTATGTATAATCAAGCACAATCGTGGCATTTACTGACAATGCATTAGACGTTACCGTTCACAACAAAAATAGCAAATTAATAACTTAACTTTGATTATAATTTCGTTCATAATTTATGTGCATATTCATTAATTCATTAAGAAATTTATACTGCGCCCTTCAAGATTTCTACTCAGAGGCGCTGAGATCATTTTCATTGTCCATCTACAGCTCTCGTGTGTATATTTTATTTCCAGTTTCACATTATGTGCGGTTTGTATCATGCACATAGCTTACTTCTTTTTCACATTGGAATAGTGTTATATTTCATTCATCAAGTGCCATTCAGCTTTAGTCTGTGCTAATTGGCGAACCAATTTAAACACGACTTTCGTAACAGTAATCGTAAGCTCCAAACTTCTAAAGCACCACACTAAAGCTAAGCGCAGGGCACCATCTTATTCACGAGCGCTGCGTCGTATCAGAGGGGTTGTCTAGAGATCGATGTTCAGTGGAGGTCCGAATTGTCAGAGAGACCAGAGAGAGGCGGCAGAGCAGCTACATGGAGGCAGAGCTGGTTCTTTCTGGGTCTGTTCGTTGAGTCCCAGTTAGTTGTAGGCCTACACCATCTGCAAAATGTCATGCGTTACTTTTGGGATCAATAAAATTAATTGATTGATTGATTGGTTGATTGATGGGATTTATTGAATGCATTCTCTAGCTCCCATCATTATCAGTCCGGAGCAAAACCAGACGCACACAGAGCTGCCTGGTGGAGGAGACCAGAACTGCAAGATCATGGTTCCAAGTCAAGGAGTCACGATTAAGGTAAGCTCTAGAGTTGGCAATTCTTGAACGTTGAGGCAGATGGAGTCTAACATCATCATCAGCATCATCAGCATCAGCATCAGCATCAGCATCAGCATCAGCATCAGCATCAGCATCAGCATCATCATCATCATCATCATCATCATCATCATCATCATCATCATCATCATCATCATCATCATCATCATCATCATCATCATCATCATCATCATCATCATCATCATCATCATCATCATCATCATCATTCATTATTATTATTATTATTATTATTATTATTATTATTATTATTATTATTTTTATTATTTTATTTTTATTATTTTATTATTATTATTATTATTATTATTATTATTATTATTATTATTATTATTATTATTATTATTATTATTATTATTGTTATTATAATTATTATTATTATGTCTTTTGAAATCTTGCTACCATGGTATTGAATGGACGTGGAAAATATTTAAATATTTAATTATGTTAGAAATATAGGCCTAACCAAATGTTTTCGAATAGTAACATCGCAATTATGCAATAAAGGTAGTCTATACTGTCTAGTATATCATAGACAGTATCTGTTGGCTGCATGACGAGAAAATAACTATTTTATCATTCGAAAAATAAGTATCCACATCTCCTAGCTACTCGCACGATGCACCTTATCATAAAGTAACCTATGTCTCTTAGAGTGGGGGATAGCAGTAAAACTATTAATCTTCTTATCAGAGAGTGACCAGTATCTCTAAACTGTTTAATTTGATAACAACAGACTCATCATAAACAGAAACGAAGGCTCTAATCATCTAATATCGTTCAGCAGGGCGTTGTAGCGATAGCAAAATGAATCCCTTATCGTGACGTAGCCAGTATCCGATATCTTGTTGATTATTTAGGTGGATTTGTCTCTTTAGTCTTAATTCAGAGATAAAAAGCTACTTTATTCTTCATGGCAAAGACGTACTGTGCATCTTTACGGTTTTTGAATTCAAACGTACCTAAATTATAACTTTGTTAGTATACCATAGTTGCCGTAATACCTTAGCTTGGTCAAAATAAAAAAAACAATGTATGCATGATACCTGAACTTGGTCAAAATAAAACAAATTATGCATAAGCTTACGTAATAGCCTACCTTAACTTGGTCCCCAAAAAATTACTACTACTACTACTACCTTAACTTAGTCAAAGTAAAATAATTATACATGCTTAATTCCTGAACTTGGTCAAAATAAAAAAAATAATGTCTGCATAATACCTGAACTTGATCAAATTAAAAAATTATACGTCAACGTATGCCTGTTTAGGTAAAAACATCGGTGGGAGTTTCGACGTTTTACGTGGGCTTATCGTCCTACCCGAGTTCTGTCTACTTTGACGCTATGGCCGAGTCGAGTCCTGGGAAACTCGGTGTCATCTTCATTCCACAGCCAGCGAATACCGTGGATGCCGAAGCCATTGTCTACTGCAATATCAAGGGAGACAACGAAACTGCCAGCAACATCACAGTTGGCATTGGTGAAGGAAGTAGGTCCACGATTAAGTCGTCTGTGTATGAATAAATAAATACATACATAACTAATAATAATAATATTATTTATTCTTTAATGAAGCGCCTGACAAACGCACTGCGCTGTACAAGTACATGTTATGACGATTAAACAATTCAAAGAACACAAATTACAGAAGACATAAATCAACTAAGTTGCAGCCATGCAAGGCGCAAGGTCATTGTACTTTTGCTGCCACCTAGGGAATGAAGGCATGAGCTAAACCCAGAGGGCCTTACGGGAATCGAACCGGGTCCGTGAACACTTCGGGCAAGAGTGTTATCCTTTATACCATCTTAAGGTGAGAACGAGATGACAAAAGGAACAAAGCACTGGCTAAAAGCTTTTGTGGTAAAAGCTCATAGCATATTTAATTATTCGCCATTGCATGGGTTTCAGCGTTGGTCGAATACAAGTTGGATTGACGAAAAGAATTCTAGCTAAATAGAAGTGATTGATGAAAATAATTTTTGCTTAAATAGCGGTGGCATTGATGAAAAGAATCATGCTTAAATAGGAGCTGGATTGATGACAATTAATTCTTAATTGAATAGAATTGTTGAAAAACAATTCCTGCTTAAATAGAAGCTGGATTGATGAAACGAATTCTTGCCTAAACAGAAGCTGGCTTGATGAAAAAGATTCTCGCCAATTTAGAAGTTGGATTGATGACAAAAAATAATGCTACAACGGGCGAAAATTTAAATACGCTACCGTTTATTGTTTTGAACGAGCAAATAGAGGGAAGAGAGTTCCAAAATCTAAGTAAGTCCTGCAACCAATAGCAGTTATAGGTAATTAGCAGATTATGATAATCAGATGACCCATATGACGAACTACAGTATAGCCTAAGTCTGAGGGATTTTAAGCACTGTGGCTGAACTGCAAGCCTCAACTTGTAACTTGGAAGAACAGGTGTCATATGTTCATACTTTGACCCATTAGTTATGCCTGTAGCAAAATAGATAAGCCGGCACTCAGACTGTCTGCATTTTTTAAATTCGTCTGGTAATTGACTAGTAAATGGTTTCATTGTGATGTAGCTGTTATTCAGTGGCAATAGTCGTACCTCAGTCTTATCTGATAATTCTCCACTGAATATTCCAAGCCAAGGACTTTAGAAATCATCCTCACAGACATCGTCTCGACAGAACACACCGGCTGCTTGTTTCTAAGACAGACATCTAGAGGCATAGAGGGAGAGAGAGACAGACAGACAGACAGATAGAGACAGAGAGAGACAGATACACAGAGAGACAGAGAGAGGGTGAGACAGAGAAAGAGAGAAAGACAGACAGACAGACAGAGGGAGAGAGTGAGAGAGGGAGATAGATAGATAGAGAAAGAGACAGAGAGAGGGAGAATTATAATTGAGGGAACAATGGAGGGGAAGAAGACACGAGGAAGACCGAGAATGATGTTGTTGGACTGGATGTTCGAGGAAGATTACAGCAAACTGAAGGAAAGAGCCAGAAAACGTGATGAATGGCGAAATTGGACGTACGAACCTGCCTATAGCAAGGCAGAGAACCAAAAGAAGAGATAGTAACAGTATGCATGTATTATAATGTATTATAATGTATTATAATGTATGTGTTTATGTTATTTATTATTATCATTATAACAGAAGTTTTATATAGCGCCCCTTCAAGGTTGTCTACTCAGAAGCGCTCCCAGTCCAACTCCAGTCGAATAGTTAGTATATATGTACATGAAAGTAAGTAGGTATGTATGCATCCTATATATATATGCATCTATGTTTGCATGCATGTATCCATGTATGTATTTAAGTAGCGCTTTATAAATGTCTTGCTACATTGCGTACTTACGTACGTACGCTTGTATGTATGTAGGTATGTATGTACGTACATATGTACGTACGTGTATGTATTTGTCTAATTATGTAAGTCTGTATGTGTATATGCAAGTAGGTCTATATAGGTAACTATGTACATTGTTGTATGTATCTCGATATAACAGACTAACGCCTATTGTTGACCTATCAACAGCAGTCTCTGTTAATTACTGGTGGCTGGTTCTGTCCCACAGATACGGACCACTGTCACGGAGGAAAGTGTGGAACAAACGGTATCTGCATTGACCAGGGACCCACGTACACATGCGTATGCAACGGAGGTTACACGGGACAACATTGCGAAGTCGGTAGGTTCACGTTCACAAGACAGTCTCAACTGATAGTGTAAACAATAATAATAATTATTCTTTTTATTGAAACAATCCGGTTGACAAACACGCAACCGGTTACAGTGTACAGTAACTGTTATGCAATTGAAACAATTCACAAGAACACAAATGACAGAAGACATAAATCTTAACTGCTAACAGAACAGACAGCCTGCAATACACGGCGCTAATAGCAGCCTACAAAGCATGTCCGCCTACGGATCTCGATCTCGGTACCTCTCGCTCTTTATGTTAGTGTGTTATCCAATGCCCCAATAACAATTTCTTACCAATGTAAGTAAGTAAGACATTTATTGATTGAGCTTCAACGCCATAATATCACAGTCACTAAAGTAACATGTGTGCCAACAGTTGGTAACTTCTCAGTTGCCAGTCTTACAGCTTTTAAGTAGAAGCCGGGAAGCATAACCGGCTGTTTATTGTACCCGGTAATTTGCAATGGTTCTTGAAGATACGAAAGTTCTTCAGTAGTATTAAGGTCAATTATCTCTCTCTCTCTCTCTCTCTCTCTCTTCAACCGTCCTCGATACGAGGGTTGGTCGCATTGTAGACGATTCTTCTTCTCCATCTTCTCCTGCCCTCGGTTTCTCGCAGCAACCTTTCCGTTGATAATTAATTCCAACCATTCGCCCACATTGTCCATCCATCTCTTCCTTGGTTTCCCTCTTGCTGTTGCTCCCGGTACCGGTCAATTATACTATGCTATTATTGTTAATGCTATCTTAGGTTATGTTCTGTTGGGTTATGTCATGTTATATCGTGTTATGTCAGGTTAATTTAGGTGACTTATATCATGTTAGATTATGCAATGAATTGCTAATTTTGCAAAGTAACAACTGCCAGCGTTATGACAGCTAGAGTTGATTAATAAACGAAAATACAATACAATAGAAGATTATGGTAGTATGCAGTGCGCGAAAAGAACCAGAATTTGCTATGTTTTTTTGTCCCCAGCACTTCAGAAACGATGTTTTAGCGGTGAATAGGAGAGGATAACACAGCACAACCATTACTATAACCATAACAGCAATATGTTGCATTATAATGCGTTATATCTTAACCCATCAGACTATCAGCGACACTGTACAAATCACTCACTTGTGAATGTCAAGTACTAGAAGTCGACAATCACAGTTGTTATAGCAACGGTTGTCAAAACAATAAACGTTTCACGACAGCATGTTGTCAACAATAAAAGCTGACTTACCAAAGTCACTTGAATGAAATGGACCAAAATTGAAGAGGGGAGAGAGAGGGAGGGTGGGGGACAGACAGACAGACCTACAGACAAGATAAAGCACTGATTACAATTTAACTGGGTACTTCACTGGGGCAGCAGCAACCTTAGCCCGAATCAGCGTGATTCGTTGGCTTCATGTTGTGCCAATTACTGTTTAGCTGGTTTTAAATGTATCAATTGGTCGCTAGTGATCTAGTCGTGCTTTTGATTCATTGTAATTGTAATTGTAATTGTAATTGAACCATTGTCATTCTACATTTGTCTCATGGTACAAGGTGACCCTAATAAGCGGGACCATGGTCCCTTCTGGGTCTTCCTGTTGTATCCCTTGCAATGTTACTGGTTACTGTGTTAAGTGTCATTATATTGTTGTACTGGGAACAATAAACGATTGATTGATTGATTGATTGATTGATTGAACATTTGTATAGCGCCACTCAGAGATTCAGAGGCGCTCCCGACCCACATTGCGCTAGCCCTAGTCAGTTTCTTGCTTTTTGATTGAGCTAGCTATCTTTCTCTCCACATGTTAACTTTTAGTACTGACATTCACAACTGGGTGCAGAAATTCTTCAGTGCAGGCGTTGTAGACTTGTGGAATAGTTTGGATGATAGTACTGTCTCAGCGGACACTATCACAGCTTTTGAGAAGAAGCTAAGACAATTGGGCTATTAAGCATGTTTCAGTGGTTTTAACACAGACAAAACGTCTTCTGAACCACTTATGCTTTATGTTATGTTATGTTAATAAGAGTAGCGCAAGAGAGGAACCAGCAAGCTCTTCTTATTAACTCTAGAAATACTCACTACTTAACTAAAGAAGTTAATATCTCAAGCAGAACTTATATTACTTGCTCCCACGTATCAAGTGAACCTTAAGCTAAAAATAACCAATCGATAAAAGAAGTGTGTTCGATATCGAGAAGAGCCGCCTTAGTCGAATATTAAATGATCGTAGAAGAGTTAGTTAAAGGCGGTTGTGGTAACTCTCAAGAGGCCCATGCGGCACCTGCTTTCAGATGTGGAGTACGGTGGACTGCCTACGCAGTATGCTAAATGTCTTTGATAGATTTTGATAGATAGATAGAGAGAGACAGAGAGACAGAGAGACAGAGAGAGCCAAGTAGCCTACTTAACGATAGTAGTTCGATTAATAACTTGCACGCGCTTGATCATAGTGCACATTGAACGTAAAAGCCAGAGAGGGCGAAAGAGAGAGAGAGAGAGAGAGAGAGAGAGCGAGAGAGAGAGAGCGAGAGAGAGCGAGAGAGAGCGAGAGAGAGAGCGAGAGAGAGAGAGAGAGCGAGCCAGACAGACAGACGGTTGCCAGATAGAGCGAAAGAAAGAGAGAGCGAAAGAGAGAGACAGACAGACAGACAGAGAGTGTGTGTGTGTGTGTGTGCGTGCGCATGTGTGTGTGAAAGGAGAAAGGAGAAAGAGTTAGAGAGCAGAGATAGAGAACGATACGGTGAACCCGACACAAATTAGAAGCGTAGGCAGCAATGACACAGTTATTTGAACTCTTCAATATATTATGATGCCTATTTTTGTTCTGGGCTTGTCGTGAGCAAGGTTTATGTCTTGATGAAGAGCTAAATGATCCTGTTCTCGGAATATTTTCTCTCCGTTAATTCCTGATTTATCAAACGTCGTACGTCATCACACTCAAGTGTTTTCAGCAAACCTAAGCCTGAATGATTCTCCTGTTGCGACATGTTCAATGGGCGGCCGACGAAGGCCTGCATAGTTTAATCTCACCCGAGTGTCAATGGGCTCGCCATGTGCGACCGTTCAGACGACTGTTTATAGCTACGTTGTCAAGAGACGATCAATTGAGTGATGGCGTTTCATTTACAGGCGGCTGATCTGACCTGAAGAGCACGAAGGACTGTCTCGTAGGTCGTGAATCCCCAGTGTAAACACTCGAACAGATAGTGATTAAGCGATTAAACAGCGCAACAGTAGGAACGGCAGAAGACAAACATGTAAAGAACGAGAGAGATAGAGAGATAGATACACAAATGTACTTGTCCATGTCTAACTCTTGCCACCGTATGACCTCGAACCTGATCATTTTTCAATGAACTGAACACGCGAGAACCTCCAGCACCTTTTGAATAGGCGGCACGCGCTTTAAGGTCCCAGTGTACATAGATTCAAATCTCTGATGTAAGCCAGCATCGGAAGGCCAACCGGGAGCATCACGCACAGAGGTGCCTGGGACATATGCTCTAACCAATGTAGCTAAGAGAGAGAGAGAGAGAGAGAGAGACGGAGAGAGAGAGAGAGAGAGAGAGAGAGAGAGAGAGAGAGAGAGAGAGAGAGAGAGAGAGAGAGACGGAGAGAGACAGAGACAGAGACAGAGAGACAGAGACAGAGAGAGACAGAGACAGAGACAGAGAGACACAGAGAGAGATAGAGACAGAGAGACAGAGAGACAGAGAGACACAGAGACAGAGAGACAGAGAGAGACAGAGAGAGACACAGAAGGAGAGAGAGAGAGAGAAAGAGAGAAAGAGAGAAAGAGAGACAGAAATAAACCATGAATGAAAAGCATAAGAGAAGAATCAAAGCTAAGACAGACAAAGAGAGTGAGAGACAGAGAGAAAATAAACCACGAACTAAAGGTATAAGATAAAAAAATTAAAGCTGAGCGCATAGACAATGCAATATCAGACGCAGAGCAAAAAGAAGTAATCGAACGTTTAGCAACAAAATGATCTGGCTCAGAAAAAGGAGAAAACAAAGAAAAGAGAGGAGTCGAAAGTTGAGACCTGCAGACAACAGAACATCAGCCTAAAGACAGAGGAGAAAAGAAACTACATAAATGATAGAATTCTGTAGGTTTACATGCATGCCTGTGTGAATGCACGCATCTAAGTATCGTACAATTTTAAAGCGTTTCAAAAGTATTTTGAGAAAGCGATGAACCATCTGACGTTAGCGTTAGGTTATTTTACATTATGTTATATAAATGCCAGGTTAGGTTATGTTGATAATAGTCATGTTAGACTATGTCATGTTGGGTTACGTTAAATTGGGCTATACACACATAAAACATCTATAATACAAATGATGAGTGTGTAACTGGAGAAGACCTCCGATAGCGGTCTCACGCAGACGTGTATAGATCTGTGTCGAGCATGGATCTGATTCCTATACAATTGATAATACTGTTGTTCTTTCTGTTAAATTGCAGTTATTGCGGGTACAACAGAAGCAGTTCCAGCCACCGATCTCCCGGCGACTACCGTACCTCCCAGTAAATATACGCCTCATTAATATTCATCTAGAGGTTTATATAGCGCCTTTTCGAATTCTTACAAGATCGCAAGATCTAAACAGGTCTGATTTATGACATGTTACAATTTTCTTGACCTGACTGTGACGAACTAGTAAGAGTTTTTAGTGGTATATATTATGTCTTTAGCTCTTTCTTTATCACTGACTTTAATGACTGAATGTACGTAGGCCTATGTATGTGTGAATTGTAAAGGAAATGATGATGACAACGATGATGATAACGATGATGATTATGCTGACGTAATGAAGTTTTATTAGCACCATCTTTTATTCTCTGGATTAGCTTTAGGTACTGACATGCTTTTTCTTCTTCTTTGTTTTCCTTTTCCTCCTACATGTATATTGAACAGTCCATATTGACGCTATACAAGAGTTTCTGTTGCGCGTAGACTTGCATATAAGGATGCAGACTTTGTAACTTACATCTTTCTAAGTCATTTCAATGTTCTGTCACAGAGCTTTCACGTAGAGACGTAATTCAATCCTAATCGGGAGCATTAAACTATTAATAATAATAATAATAATAATAATAATAATAATAATAATAATAATAATAATAATAATAATAATAATAATAATAATAATAATAATAATAATAATATAATAATAATATCTTTTCTTTAATGAAGCGCCTGACAAACGCACTGCGCTGTACATTTACATGTTATGACAATTAAACAATTCACAAGAACACAACTGACAGAAGACATAAATCTTAGCTACTAACAGAACAGACAGCCTGCAATACACGGCGCTAATAGCAGCCTACAAAGCATGTCCGCCTACGGACACTATTGGCACTAGGGAATTTTTAAGAAGATACTGTATTGTAGAAGATCTTACTCCTGATCAAATTGCTTATCTTCCACAGGCTCTGTCTTACAGATTGATCTTCTCGGTATTACAATACAATACAATACAATTAGAAATTTATAACGCGCTTTAACAAGACACGTCTTGCACGAGAGCGCGTAGTGTGTAGTCTCAAGATGTTAAATGTCGTTTTGTACAGAGTATTGACCTGATTACGACTTGGTTTCGGCGCGCCATCAGTTGATAGCTTGTGTGTTATAATTCACCGGCACGATAGAAGTTTTAAATTGCTATTATACTCTTTCAGATGTGGACGAGTGTTCGTCGAATCCTTGCGTAGCTGGCCAATGCGTTGACAAACAAATCGGGTTCGAATGCCTCTGCAATCGAGGATTCATCGGAATTCTCTGCAATCAAGGTAGGATACTTTCGTTCTTGTCTGTAGTCTCTATCTTTCCGTATTAATTAGTGTTACACCAGGTTTGAGGGTTAGAATCCGTTAGAAGACTGACTATGTTGCCGCAGTTAAGAGACTGTAAAGTATTGTAAGAGACTTTAAGTATTGATAGATTTTTCGTATTCAAAGGGGTTCTCGATAGCATAGTGGTTAGCGCGTTGAACTATAAGTCGAGAGGTCAGAGGTCAAAATTGCCGCCAGGACAGAAATTTGGTACGAGATTTCTGCTCCACTTACACTCCCTAGTTAACTCAACTATAATGAGTAATCGTACACTGTAATGTCATTTTAGGCGGTCTAAACAATTAGTGATGTATATCGCAGACATAATGAGTGATTAGTAATAAAGTTAAGAACTTTCACACAATTTTCCAGACGAATAGTTCTAGAAACTTCTTCGGATTGTATTTGAAGGACTCGGTCGATGTGATATACATGGGTTGTTTAGAACTAGTGAATCAAGTATTATTGGATATCCGCTTCTGTATGTCTCTTGTCTGTCTGTCTATGCGTCTTATTCTACTATTTTTGCTTGATCTTCCTTCACCACTCCTCCTACTTTATATTCACTGTATTGTCTTCTGTATGTATGTATTCATGTATGTACATTGTACAATATTGTACATGTATGTATATTATGAGCAGTGTGTTATAATAATCTGAGGAATTCTAGTTATTCGTCTTAGCGTCAAGACCAACTTCTTCGTCTCATAATTAATGAATTAAAGAGATAGTGGTATCTAATAGTAGCTATTGAACTGTTTGTTTGTAGCCATCGACGAGTGCTCATCCAACCCTTGCGTCAACGGCGAGTGCAAGCCACTGCACGACAGATACGAATGCTGTTGTATCCTAGGCTGGACCGGAGAACACTGTGACAGCGGTAAGATCATCAGATACGCGACCTCTGTCCTAATTTCTGACCTTAATTTCTGACCTAATTTCAACTAATCGTTACACCATACTATTCTCATGCTACGATATTCGATCTGCAATAACTTATGTCTATGTCATTAGGCTTTGTAAGGGTTAACATAAATTTTGTAGCCATGTTTAAATTTGGTCTCAGTAGGTAATAATTCATCGTCTTCGCTAGTACGAGTGACTTAGAGAGCGCACCTCATACAGGACGCGTATCGACTTGTCCATATTACCAAAGTAGGAGCAACATCCTGGTAGGACTAGAGACCAGAAAGTGATCAGAAAATAAAACAGTCAGATGAATCACTGGTGGGCCAAAGGGGTCCACTTACACTAACCCTCCCAACCCGAGTTTCAGGGAAAACGAGTTTCTAGGAAGACCTGGTGAACTCTTTGTTCTTTGCATTGCATTTATAAACTTTGAAGGGTTGAGGCATATCCAGTGTGAAATCAGATATAAACTCAGAAGGATTGAGGCATATCCAATAAAAATTTAGGAGGATTGATACATATCCAATATTAACTTAGAGGGATTGATGTATATCCAGTATGAACTCAGAAGGATTGAGGAACATCCAATAAAAACTTAGAGGGATTGAAGCATATCTAATATTAACTAGAAGAATTGAGGCACATCCAATACAAACTTAGAGGGATTGAAGCATATCTAATATTAACTAGAAGAACTGAGGCACATCCAATACAAACTTAGAGGGATTGAAGCATATCTAAAATTAACTAGAAGGATTGAGGCACATCGAATATAAACTTAGAAGGATTGAATCACATCCCATATAAACTTAGAGGGCTTGATGCATAACCATTATAAACTCATACGGATTGAGGTATATCCAAAGTGATTCAGTCGATCATATCATCGTTCCACGTCTGCTTTTAATTATTGCACTGGATATCTGAACCCAGTCAGAGGGTGATGTGACCCTCCTTGCCTAGTAGTAGTTTAAGTTTAACGACACTGTGTGATAACAAAGATCATTAGCGTTGACCTCCTCCTTTATCCAGGCTTTGGACTGGCACTACTAGAGTACGAACAGTGGCGGAGTTCCGCCCTGCCCCTTTTTATTCGCCCTTGAGATAAATTACCCACTGTTCCTTAATTTCACCTGTGAATTGTGTTTACAATCAACGCATTTAAATTGATCTGTTTGTAATTGGCTTTCAGAAATCAACGAGTGCCTGTCCAACCCTTGCGTCAACGGAGACTGCGAGGACTTCCCTGGATACTACGTCTGCCACTGTCCACCTGGATACACAGGGAAACACTGCGACAGCGGTCAGTCAATGATACGAAACATTCTCTAACTTATCTATCCCTTCGTTTATTGTGGGATGCTCGATGGTGTAGTGGTCATCGTGCTGGACTGCCAATCGAGAGGTCGGGGGTTCAAATCCCCACAAGGGCAAATTGTTTTTCGAGATAGTCATAACTCATAATGATGGCGATGAAGCACATGATGGTAGTGGTAGTGGTTGTAATGATGATGATGGTGACGGTAGTGATGATACTTTTGGAAGTGGTAGTAATGATGCTGGCCATAATCATAATTACTACGACTGCCACAAGTATCATCACAAAACAAGTATAACCAGATTGATCACCTTAATCAGCCATAATCACCTTGATTGTTGTGAAAATGATGATGATGCTAATGATAAACATGGTAGTGATGAGCTTGTAGCACTGGTAACAGAGAGACGATGATGACGGTAGCGGTGATGGTTGTGATGATGACGATGATGGTTATGATGCTTGTTGCAGTGGAAGTAGTCGTGATGATGTTAAGTGATGCCTGATGATGATGATGAACAAGTACACCTGATGATGATGATCAACTGCCCGACATGATTATCCAGATGATGATGATTTGAACTTTGCTGTCGAGGAATTTCTAGATATCGATGAGTGTTCAAGTGACCCTTGCCTGAACGGAGACTGTACGGACCACCCGAACAAGTACACCTGCAGCTGCTTACCTGGGTACACGGGAATCAACTGCCCGACAAGTACGTATTATCCAGAGGATCACAGAAGGAATAAGAGCAACATATACGTAGACAAATAGGCAGAGGAATATATATATATATACACAGAATATAGAGCGAGAGAGACAGACAGACAGTCAGAGACAGAGACAGACAGAGAGACAGACAGAGAGAGACAGAGAGAGACAGAGAGACAGAGAGAGAGAGAGAGAGAGACACAGAGACACAGAGACAGAGAGAGAGAGACAGAGACAGACAGAGACAGACAGACAGACAGACAGAGAGACAGAGACAGAGAGACAGAGAGCGAGAGACAGAGAGACAGAGAAAGAGAGAGACAGAGAGAGAGAGCCAAACACATCTACACATACACGTAGAGAAACAGGAAGAGGGTCGTAGAGAGAAATTCAAACACGGACCGAATGAGATGTAAAAATAAATGTCATATAGGCAAACTGTTCACAGAAAGGTGTAACACTCTGAAACAACTCTGATGGGCATTCTTAAAAATTTCTTAAAAATTGATAATTTAGACACAACTTTATAATAATATTACTACGATAACATTAAATAACGATTATTAAATAAAATAAAATTATTTTTGCATCATATTATATCATCTTTATATAATATTATTTATATTAGGCTACATCATCATATCATACTATACCATAAATTATATTATTATTATTATTATTATTATTACTATTATTATTATTATTATTATTTTTTTATATTTTTTTTATATTATTATTATTATTATTTTTTTATGCCCCGAGGTATACAGGATCCCTCAGGGACTTAGAGATTACTATATGATGTAATTTGTCTGGAGATGACCCTACTCGTCGGTGTCCTGGTTGGCGAAAGTGCCTAACGCGATTATTATTATTATTATTATTATTATTATTATTATTATTATTATTATAAAAATGCCCCGAGGTATACAGGATCCCTCAGGGACTTGAACATTATCTATTGTAGAAAATTGTCTGGAAAGGCCCTACTCAACTGGTCTTGACCGGCGAAAGTGCCCCCAAAAGCCACTGCATTAAAACGTTGTATCGTCATTGAGATTCGTTGGAACAAAAAAGATGTCTCCCTTGGGTCTCCAGTTACGGTGCCTAGCTTTTTTCCCAGGTCCGAAAGGAAGGTCAGACCTTCGTTGTTGATTGGACCCAGTGTTTCGAAAGCCAAGGGGACAAAAAAATACGTGGAGGACAGTTGGCTGTATTTGTCTAGTTTGCGGTCCGACGCCTTCTCGGCTGCCGCGCCGGCCGTTTGGGAGGTGTCAGGCAGGTAGGAAGCGGCCAAAGTGTCTGTTACGGTCGCATCCCAGATGAGGCATCGCCCGGCGCGCCAAGGGATGAGGGTGAGACCATCCGGTCTCCTGCCGTCTGTTCTCACGAGGCCCGCCGGCTCCTTTGTGGACGGATAACCTGCACGGACCAAGCCCCGAAAGACCAGATCGTTCAAAGAGGCATGTCGGGGCAAGCGACCCGGGCCCAGTGCGCAGGAGAGCCCATGATGACCATCCGTCAACACCGGGGCTCCGCAGGGGCACCCATGTGGTTCGCAAAGCGGGACCCCCAACCGAAGGCCCGCCGCCACCCTGACCGATTCGTCGTCCAGCCTAAGCCCGCAGCTTGTGACAGGGAGGGCCAGCAGCCAGTCCCCTGCATGTGGGGCGGACACCGCCCTGAGACGTGCCTGATTTTTTGGGTCAGACAGCCTGGCGTACAGGCCAGAGACGACTCCGTCGATCAGGGGCCTGTCCCATGCCGACTGTCTGTGGGCGAGACTGCCCTCTGGGCGTCGCTCCGCGCCTGCCCCGATCCACATGGCCAACTGTTTCAAGCATTATTATTATTATTATTATTATTATTATTATTATTATTATTATTATTATTATTATTATTATTATTATTATTATTATTATTATTATTATTATTATTATTATTATTATTATTATTTATTATTATTATATCTCAAATTTAAAGCTATTTAAACATAAGTTACTCCTTTGGATAATTTAGAACGATTAGTTTGGTTCTAATACCCAATTCTGTTTGTGTTTTTCTTAGTTAAGGTTTAATACTTTGTACTAGTACGTTAATAATTGTACATGTACTAGATACTTATTATATGAATGCACTGTTAAGGATAACCTCTGTTAACCATCTAGCAACAGACTATGTATATAGGTGGCCCTAACCAGCGGGACTCTGGTTCTTTCTGGGTTCCCTTTTGCGAGCAACAGATCCTTGTTCTTTGTACAACGAAATGTTACTTTGTCAATGTTTGGAGCAATAAATTGATGGTTATGGTTATGGTTATAATACTAATTCTATTATTCAGGGTGATCTGTTTGTCTTACGCAGATATCGATGAATGCGAGTCGGATCCGTGCATTCACGGCACGTGTGTTGATGGTATTAACCAATACCACTGCGTCTGTCCACCTGGATATACCGGACCCACCTGCGAAACCGGTATCTACCTATAGCATCGTCTTAGGCCTCTTACTTAGCCATTTATAGGGACTTAGACTCCTTATAAATATATAAATAGCCATATAATATTATATGGATTATTATAACATAAAAACATAGATATATGGTAGGGAAGGACCGATTAATCGGTCAGAAATCGGTTGGGGCCGGATTTGGCACAAATCGGTATTAATCGGAATCGGAGCATCCCAGGACTACTGATCCAAATACCAAAAAAGTAATATATTTTGGATCACGTTTCGCTTCCCGACGCTGGCTTATTTCAGAGATTTAAATCTCGGGCTTGCTTGGTCCGTACACGGGGACCTTACATGGCATTAACCAAAAGCAATTTCTTCTTTCATTAATACAAAAATAGTAACCTCTGTCATGACAGAGATCAGTAGCGTCGCCCTCCTCCTTTACCCAGTCTTGGGACTGGCACTACGTTATTTTTGATCGATTTCTATTTTACTCTTAGACTCTTAGTATCAGTGATTACAACGGATATCGTAAAGAAAGCTACTCACAACGCTACATAAATTTTCGCCGTTACTAATACGCAACCCATTG